>CM076570.1:352560250-352929390 GCA_034641835.2 Pinus albicaulis | reverse complement strand
CGGGAGCCAACCCAACAGGAGAAGGGTCCTGTGGAGGTGTCGGGGGCACAGTGGCTATGGAGGAAGCGAGGGGGATCGGTTGAACCGGTGTCAAAGCCATATAAGGTTTGGGGTGACCAGGGGGGGTGGCGGCTGGGGGGTCAAGGTACCAGACCAGAATGCCTAAGGTCAAGTTAGGGAGAGAGAGGGTGGCCATGACGGGGACAGAAGATACTCTAGGAGGGGGAGCCAAGAAGGGGATTTGTCCAGCAGGGTAATGACCGGGGAGTGCGGCAGAGATGGGGCAGGCAGGGGGACAGCCGGGGATAAAGTTGGGGATACATTTGTGGGGAGAACTGGAAAAGGAGGGAGAGATCGGTGAGTGAGATGAATATTTCGAGAGCGGGTTGAAGGGCGGGGGGAGGTTGGACTAGCGAGGCAGGCCGCTGCGAGGTGGCACAGAACGGTGCATGATGCAGACATTCGACAAGGCGGGATCGGTGGAGCGGGAGGGGAAGGTGAGGGAAAAGTACCAAGCACGGTGGAATCTTTATAGACGCCGGGGGAGACACTGGTCAAAGAATCGACGGTTTGCTTGTTGGCTACAGAAGAGATGGTGGTCTCAGAGGAGGTCTGAGAGGGAGGCTCATGATATGTCAACTGGTCAATGGTGACTATCTTCCCGTTATGTGGAAAAGACATCTTGCGGAAAACCGCGGATGGGACAGCAGACATGGCATAGGTGTAGCTTCGCCCCAATAGAATGTTGTAGTCTAGAGGGGCGTCGTGACCCGACGGAAATCCAGCATAGCAAAAAAGAGTCTTAGGCGAGTGATCGGACAGTTGAAAGCAGAGGCCAATAGTGGAGCATAATAGTCAGCGCTCGAAGGGTGATCGTGGAAGGGGCCAGCTCAGGGGATCCGAGTTGCTTCCAAACCGAAGCGGACATCACACAGGTGGATGCCTCCTCATCAATTATACACCGGGATACAGTGGCGTTCCGGATTTTGACTGGGATTTGGAAAGCAACGGAAGGAGGAAGAGGAGGGTGGTCCGATTGAGTGGCGTCGAAAACAATCATTTGGTCATCAGCAGGATCAACAGCGCCCACGGCGGATAGTAGAGCCTTCTTTTGGGAAGGGCACGACTGGAGGAGTTCCAGTATGGAAATGGCAGCAGGGGACTGCGCCAAATCATCTACTATGCTATACGACTGAGCGGCTCGACCGGAAGCAGCATTTCGGCGTAATGGTCCCTTTGGAATCTTTGGATGAAACTCAACTTTGGGTTGAGGGATGTGTAAGGGGCCATTGGATGTCGAAACAGGCTCTGCAGAACCTGAAGAGGGGGGCTCGGGAGCAGACTGAGCAGGAGGCTTGGGGTACTGGCGAGACCGAGTTTGAAGGTTAAGGTCGACGGTGAGAGGCGGATCAGAGTTCATCATGAGGATCTGGTAATTGGAGGAACCAGAAGGGGAAGGTGGAGTGACCACCTGTCCATCAGGTGGTTGGGTATTCATGAAGCCCTGCTGTGCATCCACCTGCGCTTGAGGGGGCGGGGAGCGCTGTTGCAGGGGTTGAGAAGGCAAGGGAGGCGAAAGGGCATATGCTGGAGGAGTTGGCGCGCTAGGCTGTGGATAAGGATAATGGTTAGGTTGGGCAACATTGAGGTAAGCAGGAGGTTGGGCAAAAGGATGAGGCATGCTGTATCCTGGATGCATGCTACCGGGAGGGGGAGAGGTGCAGGAAGTGGTGCCCCCTCCCACAGGAAAACCATAGCTCATGTGAGGTTGAGCGGATGGATGAGAGATGGGTCTAATGATACTGTTGGCGGCATGAGGTGCCCCCGGTGTATGGGCAACATTGGGTGCGGGAAGATCAGGTAGGACAGTAGGATCATAACCTGTCTGAGCGTAGATCAGGTCATACTTTAACGCCATTTGGAGGGCATCTTCTTCGGTTTGAGGAAAATGGGATGCGACATCTTTCCCGATAGGGGACAAAAGAGATCTAAGGAACCAGTCCATGTAGACACGGTCTTCGAAGGGAGGAGATTGGCATAGGCTCCGTCTTCTTCGCCATTCCTGGACATGGGTAGAAAGGCGGGTCGAAGAGGTTTGCTTGAAGGAAGTCAAGAGTTCGATACCAGTGTCATAACGAAGGGGAAGCTGGAAGTAAGATAAAAAAGACGGGGCAAGAGTTGCAAAGGTGGTATGGGAGGAAGTGGGCTGGTCAACATACCACATAGAAGCTTCGCCTGTAAGCGTGCGTTGGAACAGTCTAAGACGAACAGAGTCATCGATAATGGAGGTAGATGAACACCACATGTGGAAAGATCGAACATGATTTGAAGGATCTTCTCCAGCACGACCTTCAAACTTTGGGATGTCGGAAGGGAGCTTTGTCGGCATAGCGGGCCAACTAGCGTCATGATGTATAGGGTCATTTATCAACCGGTCCAGATCGGGGAGGCTGAGGCCTGCCAAGAAGGGGAGCACGGGTGAAGCCGAGGTAGTTCCTGTGGTGGTTCTGCTAGTAGTAGTCCCGGCATTAGGGCCGGGATTCCCGCTAGTGTTAGGCCCTGGACCAGACATAGTGGAGGTGATAGGGGGGAGAACCAGAAGGAAAAGGAGAACCCAAAGAATCAGAGAAGGACTGGCTTGACGACGGTGGGACGGAGCAGGTCGATCGACCGGAGACTGAGGGTGAAGGCCAAGGAGGCTCCGGGAAAGGTGCCTTGGGGGCGCAATGATGACAGGAAGAAGGAAACCGACAGGGGCAGAAAGGGACAGAATCAAGTAATGTCAAGGGCAGATAAGGTGCAGTGACAATTGATTTTAGAGTCTTTGCCGGGCGGTGTTAACCAGGCGCTTCTTCGCTTAGGGTCAGTGTGTGGCGTGCGTTAATTTTAATTTTTAAACCCTTTCCGTTTTGAGAGCAAGAAAAAAGTGTGCTGCGTAGCTGAAAATAAACCTACAGAGAACAGAATAAAATGTTGAAATAACAGAAAAATAACAGCTACTTGTGCATCTATCTAACCCAAGAAAGTGGGTCTTTCACAACTATGCTGAAAAGAAAGGGAAAAACTATGGAAACACACACAAAGGAAGCTCAACAGATCTAGGGTCAAAGGGGACAGAGATCTGGAGGATAAAGCTGCAGACAAGGGGTGCAGATCACAGCCAAGAGACAGAGGCAAGGTGGCCGGAAAAGGGAAATCAACAAAAAACCGGGAGGGCAAGGCAGAGGCCTTCAGAAGAGGTCCAAACAAAACGACAACAGGTGATTTGAAAGGAAAAGAGGCTGATTTCAATGGATCTGAAAGTGAGGTAACAGATCTGTAAAAGAGGGGGCTGGAGCTCTGAAACCGACGGCTGAAACAGCTAAAACTCTTCCACACAAAGTGGAGGGTACTAAAGCCCTAAAGGGCTGGGTTCCCACTTAGATGAGTAAAAACAGATCAGATCTTGGTCAAGGCGGTTGAGAACCCAGAGAAATTTGTTTTGAAAACCACTGGCGAGAAAGTGCAGAAGAGCGAGAACAGGAAAAATTAGAAAAAATGATGGAAAAAAGGCAGTGTGAGTTACGACTGATAGGTGGGCTGCGAAACGGGCCAAGGTGCGTCCAGTCAGCGGGTTTTGGGCCAAAAGGTGCGACAGATTCGGTTGTTCGTGACAGTTACCGGAAAAGTTACCGTCTCGATTCTTGGCTGATGTAAGCTTACAGCAATAGGGCCGAGAGAAACACACGGAAGTTAGAAATTTTAAGGTTTTTAGGGTTTTATGTGAAGGAAATGACATAGAAAAAAGCTGTGACTAAAAAAAAGCCCTAGGGCACATGATAAGTGGATAACGAGGGAATAGGAAAAAGCAGCAGGCGATCGTAATTTAAAACCGTGGAGTAAGCCATTTTGTTACATTGAATTCTTTGTCGAAGTGTACGAAAAAGACCCACTTTAGCTACGCATAACTAATAGCCCTAACAACAATAATGGCTGCAAAACATCTTCAGATCTGCAATTAGTAGTTAGAGTACAGCAACAAACAGATCTATAAATGAAAAGACATTAAGCAGTAAAGTAAAGAGTTTGCTCCATGCATCCAATAGACAAGACAAGAACACGATTTTTTGAATGAATTTTTATATTACAGGGCACCTGGGAGGAAACAAGAAGGTGTATCCAGATCTCCTCAATGGGATGGGCTCTTTGTAGTCTCGGCCTTGAGATCTAAGCTTTCTCTCTCTTGTAAATGTAGAAAACCCAATGCTGACATGCTGAAGGTAGAGCTCAATGGGAGCAAAATGGCGAAAAAAGACCAAGTGTGTAGATCAGGTGATCAATATGCACGACAAAAGGTGAAGAATGAAGGGGGAAAACCCTCCTATTTATAACAAAATATTGGGTCATTCTAGATCTTGGTGCATGATTAAAATAATGTTAACCAAATCTGAATCCACCTCACTGGGCCATTTTATTTATTTGTTGGAGGAAAGGGACTTTGACTTGGGTCAAAATCCCTTGATTAATCTGAAAAATAAATAAATAAATGATTTATTTATCCTTTTAAGGAAGTGGTTGGGATATAATCAAATAAATAATGATTTATTTAATTAATAGTAGATTGTTTGGTCATATTTAACAAGGAATATTATTTAAATAATTATTCCTAGAAAATAATAGAATAACTATGGGTGTATCTCATTAATTTCTTTGTTTTTGGGTTAAACATGACTGGGAATAATAATTAAATTGTGGTTTAATTAATTATTCCTTTTGGGGTTTCCTTGATTAACATAGTGAAAGCAGTTTTACTAGGGGTAAAACTGGTCTTACATGGTGTACTTGGGTCCATCTAATGATGAAAGGTTAGATGACCTCAAAAATGGTGCAATGCCCCCGATCATGCGTGAACATCACCCGTGCGTACCCACGATCATTCTCGTTCTTCCGCTCGCAACCCCGTTCGTTGTGTTGCAGCATGAGCTCTCTCCGAATCCCTTCGCGCTGTAAAAGTCCTTGAATTCGAAGCGTATATGAACGCCACCACCATTGTCGCTCCTAAGAACCTTCTCACATGCTTTTCTCCCGCACCCTTCAAATCCGGGCCGCCTTGAATTCACGTAACTTTGAATATGCCTCGCTCTTCTTCTCGATGAAGAAGATCCAGCACTTCCTCGAGAGAAATCATCAACAAAGATCACATAGTACTTGTGCTTTGTTGTAGTAGTTTACCAAGAAAGGATCACACACGCTTCCAGGAACTCTTCCTGGCGACCGCCGGGTGTACGAGTCCTTCTCGTGAAAGGTGGCTTTCACATACTTCCCGCGTGCCCCTTACACTCCGCATCCGACCGCGCAAGAGTGCTCCCGAGGTGCCCAAGAGGAACCGCCTGCGCATTCTTCAAAGCGCCATGGGTGGAAGGTGGCCCAATCTCTCGTGCCACAGCTCGCCCCTCATCATCCCGGCTCACCACTTCTCTCGCCTTGCGTCTCATTGTCGTTGTACCAACTACTTGTAACCGATAAAGGTTTCGGACTAACCCCCCTACTCCTGCCCTCTGCCGTGTCTTATCACAGAAGGCTCTTCTTCGTCGAAGACCAGACGATACCCCCTTGTCTTCCAACACTGCCAGTAGATCAGATTCTTCACTTCACTACTTGAACATGAAATACTTCCTTCAATACGATGGTTTACCAGACTCCCTCTCAAAGGAAATGGTACCAATACCTATTGTGACCGTATTTACCACTATCAGCTTTCATCTTGATGTGTACTCCAAGATCTTTTTTTTCTCTAGATCCGAAAACGTATCCCAATCGTCATGTGAAATGATGCAATTAATTATCCAAGAACTACACTGATCCCATCACACTTGGAGACCAAGCATGTGATCGCGGGAAAACCTGGCTTTTGGAACCGGGAGGCCAATGCCCTCCTGCCGCGCATCCAAACAGCCTTCTTATTTTTCTTTCTTTCGCGGGACAATTTTTGGCATAGTGTCCGGGTGGCCGGTGAGAGTGAAAACACTTCACCTTGGACATGCTCCTGCTTCTTGCTCTCGCACCGCACCGAGAAGCTTTCTTGCTCTCTTCCTTCTTTTCTTTGGCAGCCAAAGCGCACTCTTTCTTCATCGATACCTTTGATGAGGATCCGTCCCGGTAGTCCGCCGTATTCTCCTCTTTGCATGAGATCCGCCCAAAGTCGTCCGCCATCCCCAACTTCTCCCCGACCATTGACGTAGCCCCGAGAGGGAATGCCAACTTCTTCGAAAGACCAAGGAGAGCCAGTAATACCCAAGTCCCTCTTCTTCGGCGCTCGTCCCACACTTCCCAAAAAATTTCTTCATCTCGCATTGAGTGAACTTCTGAGGCATTGGCGACACTTACGTTTTCTCCATCTTAATGTTTCGAGTTTATCCCTGAGCGCCAGCTTTCCTCTTTGGTCGCTCTTGTTTCGGGAATAGACCGTCAAATACTTTTCCGCTGATCGAAATATGGAGAACGTTTCCATGCAGCTTCGGATACAATGTGATCCTTCACGCCCTCCCAACGTAATCCTTCGACATTTTGGCCATCTTCTTTTTGTCAAGCCTCAACTTCAAGTAGGATCGTGAGGGCTTTGGAGACATCCATATCTACAACCTCTTCACCATTATCTTCTAACACTACTTCCATCCGATCTTTCCATGCAAATATACACCGAACTCCCTTCAAGATATTCGAGAATACAAAACCGTTGAAAGACATTTCCAACTCCGGCACCAAGAAAACAAACCGCCGCAAAATTCGAATTCCAAGCTCAAACTCAATCGATGGCGGATCCGTGAGAACAAATTATTTCTAGCATGTAGATCGACCGTAAGGGGAATCAATATCGGATATATCACCTTTCAAAGAAAGGATGATCCAAGAGGCTACCTCGGCTCACATACCGTTCACCGAAATAAAATTGTAATCATCGTAATAGATCTCGATGATCAATTCGCTCCGATACCATGTAGAAATTTGCCGAATAATGAATATTTATCCACCGAGATTATCTTGGTCACACACTAATTTGAATTCATGCATAACACATAACTCATTCTACAATTGATCATCAATTTGCGGAAATAGAAACAACAGATGCGCACATAAACACAATATGTAATGGGGAAATATTATAGTTGAAAACCCCTACTATTTTGTATATTATAATAGAAGAGAACACATGTAACAATCTCGTATTAAATACTCTCACAAGTACTCAATACTGCTCTCAAAAGCGTTAATATTAAACTAGCTCATGGAACAAGTCACGGTGTTCAAAAACTCATCCACTATTTGGCTCCGCTCTACCGCGCAATCCAAGCTGGTGTAATGAGAGATCCAAGTTCTAACTTCCCGTCTCCAATCGCGCAACTCATGGGAAATCTTTTCCACAAGCGAAAATCTCATGCACAACTAATGTCGCAATTAATAGCAAACTCACCCTTTCAATCGCCTTTTCCACCGGTCTTCACCGAATCGGGCTCCATGCACCGTTACCAACCGATGTGTTCTTGAGTTGAATAATGAGTTAATAATTAGTGAATTAAATAATATTTAATTCACTCCACTCATCTCTAGTGTATTATCCAAATATACTAAATACAACTAGTTCAACTAAGTTAAACAGAACACAACTCCACCAATTGTCTCATCAACTCCACCAAACTCCGCCAATTTGATTTCCTAATCAAGAACCATGCATGAGCTCACCAAACCCCTGTGAATAGTGTAATTCCTTCTGTCAGTGCATGGGGCCACATCCGTAGCTCCAATCAAGTGTTGCAAGAGGATAAACCTGCTTATATAGTCCAAATAAGTATTAAGGGCCAATAATATTTGACCTGCCTATTTTTACATTTATTACCTAAAAATAGACTTCACTCCGTATGTCTAAAAAACAGAGTGTCCATCATTTTTACCAACTCAACCAATCATCCAAGAATAGCATACCTAACTTCCTAGACCATGCTCCATAAGTAATTAAAAATAGACATAGTCTAAAATAGACATACTAAAATAGACTTTGCGCCAAAAATACTGCGGGCCCACTTAGTGAAGGCGTACTCATTTCACTAAGCTCCATCATCTTGTTGCATTTTCAACATTATGGTATGCGTATTGGTGCAAAAGTCGCCAGTTACAATATCTATGATCATGATAAGAGTCAGCGCGTATTTACATCTCTTACCTTTAAGTTTAAAGTGTAGTCAATGATTGTCTCTAAAGTTGTAATTTCCTAGGTGGGGAGGAAGTCATTGTTTCCTTAAGATAGCTTGACGACAATGGTAGAGTTTTTGAAAGAAATTTTCTTCGCAGAATCTTCATTTTGTTATTGACACCTTTCTATTAGATCATAAAACAATTTTTCACCAAAAGTTGATTTTCATCAAAATTTTCAAAATTGAAACTAATATTTCCATTTCTAGGTTTAAGCTTTTAACTGAATCTTTAAAATTATAATGATCAATTTTCTAAAAGAATTCTATTTATACAAGTGAAAAAACAAAATCTAAAAAGAGAATTTGTATCTTTTTTGTGAATTCCAAAATGTAACCATTAACAAATTCCGCTTTATTATGAAAGTAAAGAAAACTAATATACAAAATGTAAGAATAATCTCCTATGGAAAATATTTTTGAGGATCTGTCTAATAATGTGCAGAGACTCACTTTTCCCCGTTAAACTCGTACCATAAAAGCAGATGGACCTATGATTCTGCGATTTGGAAAGGACCAAGCCACATTCGTTGGAATTTCGATGTTTCCTTTCTCCTCGTGAGCCTTGTCCCATTTAAAACTAGATCTCCAACCTGAAAGTCTTTTTTTGGATATCATGTTTGAATCAAAAGAAGCTTTCGACTAATGCTTGGTGATGAACATGAGTTACTTTAGTCTGTTTTCTTTGTCTTTCTTAGCTAATTACTTATTGTCTTAGTTGCAAGGAAGAAGTTGATGCTTCATCAATGTATTGAACTAAGGCCAAAGAAGTTGAAATTGCTAGATGAGTTAAGAACCACTTTTCTCCTAAATCAAATTAGTTGAGAAGTCTAAATCAGCTTGCTATTCTCGATCTGCCCATAAAGCATATATATTAAAGACTGCCAATTCTTTATGATTTTGATCAATGTCTTGCTTAATGATACATTTAAGGTTTTTATTTTGTGTATCCAATTAACCTATCATTTCAGTGATAATTGCGCAGTATTTAAGTTTTGAAACTTCTCTTGAGTAAGGTCCAGCCATATTTTCACGAAGAAAAATATGATGCATTATCAAACATTGTGCGAAGGTAAACCAAACTCGGTGATTATGGAACTCTGACTATGAATTCAAGGATATTTTCTTCGTATTAGTGCCTTTAGGTATTGCTTTCACCCATTTGTAGTGAAATAATCGCTGCTGTGTCGATATACTCATAAGCTTGAAGAGGAGGGAACATTCCTACCGTGACAGGTCCAATCCCCATTGATCAAAAGGTTTTTCAATGTTGACCGTTGTAACTTCCGTAATGATGGTTTCTTTTTCTTCCAAATAAAGGGTTTGACAAACTTGACATTTTCCATCGTAGTTACAGTGAGTTCAAACAAAAGATAGGCCGTAATATTCTCATGTTACATCGTAGTGCAGATATCTCCAAAGATAATGTTCCACTGTCAGTCATCATGAAGTTCTCAAGACTTTTTTTTTTTAGCTTCTGCATTTCTTAATATCTAATAGTTAAAGGCACCGACCATTCTAAAACATCATTCATAAGTTGATATTGCTTTAGCCTTTCAACTCAGAGCTCTTTTCTTGGTAGACCGAGATTTGGAGGAGCATATCCATTCTTCGTATAAAATATGATATCAAAGACATAATGATTCAACATCGTTTAAGCACTTTACATTCGTATCTCTTCATATGATTTTTTCTTTAAATAAGCGATGTCTAAATCATTATTTTGCAAAAGCCTTTAACCTACAATACTTGCTGGTTTGATTTCTATATCATATTCTTTTGTAAGGGCAAAGTAATCCAATTGGCCTTTTTCTAAAATTTCACATCTTTGAACTAAAAGACTTCATCACTGAAATTCAAGATTATGATTTTGTATGGGTTTTAAGTAGAAAGGGTCTCGAAATATTTAATTTCTTTGAAAAACAAGATAAGTTTGTTTCTCCACATCCGAATAATCTAACCTATCACCCCGTAAATTTGAACTAAAAAAAGTACTGAGCTTCGCTTGTCTTGGATTGCTTGAGTGAGTATCGCATAATATTTATCGCAGGGCGAATGTATACAAAATAAAAGGATTGGAAAATTTGAGTTGCTAAAGATGTATATTAACAATGGCTTGTTTGATCGATTGAATGCCTCATATCTATTTTGGGCCCCATTTGAAGTTTGAATCTCTTTAATCATGGTTTGATCGATTGAATGCCTCATATTCATTTTGGCCCCATTTGAAGTTTGGAATTTTTTTGAATCATGGCTTGTAATGGAGATACAATTCTGAAAGTAACTGGGACAAATCTCTTTACAAAATTAATCCGGCCAAGGAAATATTGCATACCTTTCAGATGAGGTAAGTGGTATTTCAGAAATTTCCTTGATTCTATAAGGATCAATATGAATCCTAGATTTTTGATATCATGAATCCAAGAAGTTTTCCTTCTCACTTAATGCAAAAAAGGATTTTTTCGTGTTAAGTGAAATTCCATACTTTTGACAACGTTGAAGATCTCGTTCAAATCTCTAAGATGATTACTTCATTTTTTGAACAAGGTTGAAGCATATCATCCAAGTAGATACTATTGATTTGTTAACTAATCCCTTAAAAGCAATGTCCATGGCTCCAATAGTACCAAAGATTGATCGCACTAAAAAGACTTTGATATGCATAAGTGCCCCATTTGGTTCTTAATGTAGTTTTCAATTGACTGTGATGTATAACCAAGTACTCTGATTGTAGCGTAAAGTTCATCTAAGAAAGACATTAATTTCGATCCGCAACTAATTGTGGCGCATTTGCTCCAGTACAAAGGAAAATTATCTTTTTAAGGTGTTTATTAAGATTTTGAAGTCAATGTAAATTATAATGTCTCTGTTTCTTTCAACAGAACCCATATTGGAAACCCATTAGAATGTTTAACTAGAAAAATAATCTTCGTTTTCAATAACTTATCGTAGTTCCGCATTTGATCCGATTTTCTAGATTGGGATGGATCTTTCTCAACTTTTGTTTGTTAGGTCCCCATATCACTAGTATAGTGCCTTATTATCAGGAAGTGTAACCTCCTTATTTTTATTATTGTACCCTTGTAACCCCCATTTTGTTATTATTGTGCCCTTAAATTATTATTGTTAGGTCGGCTAGGATTATATCAGGCTCCACTAGGATTACATTATGGCCCCATGGACTCCTGCAGAGTAGAAATGATATATTTTGTAAATTGTATCATCCAAGAACTGTTCATTTATGTAATGTGCTGAGGTTTCCACCGAAGTGGCTCATTTCTAAGGTGCTTATATCTCTTTCTTCTCTTTTTGGAGCCAAGTTACACAACATTTGCACGTAGTGCTGGATTCAGGGTTTCACTGCCCAAACAGTCACTGTGAATTCCTATAAATTTTTTTCTCTTCAAAGAAGTTTCAGAAGCTGAAATTTTTAGGGTGCGAAGCCAAAATCTTGAGGAAGCTTGTTTAAAAATTTCAGAGTTTAACAATATTTTCGAGATATGATCTTAAGTTAGGTCTTTTTTTCTGTGCTCCTAAACAGGTCATCGTGGCATTTGCACTATAAATTTGTCGTTGTTGCTGAGAATCTGGAAATTCATATGGTACGAAGCTGAAATCCTTGAGGAAATTCTTCAAAAAATTTAGAGCTTGTCTGCAATATTTTGGAGATATGATTTGTGTAAGGTAGTGCTTTTTCAAAGTTCCTTTAATTTCATCTCAAAGAGGTGATCGTGGGAAAAGTTCAATAACTTTGCCTAGGGATTGGGATTGGGAGTGCTGAAAAGTGGCTCACAATCACACGCCTGTAGTTTCTTTTTCTATCACCTAGAGACAAAGGATGTGCAGTGACACGTGGCAAGTCGGCACAAATTGCCCCCACTAAACCAAACGCGTAATTAGGTCATCAGGGAGATTGGACAACCTGTTCTGGAGAATCCAAATCAGGTCACATCATATTGCATTTACATTTTATAATACTAATAGGCTGAATTTTAGACATTTAAGATTTTCTAATTACAAAGAGGTGAATCTTAATTTCAATATCGTAGCTCCTCGAAAAGAAAGAAAAGGGCAGGTATTTTTTTTCCGAATTTGTTAAGTCTTGTTTCGAAGAACTGACCCACAACTCGATTCCAAGCAACATACTGCAAGATGGGTTCTAAAAGATGCCTCGTAAAACAATCTAACACCTATTAAGCCTTCGGTGAAGGGTCTACTATGACCTCAGCAAGACAGAATTGCAACATATTCAACAAATTACAAGAGCAAGTGCAAATAAATTCCACTTCGCAAAGAGAAACAAAAATGAATGAAGTCAAAATAGGCTAAGATGGAAACATGAAGAATGATCTAAAAACACATCGAAGGTTTGACAAAGTTGATACAAGAAAGGTTTCCTAATGGTGAAAAGATAGAAGAACTTCATGATGAGAACAAAAATCAATGTTAATTGTGATTTGATAAACTTCAATGTTGATGGAAGAACTACCACATTCAAAAATGGATATGAGAAGTTTGATGGAAAGATCCTAACATGTGATTGATGATGAGTGAAGATGGATTCCATATCAGTAAAACACACAAAAGCAGAAGCATTGCAACTTTACATTGAATAAAACATACTGTATGGTATCGATATTATTCTGAAAAATTGTCACTTGGCCTACCTTGGACAGAAGAAATGATAGCCATTGCAGAGACACAAAGAGCAACACCTTCTTTAGCCAATTGATAAATCAAACAAAAGGGCTTAGTGGGCATATTGGAGGATAACTTAAAAAATTGAATATAAGTGGTAACTGATATTCCAGTGAGAAATTGACAGATTGATCTCTTCATAGCACTTTAAGGATAACATACAACATGAAAAGTTCATGCTTCTGAACTCGATTCATTAGAAAAGTATTCAAAGTTGGCATAGTGTTGAATGTAAAATTATGGCGACAAGGAAGCCTACCACTCAATTCTGCAAAGAAGTAAAGTGTTGCTACGCCTAGATTTACTAACCAAAGGTTAACACCACAACAATTGAAGAAAAAAGAGCAGCATGGCTGCTACTTGTGATAGAAAATACACTAAAGGACATACAGTCAGTGGCAAACACATTTCACATAGATTAAAGAGGAAGAAGAAAATGAAGAAGAAGAGGATATACACTGAACCATTTGAAGAGGAAGAAATTAATCCGACCATACCGTGTAATGCACCGGTAGGAATTACTACCTTTCACTCTCAAGACATGTAAGGATGTCCTATAAATAGTGTTAATGTTGATTGATTCCAGTAGCACCCATAATTTCTATTCATTGTAAGCAGAAATATGAATTAAATTGTTTTTAAGGGACTCAAATACCCCATCGTCGTTATTGTTGCAATGGCGGAACCATAAATTGCTCCGGAAAATACCATAATATCAAGCTAACCATGGGGGAATATGTATTGACTAGTCCAAATGCTTTCCATTCCCATGGGAGGTGGCCGATGTTGTGTCAGGAGTACAATGGTTACAATCTTTGGGGGACAAGAGGCTTTTAATTTTCAAGAACTTTTCTTGAAATTCTTTCGTAAGGAAAGCAGTTTAATTACTAGTATTGAAGGGAAGTCGGGAAGGATAATAAGTTCTAATGTCATGACAAAGCTTTAAAGAAGAATAACGTAGGCGTAATTGCACAATTATGCTCATCAGAAGTCTCACATCAAAATCATCTATTTCTGCATTCAACAAGTCTCTGGACAATCATTCTGGGTGTTGAAACTCCCAAAGGGATTCTCATCTATTCGTGACTCATGATCATGCTATTCATTTGATTCCAAGTGTTCCTCCAAACATCGGCCCAGATCTCATTCTTAAAAGAGCCAAATGGAACGTATGATTGCGTAAATGTTAGAAAGTATAACGAACCCAGGGTCAAAGTTCTTTCTTCCGGCCCCGGTATTACACAAGAAGATGGATCATGGCGAATGTGTCCGGATTATAGGGAGCTCAATAAGCTCACCATTAAAGATAAATTTCCCATTACTGTGATTGATGAATTATTGGATGAATTACATGGAGCAATTTATTTTACCAAGTTGGATCTTCATTCATGATATCTTCAAATTAGAATGAAGACTGAAGATATTCCAAAACAACATTTCGAACTCATGAGGGTCATTATGAATTTTTGGTCATGCCTTTTGGCCTTACCAATGCACCTTCTACATTTCAAGGGTTGATGAATTCCATTTTCAAACCCTTCCCTAGAAAATTTGTGCTAGTAAATTTTGATGATATACTAATCTACAGCAGGTCTTGGAAGGATCATGTTCAACATGTTGACAGGGTGCTCAAACTATTGCAGGAGAAACAATTATATGCAAAAACATCCAAATGTTTCTTTGGAGTACAAGAGGTGGAATATCTTGGTCATATTGTATCTCACGAGGGTGTTAAAGTAGACCCTAACAAAATTAAAGCCATTAAGGAATGGAAAGTCCCCACAACCATAAAGCAGTTGCGAGGATTTCTCAGGTTAACAGGGTATTATTGCAAGTTTTTTAATAATTATGGGATAATAGCAGCACCTCTAACAACATTATTTAAGAAAGATGCATTTTCATGGACTCCTGAAGCAACTAAGGCCTTTGAAAATCTTAAAGAGGCAATGTGCCTAGCACCGGTCTTAGCTACGCCAGACTTCACAAAAACATTTATTGTGGAATGTGATGCCTCAAGAAATGGAATTGGTGCGGTTTTAATGCAGGAAGGAAGACCCATTGCTTTTGAAAGTCGTCCAATCAAGGGAAAGTATTTACATAAACCTATTTATGAGAAGGAAATGTTAGCAATACTGCATGCACTAAAGAAATGGCGAACTTACCTAATGGGGAGACACTTCAAGGTAAAAACTGATCATGATAGTATTAAACACTTTTTGGAGCAAAGACTATCTTTAGAAGAGCAGCAAAAATGGGTCACAAAGATGTTGGGTTATGACTTTGAAATAATCTACAAAAAAGAAAAGCTTAATGTTGTTGCAAATGCACTCTCAAGAAAGAATGAAGAGGTGGAAGTATTGCTTTGTGCCATTTCTATTATCCAACCAGATTGGATAACTGAAGCAAGAGATGAATGGAAGAAGGACAAAGATGTATGGACACTCATTCAAAAGTTGCAGCAAGATCCTAGTACATCTGATACATTTAGTTTGAAAAATGATTCCTTATGGTACAAAGATCGCTTATACCTTTGTAAGAATTCCCAACTAAAACAAAAGATTCTTTTGGAATTGCACACTTCTCCTTTAGGAGGACACTCAGGATTTTTAAAAACTTACCACAGGGTGAAGAAAGATTTTTTTTTGGGATGGCCTTAAATCTGATATTCAAAAGTTTGTGGCGGAATGTTTGGTTTGATAGCAGAATAAAGTTGAGACAATTAAGACCCCAGGACTTCTACAACCTTTATCCATTCCAAGTCAACGTTGGGAGGAGATTTCAATGGATTTTATCACAGGTTTACCTAAGTCCGAAGGAAAGAGTGTCATCATGGTGGTAGTTGATAGACTTACCAAGCATGCAAACTTTTGTGCATTATCTCATCCATTTAAAGCAAGTACAGTTGCTACTACATTTATGGACACAATTCAAAAGCTACATGGAATCCCAAGGGTCATTGTGAGCGATAGAGATCCTATTTTTACTAATTTTTGGACGGAGTTATTTTCTTGTTTGGGTACTCAATTAGCTCATAGCTCATCTTATCATCCTCAATCTGATGGTCAAACGGAGATAGTAAATAAATGTTTGGAAGGATATCTTCGTTGTTTTGTATCTGATAAACAAACACAATGGGTCAAGTGGTTACCTCTCGCTGAATGGTGGTATAACACTTCCTTCCATACCGCAGCAAAAATGACCCCATTTATGGCACTTTATGGATATCATCCACCATCGATTACATCATCTTTAAGGGAAAATTCGAAGGTTCAAGCAGTCGAAGATCACATCCAGCATCAGCAAGAAGTTCTCCAACTCTTAAAGGATAACCTGAATTTGGCACAAAATCGAATGAAACAACAGGCAGATCAACATCGCAGCGAGAGAAGTTTTAATGTAGGAGATTGGGTATTTTTACGGCTACAACCATATAAACAAATGTCCCTCAAGCAAGCTAAGAAGGATAATAAATTATCGCCAAAGTACCATGGTCCTTACAAGGTGTTGCAAAAGATTGGTACTATGGCATACAAATTGGAGCTTCCTGCTTCTTCGCGAGTACATCCAGTTTTCCATGTTTCATGCTTAAAGAAGGTTATAGGTGAAAATCTTCCAGTCCAAACAATATTTCCAGAACTTGATGAGGAAGGAAAAATCATATTGGAACCTGAAGCGGTCATGGAAACAAGAACTCGACAGCTACGGAATCGATCAATTTCAGAGTATCTCATCAAGTGGAAGAACTTACCCACTGGAGATTCTACATGGGAGGATGAGAATTTTATACAGAAGCACCCAGAGCTACTCAAGCGTTGAGGACAACACTTTTTTGAAGGAGAGGGGCATGTTAGGTCCCTATATCACTATTATATTCCCTTATTATTGTTAGTGTAACCCCCTTATTGTTATTATTGTACCCTTGTAACCCCCATTTTGTTATTATTGTGCCCTTAAATTATTATTGTTAGGTCGGCTAGGATTACATTGTGGCCCACTAGGATTACATCATGGCCCCATGGACTCCTATATATAGAAAGGAGGTTTTGTAAATTGTATCATCCAAGAATTGTTCATTTATGTAATGTATTGGAGGTTGCCCCCTCGAAGTGGCTCATTTCTAAGGCGTTTATATCTCTTTTCTTCTCTTTTTGGAGCTGGTTACACAACATTGTTGGACAGGTTTTTCATCATTTATCATTGGGATAGTATGTTGGATGATAGAAGTGTCATAAGTTTTGAGTTCATCGTAGTTCCAAGCAAAGATACTTTTATATTGTTTCAAAAGACGAACATACGCTAATTTTTCTTCAGGAGCTAAGCTGAGGCCTAGGTTGATATTCTGTGGTTTGACATCAGTTCCTAGATTTACTAATTCATAATTCAAAGTTGAACTTTGTAATTTTGAATTAGTAGATCTTTTGAATCGATCTTTCAAATCATAAAGGTCTTCTAACTTGACTGCTGACTTTGGAATAGCATTATTAGTGCTATCTTGTTGCAATTGTCTGTCATGTTGATCTTCATCAATTACTTGATTAGTGTAAGATCCTTCAGATGTGAGGAAGCTTACAATATCAGGATCATCATTGAAAATCCTCCAATTGGTAATGTTATCAGAAATCGAAGGTCTAAAGATTAATTCGATTGAAAATCGATCAGGGCTAAATTCTTCTGAAGGAATGAGTTTGGAAGCCACATTAGCTAGGAGGTTTGCACTAGCATTCTGGATTCTAGGAATTGATGAAATATTAAATGCTATAAAATGTTCAGTCAGATCTTGAACTAAAGATTGATAATTCTTTAAATGACCTGATAAACAATGTATAGTATTGCGTACCTGTTTAATTACAATTTCAGAATCTCCGAAAACTTGTAGATATTTGATATCTAATCCGATTGCTTTGTATAATCCTTGGACTAAAGCCTCGTATTCTGCGGTATTATTGGTGCAATCGAATTTGAGTCTGCAAGTTAGCATAATTTTGTTTCCCTCTGGACTAACCAACATGCATCCTACTCTTGCTCCTTCATTAGACTTAGAACCATCAAAAAATAATTTCTAAAATAAAGATTTATTTACAGGAGTATATACAAAATTAATACATTTAGAACTATCTGTTTGAGAAAATTTTTCTGTTTGAGATAAAACAGAATGTTCTAAATAAGGTGAAGTATGAGCATTGAAATTTCCTAAGAAAGAATCAACTGAGTAATTGCCAATGATATTACTGTTGTATGCAACTGGTTCATTCTCTCCTTCCAATTCTGTTACAATGTATTTCTGATGTCTTTCTCGTTCAACCTTTATCTTATTTGGTTTACCATTATAAGGAAGCCACATGTGGGACCAATCAGTTGCAAATTATCCATCAAGTTTTTCTGACCAATCTCTGCTGAGAATTAAGCCATAAAATTCTGGAATATCTGCAACTAAAATATCAATAACTTGACATACCTTTGGATTCGATGACAGCCTTATGGTAACCTGATTTAATTCACCAATCACTTCAACTTGCGATCGATCTAACTGGACTATGCGTACAGCAGACTTTTGTGGTTGAATGTTCAACTTTTCACATACTGATTTTGGTAGAATATTAGATGAAGCTCCAGAATCCACTAAACAATTATGCAAATTTTTATTGAAAACTTCATAAGTAAGAAGAAATGGAGGAGTATGAGATCTCGACCTTCCTCCAATTAAAGCGATATTTTCTAGATCAACTTTACTGATCGCATTAGTTGTAGGTCTTCCCATCTCGTTGGAAGCTTGAGAAATCATAGGATCAGGCAAAGGTTTTTCTGGTACATCATGTAATTCTTTCAAAAGTACCTTTTGTTGGTGTTTTAACTTGCTCAATTCATAAAAAATGATGTTAACCCTAGTCTTCTTCATGTCTTCTATGATATTATACTCCATTTCAGCCGGGACAATCAGTATTTTTGATGGAGTTGATGAATCTGTTTGGACTGGGCTGGTTTGAATTGCTTTAGATGTCGTTTTCTTGGGTGCAATTTTCTCCTTAGTCATTGAGCTTGCACTTTTTGACTTAGGAGTAGTTTGAGAAGGATCAAGTTGATTTCTACTTCGAGTGCTAACCGAGGATGCTTCTTGATCTTCCTCATCTAGGAGGATGAAATCCCACATACCTTGTACTTCTAAAACTTCTTCTTCATCAGTATTTTCTTCAGTAGCAGTTTCCTCTTCTTCTTCTTCTGATTCAGCATTAGTAATAGCATTTGGTGGCTTTGGATCAGTTGAAGGATTTCTTCTATAAGGCTTGAAAGACTTTTTAGAAGATGTTTCTACCACTTGTTTCTTGATATTAACTGTTTCATTGGACATGGTTTTCAAAACTTTCTGCAATCCTTCCAAATCGAATGGATCTTTCGATTTTTTTTTCTTAGGGTCTTCCTTAAAAGTAACCTTCTTGGATTTTCATTCTTCTATCGCATTTTTCTTTTCTAAAGCAATGATACATTTTTTGACTGATATTGCTTCCTTCATATTGTCTGCTAAAGTTGTTTTTTTAGCTCTGTCAACAAATATTTCTATGTTTGATGGTAAAGCAGAAATGTACCATTCACTTCGCACTTCTTCACTAGGCTTGGAAGCAGTAGGAATTTTGTTTAACAATTTATTGAAACGTGAGTTAAAATCCTTAATAGGCTCTTTTGATTCAGCTCTAAGATTAGACAAATCATTTATCAACGTTGTTGTAGACCTGTCATCACCAAATTTAGTCAAAAATTGATCTTGGAAGATATCCCAACTAGTGATGGATCCAGATGGTAATGAGAAATACCATAACCCGGCTGCTCCTTGAAGAGTATAGGGAAAAAGTCAGACAACAGCATCTTCATTAGTAACTCCATTGAGATTTATGGACAACATAAAATTGTTTATATGTTCTTCTGCTAACATGCCTACTTCAGGATTAAACTTAGGCAACCATTTTTCAGGATGGGCTGGTAATTGACTCAAGGGCGCAGGCATTAGGACTGCCCCTGGATTGTTCCATGGCATTTGGGCCATCGTTGAACTACTAACAGAGAAAAGTGCAGAAGATGAGGTTTGCGATTGGGAAGATGAGGATATTATGATTCCAGATGTTTGAGATGGAGATGTGGAAGTTCCAGTGGACTGCCGAATAATAGTCTGAGGTGGAGGAGTGGATGGTTGACTTCGCGGTGAAGAGTTTGAAATGGATGATGATGATGAAAGAGTCTCGCTATCAGACCCTGTAGGTGATTTTCTTTCTCTCTTCCTTGTAGGTAGAGGTAACTCAGTTGGTTGAATGCCAAGCATTTCGCTCTGTAATCTGGTAAGAGGATGAGCAGGATTATATTGCGAAGTCACACTGCCTTGAGATTTATCAGATCGTTGAGGTGATATTGAAAATCGTTGAAGTTTATGAATCAAAGATTCAACTTCAGGGGGTTCAACAGCAGATTCTTCTAAAAATTTAGGGTTTGTGGCAGTGGCTGTTGTTCTTTCGACCTCTGGCTTTAGACTTAAAAATTCTATGTGCGATGGAGAAGTCGAGGAAGATGGTGAGGGCGATTTACTCTCAGAATGGTATTTGGATTTTGACTTACTTACCATTCATAGTTCGGGGCCCTCCTTCTAGCGCCAAATATGTTGAAGCCCCGAAAATCGGGTCTTACAACAAGGGGGATACCCACCCGGTCCGGACCTTGGTTAGCAGTTCCTTTTCCGTTTGGTGTAGTGGGTCCGACTGGGGATGATGGGACCAGTTTCCCAATATGTGTGTGTGTGTTTTGAGAATTGATATTTCTTTCCTAAAGTTCCTAAGTGAAATGCTTTTATCTTATTTCTAATCTAATAACATGCAAATTGTATTCTAATTTAAACAGAAATATCTAATTCTAAACTAACTCGGGATGTAATATTTCTATTTATGCGATCTAAAATGATTTCAAATAACAATTTATAATAAATATCATTCAATTGTTATAAGAAAAGAATTCAATAAAGATAAACTACTTCATATAAAAAGTTAGATGAAGCAGTTGTGAAAAACATATTGCATAATAAGCTATTCATACATTAAGCATAAATAAATGGCTATCACCGTACAAAAGTGCCAAATGATAACTCAAGCATTCAAACATCAATATATAAATAACTGAACATGAATATCACTTTAACACTGGGGCAGAAATAGTTAAGAGATAAAAGTACCATTTATAACTAGTTCTACTCATGAGCTAGAAGCAATAATGACTTATCTCTTCTTAATCCAACATCCACTAAGAGTACAGAAGTGCAACATCAGTAGCAGATATTAAACGCAAATATCAAGAAATCATGTTCCATTCATTTATCAAAACCTCCTTTGAGGGTGTAAAAGTGCATGTTCTGAGGACAAGTTTTTTGACAAATTTCAGAACCCTTCTCTAAATGCATGAGAAGGGTTTAAATACTACTAACTAAATCTAAAAATAACTTATTACAAAAATTTAGGATACGGTTTAAATGACCGTCATTTTTCTAGGAAAAAATAAAGTAAAACTAATTCTAAGTCTAGAATTAAAATTAACAACTAACTACTTATGAATCTGATCTTTGAGTTTGCAAGCATTCAGCATCGATTTGAGAAGAACGGGCTGGCCGACTTCAAATTTTAATTCCCCTGTGAAAACGGCATCGGCAAGTGCTGACGCTATCTTCTTGGCAGAACTAATGATACAATTGAGAGCCATGCATTGGCTATGTGGTTTTACCAGACATGCCCAGTAAGAATCCCAATTTAACTTTGTTAATCCTTTAATCGATTATGCCTTTTCTTCAGCTTTTTGTTTCCACTCTATTTGCAGTTTTTGTGCTTGTGGTAGGTATCCTGGAGTAGTTTTTGAAATTAAATTTGCTTTGTGCAAATTTTCATTTACACAATCAATGATATTGCTTGCTGCTGTAGCCGCTTCTTCCGCTGCTTGTTCTGCAATTTTGATCTGTGCATTCCAATTATTGAAGAGCATTTCTTTATGACTGTCATTGATGATTGGTGCTCCTGCCCATTTTCCCTCCTCTGTATTTTGCCAAGTCAAATAGTCAGTAACTCTTTCATTAGTTAAATCATAATCATGTCGTAATTTTACGACATGATTAGTGATTTTATCACTTTCTTGACAAAAAGAGTTCCAATGTGAAATTTTTTGGCATAATATATCCTGTTGCTGCAGTAGTTGATTATTTAAGGAAATAGACTCTATAATAAATTCTGTGAGCTTGGGATCATATTTGTGTATCTCTTGCATAGCTTGTATTTGTTACTCTTTTTCAGCTAAACTTTTCTGATATCCAACTTGCATTTGTTGAAACTCTTGTTGTCATTTTTCAAGTTGTTTTTGCGCTTCACTGTTAGTATTGTCTTGTTGCAGTTGTTGTTGCAAAACCTGTATTTGATCTTCTTTTTCATTCAGTAATTTCCGTACTTCGGATGCTTTATCGATAGCTGCAGAGGCATATGCTCCTATAATCTGAGATAATTTGGCAAGATTTTCAGTTGGATTAGTAGTAGGATCTTGCCATAAAACATCCAATTGTTCTGCATCATGAGAGATTACACTTTCTAATTTCCTTTTCTTTCTTTGTTTTCTTACTACTGATTTATGTTGTGGACTATAAAATATATCCAGAGGAGGAATTTCCTCTATTTTAACTACAAGCTCAAAAGAGGGGGTAATGGGTATATGTTCTATTTCTATGACATTACCACTTATTCCTGTAACTAAACCTTTTGTTGTCTTTACATTACTTACAAGAGTTTATGTGTTCTGTCCTTCAACATTAATCAAATCATTAAATGTTTCCCATTCCTTATCCAATTCTGTTTTGATGGATGGTTGCTGTACAATGAGAGGGGGAAGATTTAATTGCGGAGTGGTTGAAATCTGTTGCTGTGAAAGTTCTTTTGATTGGGCAGTATCCTTTACTGACCCTTCACTTTTATCCTGGTCATTATCAGACTTTTTAGAACGTTCAGAAGTTTCTTTTCCGGACTTTGACTTAGACATTTCTGTACCTGAACTGCCACTGAGACTGACACTAGGAGTTGGTTCCCTTAAGGGTTCCAAGCGCAAATTATCCAAAAGAATAGTGGTCAACCTCCTTTCTCTGTACATCTTAAATTCTTGGAACTCTTCTAGAGAAAAACGTGTTTGAGCTGAATATAGAATCTCTTTAAATGTGCATTTTTCTTGGAACATATCATCAAAAAGATCCTCTTCTCTAGAAAATACTCTTACCTTGACTGCAGTGGTGAAATTTTTAACAACATCATACGGGTCGAATAGCCTTCTCAAAAACTTGAACAATTGTAAACATGTAATATTGTTTACTTCTTTAAATGCATGACCAACATCAAATAATGAAAATGCTCCGCAGGCCACAGGAAATTGTGGCAAGATGGCTTTCTTTTTATCCTTTAAATCTTTGGTCAAACCTCCCTCTCCACAGGTTTGATATGCAATTTCCCAGACCAGGAGTTTATCCGGAACATACAAAGGTAAAACATGAGGAGAAGCAGAACTTCCAAAAACCCTAACATAGGTAAACAATTCTTCTCCAAACCATCTTGCGACAGGGAGCATGTCTACTTCTGCTTCAGGAGAAAATCTTGGAGCATCCTTATTATACAACATTCTGTACAGTGGTAACATAATGTCATGGAAAATCTTGTAAAAATGGGGAATGAACTTTGAATCCCACAATTCCTTGTGATAAACATGAATGGATAGGGGATCTTAAATTTTCCATTTCCAACCCATTAAAGGAAACTTAGAAACAAAGCAGATTGAATCCATTACATAAGCAGCTAAGTAAAAAGGAGGATAAATCCTCTGAGAGACAGTCCGTTTAGACCGATAATTGAAAATAGTTGTGGCTAAGTTATCAGACAGAATCTTAGTCCAATCCACAATGGTAGCATTAACAGCAGCATTTAACAACGGTAGCCATTCAAGTGAAAACTTATTAATGTCAGGCTTTCCAAAAAGCCTACATAGCATAGCAGCAGCAAAACAATACGGAGAAGTGAGAGAACCAGTACTATACATACCGTGTTTATCTTTCTTCAGTGGTTCGTCTCTTTTGGACCATTCCTTGGTGCATTCTGCTAGGTTTGCATTTTCCTCAGCAAACTTCTCCATAAACTATTTGTTGTAAGTTTCCTGTGGCTTCGGAAAATGGTACATAAGCCTTAAATCTTCTGGAGTGAATGAGCCAATGAGCTCTTGCCCCTGAGTCTTGAACTGTCTATCTGTAATATCAGTGCTATCCAGCACCCATTTCACCATGTCTATATATGGGAGAATTTTCGGTCTTGCTGCTATCCGGTGCAAAAATGAACAAGCTAACTCTGTAAGAGATGCTTCAGAAGAATCACTTGATCCCGCAGTAGCCGAAACATTCATTACTCTGGGGTTCTCCTCTTCAAGAAAATTATACATGCCATCCCAAGTGGTGATACTAGCGTCTTTGTTGCAAGCGGTATTTGTGTACAAGGACGCCATCTCTTTACTTTCAGAACTCAGAGCTTTGTCCTTCTTTCCCATACTACTCTGAATATCGCTTTGTATAGTCCTCTGTTCTTCGCGCCTGCGGTTTACGAATTAAGTGAGACTAATGATATGAAAAAGGTGACGGCAAGTTTTAAATGCTGAAGAGCTATGAAATATATCACATTACGTGAAATCACTTCTTTAATCAAAACAAAACCATTTTTCATTAATGAGTGACAATCAATTTATTGATTTAAACTTTAAAGCGCATAACGGGTCTCGGTTTATGAAAAGATTTCTTCGTATAATGAGCCCTAAGGATCTGCGATAATGCGATAATGCGATTTTCTTCGCAATATCTCAATATCGCAGATCGCAAATATTCGCAAATCGCAATCTTCACAAAATCGCAACATCACAATAGCGCAAATATTATATCATCGCAAAATCGCAGTATCGCAATATCGCAAAACGCAATATATGACAAACATTCGTTAATGTATTTTCTGCGAAATGTGATTTGCGATATACGTTATCACACATTGGTGATCTGAGGTTTTCGGCATACAATATGATATTTGAAACATGCAATGCGATAAATGTTCTTTTAGCGCATAGTCTCGCATCGCAATTTTTAGAATTCCGCTTGTTAAAGAGGCATTTGTTATTCTTTTGCGATGCGATATTCTCCAAAGAATGATTTTTCCCTATGCTATGATAAAACTCAAGTTTTTTGGACTATTCAAGGAAATTTCTCCTAAGTCTTATTATAGTAAGTTTTATTGAAAAAAGGAAAAACAAGCATTAATTGATTTTTGGATTTTTTGACTAAGGGTCCCCACTTATTTAGTATTATTACTAATACTAAATAAGAAGGGGGGTTGTTGCTAGCTACAACAGAAAGTAGGATGTGTTTTGATCTCTTTCTTGGAACCTGTTAGCCCCCCTATGAAATTCTTGACAAGCAAGCTGGGGGCTAGGTTATCTTGGAGACCTTCAAGGAATGCATCTCCCCTGAAGACACTTCATCCTTGAGGTCTCTCAGTGTCTTGCCTTAATAAATCCCCTCTGCTGGTTTCCTATCTAAGGCCTCACTGATTACAAAATGATGCTCCTGAAAGGCCTACATTTCCCCTCATACCCCTACAAAACACCACATTTTCACCTCCGTTTCCCCTTTTTCTTCTCCCCAACTCCTCCCTTAATCTCCCCAAAATCCCCTTTGGATTATTCCTTTACCTTTTGTTCCCTCAAAATTCCCCTTAACCCTTCTATCGTTACCCTCCTAAGGCCTTGGAATGCACTAAAAGGGTTTAAAAACCCACTTTCCGACTATATGACAGGCCTAGCCCCTTTTCTGATAGCCCGCGCCCCCTCTCTTCCATAAAACCTGGCGCCGGAACCCAAAGCTAAACCCTCCAGGCGCTTATCACAGATCCATTTCGGGCGCAACCTCAGCCGTAGATCTCACCCGATCGAACGATTGCTATTCACTACGGAGGGTCGCTCCAAAATCTCGTGCCCATACACCTTGGCCCCCCCGTAGTCCATCTCCCCCATCCATTCGCCCGACAGATCGACGGCACAGAGCGCGCTCGAAATGGTGGACCCCACCAGCCATACGTCATCCGCCCAGAAACTGTCGGTTTATTCCGCACCGCCCCCGCATGCTTGGTGGTTTTTCCCCGGAGGCCAGCGATTCCATTCATCTCCTGCCACGCGTCCTCCTGTACTATTCTGAAAACCGAAATTTCACGCATTATCTCCCGGACGAAAGCCGAGCAGCGGAATTCACGACCGCCGTCCGATCCTACGCGCTTAATCCAATGGCTGTCATCTCCCGAAGTTGCACACCATTTAACACCCGTCCATCGTACCCGCGGACCCGCCTTCCGTCGTTCTCCGCCGTTGATCTTCGCCCGATCGACGGTCCGGATCTGTCAGTTCATTGTTGACCATTCCGTTGCCCCAGGACCTCCACGTCACCCGTCCATCGTTTTCCGTCTCGCCACGTCACCTCCACGTGCGTCCGCCGTACATGCTCCCATTCCATTGCATATAATAGTTCTTTTTTGTGTTTTTTAATGTATTCCACGTATATTTGCTCCGCGTTCTGTCAACCACCCGCCAGCACGTTCCTCACCATTTCCTCTACATTTTTTCCCTCCATCCCGTCTGCATGGCTTGTTTCCGCGTCCACAGTGTGTCCTCGCCTCCTCCATCATTCACACCCATGGTTTTCCTCACAGGTTTGTTGTTTTGCAGGGTCGCTAGAGGTGAAAGACTCTATGTTTCTGTCGTACCATCTTAATGGAGGAGTTTGCAGACAGAATTAAATCCAAGGGCCGGCGCTGCTATAGAATTGTCAAGGAAAGCGGCTGATGGGATTTGCACTAAAGAAAAGCAGGATTTCGAGCTCTAAAAATCTCCCATCACCATTAAAACCTGAGCTACCCTGTCAGAAGAAAATGGTGCGGCAGAGTGTTTCAGTGCAGAGAAAAAGGAAGATTAAAGAGAGCTTATGAAGATCTCGAGCTTTTAATCCGAAGTTTAGAGGGCAAAGTAGCAGATTACAGACCCCGAGGATCAATCAAAAGACCCCGAGCACAAGCAAAAGGTAATATCCGGGTTTTTCATCAGCAGAATGTTTTTTCTTCATCAAGTACATGGCGTCCATACTGTTTTATTTACACACCGTGTCCCTGAAGAGAATTCCACCAGACAACAGTTCAAAACCACCGGAGCATTTATGTGACAGACCTTTCAGTAGTCTATTTTATTTTTGTTCAAGACACCAGGAGTACTTCAGCCAAAAGATGTCAAGATCAAATCTGGAGAAAATCATTCTTTCCCAAGGGAGGTGACAGAGATTAAATACATAGCAGTTCAAGCATAATGGGTTTCGGCCCTGAATTCATTGTTATGTTTAATGATACATTTAATTTTCACCTACTCCTTCAGTCGATCTTAGGTTCACCCTTTGCTATAAAGCACAGAAGGAAACATTGTAATGGTTATTGATGAGAAATCAGTGGAACGCAAGTATTTTCCTCTTGAGACAAGTTCTTTGTGCAACATTGTAAGACAGGCTGAGATTAGATGTATTCAGACTGAATGTTCAAGCTATGGACTATGATGTACCTGATTGGTGTTGTCTTTAATATGACAAGCATGTTTCTTTGGATCCTGATCTAAAGCAGCTGGTGATGTTTTCCTTTCTCTGTATTTGTGATTGACTTGCTTTCATTTCATCATGTTTCTTCAGGGTTGCATCAGAAGTTTGGCATAAGATTTACCCTTGATAGGTACCTTATGTTGCTGCTCTCCCAGCCTTCTATGTTTTCTGCTTATATGTGTATTTGAATATTTGTTTCAATTGGTTTAACCAGTGTAGTGGATGTTATTGCCTGCTCTCTGATGTATGAATTAATGAAGTCTATGTTCAGATGTTCTTGTTAGGATTTAGTTGGATGTGTTGGGAACACTGGGAGGTTTAGAACCCTGTCTCTACCTCTTTAGGACCTTGCCACCTTATTAAATCTTTCCAAGATCCCTTGTTTTGCCTCTAATTTTGTCCAAGTAGTCCTGGAGTTAAATGACCTCTGGCCTGATCTATAGACAGAGTTGGTTGGTCCTCCTCCTTTCATTTTCAGCCCTTAATGTCCCATTCCAAATATCTCCTTCAAGATCCAAATGCTCTAGATGACTAACCCAATTGAAAGCTTGCACGTTGATTACAAGTAAATCCTTTCTTGACTCCATGGCCCAATGGCTTTGATGTTCTTTGAGTTATATGTCTCTGCCTAAGCTTCACCTTTGCTCATCCTTGTCTTCTATTGGTCCTTCTTTTCCTGATTCCCTCCAACCAAACACAAACAATCAAACAAACAACCCTTAGCCATACAACTAGCCTAAAATCATAACCTAAGAGCTTCAAAGACATATCCTTTGACTAGTATAGAGAGATCCCTCTCTGGACCTAGGAGGGCTAGATCCTAAGGTCTGAAAGTGGTTCTATGTTGTCTCATCTTTTGGTCTCTGTCAACCTGGCCAAAACATGGGAACCCCAACAGAGCCACAAGCTAAAAAAATTAATCTCAAAAACTCTTCTTCCTTCCTTCTTATTGAGAATATTTGTCTCGTTAGTTCCTTTTATTTTTCAAGATGTCAGGTCTCCACATTACTTCTTTCAACCGATATTTGATGGTTTTCTAATTGTTTAACTATGTCAAGCCTCATTTTTCCAAAGGGATAATAATTTCCCTTGACCCATTTCCTTAATGCTTGCTTCACCAATTTCAATTTGGATTCCCACACAAAGGTAGTTGATCCATTGATTGGGAGTCTCCATGTATGCTTGATTAAGTCCACTACTCCATCTTCGTTTGACCATTCAGGGTTAAATCTAAATGGAATTGGACCTAGATCTCTTCCATATGATCATTCAAAAATAAGATTGACCAATGGTCAGAGTCACCCTGTGCCATGATTGTATAGATACAATCCATCCCCTTGAGAAGCCAACTATTATGCATTAGAAATCAATCCAATTGATTTTCTATATGGTTATCCCCATTTCTTCTATTTGACCAAGCTTATTTTCCTCTTTTGGGGAGTATATCCACTAGATCCCACTCATTTATAAAATCTTCTATTCACTCTCTAAATGAATTATGAACAGGGCATCCCCCTCTCTTCTCCAAGTACCAAAGGATAGTATTAAATCACCTCCTATAATGCAATTTATGTGCTATAACCTCTCTTTAAGAGAGATCAATGAATCCCGAAATTCTGGTTTTTCCCCATATAATATCGGTGCATATACATTGATGACGAGGATTTTCTCAGTTGTGCATTTTCTTTCCAAAAGCACAAATACTAAGAATTGAGATTTAATACAATCTATCAACTTAAAATAGATATTTGACCAAAACATACCTAATCCGCTAGAGGCTCCCCTCGAGCTTTGCATGACTCCAATGCTATCTCACCTAAATGTTTGGCCTGCATTGGTAGTTTCCATTTATTCGAGTTTGGTTCCTTGGAATAAAAGAATCCAAGGCCACTCTTGTTTCTCCATATCCTTGACCGATAGGGATTTTATGGGGCTTCTCAAACCCCTTATGTTCCATGACAAGATATTCATCATTTTCTAGGAGGATTTTTAAGATTACCTCCTCCTCCTTCTAACAATTACAACCCTTTGGACATTATTGGCTCAAGTATCTCAGTGATTATTGGTTGATTGCACAATTTTTTATTTTTTTTGCCTATGTTTCCCGAGTGGTATTCTTTGGAGGTATTCCCTTCTTTTTCTTGTTTCTATCCGTCTCTTGGTTATTGACCTTGTCCGCCCAACTTAGGGTTTGTTCCTTCTTCCTAGTTACTATCCTTGAGGGATCTCAGTTTGGCCTTGTCTAACAAAACACCTTCAACATTCTTAGGTCTAATCAAAAAGTTGTAATTGTTACCTACCTATGCATTTTGGATCTCGTTAGGAACCATATTCAGGGATTATGAATTTTATTTTTTCACTTTTTTGGGTACTTCCTTTGTGCTTTTTATCTCCCTTTCTTCTTCCTCCAGATTCACTACTTCCTCCACGGAAGCCCCTTTCCTTGTGCTTGGGTTGGTTTCTTCGTGTTCATTTTCGACTTGGGTATGCAGAACTTCAAATGGGTTTTCCAATGATAAAACCACATTTCTGCCTTCTGTATATTTGGGCTTAGCTGCAACTGACTTACCTTTATTCCATTCTTGCTTCTATATTTTCCATTACTCTTCTTGCTCTGTGACGAATCCACCCTTTTGCTTCCTTGGTGTTGAAAAATGCAGCAATAAAATATCAATTTGATTTTACCTTGGTCAAATTGGGAAAATTCAAATTTCCACATCAATAAACAACTTGGATTTATTTAACTGAGATGACATGACTCTTGTCACTCAATTAGCTTAGTATATTCGAGTTATAGGGCTTGGAGTTCAGTTAAGCATGTGTGATTGCTAATTTGTAGCAATCAAGGTGAGTTTTTTCAAGTTTTTTATTTATTTATTTTAAACTAGTTCTAATTGTTGGAGGAACTAGTGGAAGGTCAGTTGTGTAGTGTGACTTCAGTCTAACTCAGTGAGAATCTAGTTAACTGATCAATTAACCAAAGATACCCAATGCATGCAGAGAATTCGAGTTACCCAGTTGAGGTGGAGATTCCAAGGCAGTGTAACATCAGCTATAGACTATTCTAGAGTGTACAAGTGTTGCACCATATGATCAATTTTGGGAATTGCGCAGTTAATTGGAGGAAAATTCCTAATTAGTAGAGGACTAATTCCTCAATAATTCTGCAAGAAAATAGGGGCTCAAGTTGAGGCAAAAATTGAATAAGTCCGGGTCAGAGCTTATCAATGAGCAAAGAGATAAGGTATTCACTTGCAGGTTGTGCTCAATTGAGCAAAGCAATTGTAATACATCTCTATTCATCAGATTAATGCAAGCAGACATTGGGGCTTTTAGCTGATTACTTTCCCCGAGGAAAATACCTTGTGCACGTGTGTTATTTCTTCTTGCATGTTTATGATTGATGTTCTAAATTGTGAATTGAATTCTGCAAAGTAGTAGAGTAGGTTTGTGTCTTGTGATTTAGTTTAAAATTTCATGATAAATTGCAAATATACATCATAAATTCTACACTTGGGCCTTCTTGCAGTCTCTTGCAAAATGGTCATATTCATGGCAATATCAACATTTAAATGGTAAATGTTCATAATCAATCATTTGGCAGTGGATCCATTCCCCCTGGGTGAGGTTGATTTCTGAAGGTATCCCCTTCTCCAGATCTACCTCCACACAACTCTCGACAGATGCAAATTGGGATCCTTTAGGTTCAACCCTGTCCAAGTATTTTCCCACTCCATTTCCTGTAGCTCACATCTAATCATCACTCCAACATGAGAGTGAGAGCCGATGAATATTAACCCTTATAAGGATTGCATTCAGAATATTTTCATCTGGATTAAATTCCAGTGTCAATTTATTCAAGTACATACCTCGAGTTCCAAAAAATTATGGTCTGTTTCGAAAGGTCATATATTTGTCCTTCGTGTATTCGAACAAGAAATCAAGAAAGCCATTTTTGCATGTGTACAATCCAATATTGTCCTTCATCATTGGATTCTATGTCCTATCCAACCATATTTCCATGGATCGAGGGGATGTCCACATTCCTATGAACTTTCCAACTAGAGCTTGATATGATAATGTCAGGGTTGTTCTTCGAAATTTCCTAGGAAGAGCCATTGAAGGAAATGACTTTTGCCTTCTTCACAAACTTTACCCGCTCTTCTTCGTTTCCGAGTTTTTTTGAAAGAGCAGCCACAAGAGCTTGAAATAGTGCTGCCTTATCTAGCGGAGGGGGAGAGGCCCCCTCCAGGGATGCCATAACACAGTCTATGTAGGATTTTTATATAGCTCAGGAGCAACAATAAAGAGAAAGAAAGATTCATAAAAAATAAATTAAATAGTTAAAAAAGATTTCCAGCCATTTTTTTTTGAGTCAATAAAAACTAATTTAAAAAAAAAAAAAAAAACTAAAATGCACTAAATTTTAAAAAATTATTTAAAAAAAACAATAATGAAAAAATCTATATTAAAAATTAATAAAACAAATAAAACCTAAAACTATATGTATATACTTATAAAAATAAATAAATAAAATAAAAAACCCTTTTTTAATATATATATATATATATATAATTAAAAGAATCGAGTAGTCTATAGCGCGACTTTTTGAAGGTTTTTACGGTGGCTTTTTCCGGTGTAAATAACAAAAACCAAGATTTTAGCTCAAAAATTTTCACCGGATTCTGGCACCTGAAACTCCAAAAAGTCACACTAAAGACAACTCCTAAAAGAATTTAAAAATAAATAGAAAATAAATAAATTTAAAAAATTAAAGCATTAAAAAAAAACTTAAAAACTAAAATAAAAAATATATATAACCCAGCAAAAAAAAAAAAAAAAAAATATATATATATATATATATATATATATATATATATATATATATTAAATAATAAAAAAATTGAGAAACAAATTTAAAAAAATAAATAATAAAAAATAAAATTTAATTGAAAAAAAACACATTTAAAAAATAAAAAAATGTGTGTTTTATGTGGGGAGGTCTGTCACGAGGCAGGTCAGGCAAGTCGAAAACACCGCTTATTCTAGGATCACCCATCCACTATGGAGCCAACCAGATAGCCAACCACAACACCCTCTCCCCTTGCCCACAACACATGACTATATATATATATATATATATTAAATTGAATTATATTTTTTTGTTTATTTATAAATTTTAATTTAATCAATTAATTTAATTTTATCTAGAAGAATTGACAACTAGTCTAGTCTTGTACTCGCGTAACACATGATTCATTCCAACCGCTACCACTATAACCTCTAGGTGCCCACGTATTCCCTTTCCCTGGTGACAGATGAATCGAGGTGATTGGAACATCGAACCTCGTTACACATAACACTTCATTTTCACGGCCATTGTAACATCCCAAGTAGATAATATTTTAATGATTTCAAAATATTATAAAGTGTTATGTTTCTTTTAATGTTGAAAATTTACAACCACAACAATTTTCATAGATTGCAGAAATAATAAGAAATAAGAAACGCTGCAAATTTAGAGAGAAATGGAATAAATACTAGAAACTCAACTTTATTTAGATGATATAAGTTATTACAACAAAAATAGATCAGACATAACAAGAAGAAATGAAGCACCAGTTGAGGACCAAAATGATCCTCACTCCAATATCGCTAAATCTCTGTGAAACTTATGGATGAATTCTCCTCAAGGAACTATGTTCGGGTTTCGTCCAACACACACAATGGAAGCCCAACGGTTTTCGGCATGGGGATTTGCTTAAGCTGGGAAATATGTTCTCCAACCCTCACTACAACAATGATCAACCAAACTAGAATGTCCACAAATGATCTCCCATGCCTCATGTTAAAGACTCAATAGATAGATCTCCAAGCTCCTAGAAGTATCTTATTTTGATTATTTTACTATTATTTCAAAAGCTCCCCGGACTAAGGGACTTTTAATTTTATTTTATTTCACTTAAGTCACTTTTAATATGGGAAAATGATAAATCTCTTACCATACTTTATTTTGCCACTAGAAGTTTCTTCTCATCATCCCATCTTGTAGATCTTTTCATTCTGATTCCAATGAGCTATTACACTAAGGTGTTCCATCAAATATTCCTCCAAGAATGCCACCTCAAGCGTAATTACTAATTAATTAAGTTAGACTTAGTAATAACCCCGTTTTACAGAAGTTGTCAGAATGCAACGAAACAAAAGGCAAGTTGTGTAAATGATGGAATACGCCAAGTCAATGCCATCAGTTCCCATGAAATCCCTCAAAACCCATACGGGACCCCTGATGATGTAATCCTACTCGTGTGGCTTGGCCATCACATCCCTTGGAAATCCATCCTGGCTGTACTATAGAGGGAAACTGAAAATGGGGAAATTACAAGTCCTCTCACCCCAATTTTTCTCTCCCTCATGCAATCTGCATCTGTCCACTGCAGAGAAATCTGCACATTAATACCAAGATCCCATACAAAACATTGTACCACACCATGCCTTTGTGTCACCAAAGTACAAAGAAAGCCTTTAATACCTAGATCCCACACAAACCTCTGGTTCACTCTGCTACCCATAGAGCCACCTGGATCTCAAACGATCCTCCGACTAATCCTATCATCAATAGATCCACCTGGATCCCAATGCCACCTAAGGCCCGAGACTTGAGGGTTATGATATCACCTTGGCCCTCCATCAATATCCATGCCTAAGAGCTCATGTTGTGTTATGCCCTTGGGTAAGAATATCCTCTTAAGATTCATCCCATCAATAGAGTACCAAATCATAATCTCCCGCCAATCCATCCCATGGGAAGGATCAAATGCATGAATACTTGCAGATGGAACAAGTCCATTACGCCCATGTTGCTCTGTGTTCAATTCATATCACTCCACCCAATCAACCTATAAAACCCAACCAAAAATCCTTACCCATTTCTCTCGAAAGGAAAATGGTGGGAAAATAATGTTGCAAGTCTTGCCTATATACTCCTGGAGAGGGTTGTTCTGTATCTCCAAGGTATACTCCTCTTACTGCTTCGCTAGGAACCTCAGTCGTCCCTCAACGCTAGAAAACTTGCTTGATGACTCAACACACTTCTTTCTAATGCCTTCATTGTGATTGTTCTGCTGCAAGATGGTGTCTCAGACTGTCTCAACCTTCCACTTCAACATCATAAGATTTTTTTGAAATTCTCAATCTTTTGTTGGTCGCTATCATATGAAGGAATTGTATCCTTGTTGGTTCCCTTTGCATATGTTTGCAAATTCATCAATGGTTTGCCCCAAATATGGATGCAAAACTCCCTCGAACACTACTCCAACTTCAGCCTTCAATTGGTTCTCCAAAGATGGCCCAACATGCATATTGTGCATATCATCCTCCTCATGTCCTTGCACCTCTAAGTGTTGTTCATGCTGGATCACCACCAACGACTCATGTCTCAAATCTTCCTGAGTGTCTTCTTCTAGGTTTTCCTCATGCATGGAATCAAATTGTTGCTCACCTTTTCAACCATCAAACCTAGATGCATAGGTGGGTTGCTATCAACATCTTCACACAACTGCTCATGCTCCTCATTTAAGGTGCTCTCATGCAAGTTAATGGATTCAACGTCGGTAGAAGAATCCCTCTCATCCATCACTATCAAAAGAGTAGAATTGTGATCTTCTAGATGCAGTTCAAGAATTTCTGAGTCATGCCCCTCCTTCTGATCATGCAAGTTAGAGCATCCTATATGTAGCTCTTGTCCAACCATGGATCCTTCAATCCTTTCCTCAATCAACTAACTAGATTTATTTTCCATTTCTTTCTCTCCTTCAATTTTTGCAGTCTCATCTGATTTTCTGTCCATTTTACATATGTGATCTAGTGTCCACGCTCCTTGACATGTGAAGCAAATCTTCTCTCTTCTCATTTGAATTCTATTTTTTTGGGGAGCTCTTGTGACTGCTTCTGCTTGGGTTCCTCTTCCTTCCCAAATTTGAACACTCCCAAAATTTTTCTCATAAAATTTCTTCTGGCAAGAAGGTCAACACTAAGCCCTGTAATTTGCCTTAGCAACTCGTCCAACTTTTGATGCCCTTGGGTAATTTATTCCAATTTCTTGATGGGTCATCCATGTCTCTTATGTGCCTTAAACAAACCCAACTTACATGGCTTGAAATTAATACAAATACATGGCAGAATGCAAAAGCTATAGTAGCTTGCAAGATTCTATCCTCTCAGGTGTACCTTGAATAATACATCAATGCATACATACATGACACATGATTTTTACATACAAAACCTTATTGACGGGCTCACATACCAAAGACAACTCTGTCAACCCTCTTATTGTCAAATTCACTAGTAGTACAAGAATGCTTTGCCCCAATAAAAAAAAGACCCTCGTACAATCAACTAATACCACAATTAATCAGCATATAAATGCTTCAATAACTCTCTCATACTAAAAAAGTACAGGACAACAACATACAATTAATAAATACAACACACTGTACTCTCACCATACATTATAACAACAACATATGATGAAAATCAAACCCTAACTGTAGGATTAATACAAAACATTACAAGGCTTATATATTTCATTGAGTTACTTAGCAGACTATCAATACTCCTACAAAAAACATACAAGCAATTTGTTCCCTCAATTTTGATGGATTAATGCTCAATGAAGCTGAGAAACCATGCACAAACTCTATCAATGCAATCTTCAGGGTAATAATAACTCTAGTAGGATATACCTTGGGTTTACAATATTTAGAGTGACAATAAATTCCCAAAGCTCCGACAAACTAACTTCCCCAATGACAACAGTTAATGGAAATTGGACTTCCTAATAGCGAACTGGACACTTTTGCTACAGTATCTTAGCACCTAGGTCGATGGGATAACCCAAGACACTCTTCACTCTAGTGAATGTATAATCAATTTATGCTCAGTAATAATAACTCAACCTTGATTGTCTGCTTCTATTTGGGGTTTGGACTAAGAAACTCTGCTTGTGAATTTAACCTCCATACCAAAACTCAATCCCACTCCAGATCATGTGAGAAATGTAGTAACTCTGTCCACACAGTCGCAATTATTTGGTCTCCAATGGTCACACGGAGTTCGGGCTCAAATATATAATATTTTCCCCTCTCAGATCGGTTATAAACAACACCACTCCGGTAATGACGATACACCCCTTTAATATCAAGCTTAAACTCTTGAAATGACTACTCTGATTTGGTCCTCCTAAGACTATCTCGGTTCCTTGAATTATTTTCAATATGCACATGAATTGAATTCTAATCTATGCCTCTAATGTGAGAAACTCGACCTCCTCGAATTGATGATGCTCTGCCTCCTTGTACAGGCTAGTGAACTCACTCCCTTTAAATATAATCACAACTTTATAATTCACTCCACCAAAGAGAATTTCTCCCAATTTGCTTCTCGGACTATCAGTATGCTAAAATTCTTAGCCTCCAATGATGAAGTGCTCTAGGCCCTCAGTGGACAATTCTTCTCAGCCTATGGTAAATTAAGCACTTGGCCCTCCAGATCTGTAGAGAGTGACTCATTAGATGCAAAATTTAATTATTAAAAAAAAATTACCTTTTTATTCTTAAAAAAAAATTGAAAAATGTTATTTAAAAAAAAAACATTTTTTAAAGAGAAAAAACATTAAAATACAAAATTAAAAACACATTTAAAATTTTTGAAGCGAAAAAAATTACCTTTAAAAAATTCAAGAAATAAAACAATAAAAAATAAAAACACATACATTCAAAAAAGAAAATAAAAGGAAGTAATAAAACATTTTAAAATTGACCCTAAGTATGCCTTAAAATTGCTTCTACTTGGCTAAGAGCTCATCTTCCTTGGATGTAAGGAAACAGTTAAGGGCTCATGACCAAAAGGCATTTGATAGGAGTGAAAGCCTTGAATAATTGTAATGATTCCAAGTGCATTCATAGCATTCATTGATAATAGCTAGTGGTGATTGTCACTAACAACAAGTTTCGTTGGGTGAAATCAACGAGACCAAGGTTCAAATCCCAGTGAGTATATGGCATGCCATGATCTCGACTCAAGGAGTAGGCTCCCCCATTTCCATTGGGGTCTCGTCTCTTGCTAAATCATAAGATTCAGTGTAGCTAACTTGCAGGTTGTTGGATATGTTATTGGTGTTTTAAGGCAGCCACGAGGATTGATCATGGGACCTCCCTTAGATTAGTCTAAAGAGTTACTGATTCACCATTGTAAAAAAAAAAAAAACTAGTGATGATTGTCACATTGTTGGTTTGGCTAGTTATGATCGGTTTTCTAGTGATGATTGTCAAATTGTTCGTTTGACAACTAAGTTATGATAGGTTTTCTAGTGATGATTGTCAAACTGCTAGTTTGACAACTAAGTTATGATAGGTTTTCCTAGGATTTAAAAATAAAAATAAAAGCATTTTAAAAAATAAAATAAATAATTATAAACTAAAATTAAAATAAAATAATTTTAAAAAATCATTAATATATTTGTAAAAAATTATAAAATCAAATCAAATCAAATAAATGAAGCCCTCAAGGGTAACTCAATTGGCTATGGTTGTAATATCCTGAATATTTTTTCTCCAAAATACTCAAATGATAGTAATGGAAGACTTTGGGGTGACTTTTTTTTATTTGATAATGGTGAATTAGTAACTCTTTAGACTAATCTAAGGGAGGTCCCAAGATCAATCCTTGTGGTTGCCTTATAACACCAATAGCATATCCAACAACCTGCAAGCCAGATACACGAATCTTATGATTTAGCAAGAGCCGAGACCCCAACGGAAATGGGGGAGCCTACTCCTTGAGCTGAGATCATAGTAGGTCATATACTCAATGGGATTTGAACCTTGGTCTCGTTGGTTTCACCCATCGAAACTTGTCGTTAGTGACAATCATCACTAGCTATTATCAATGAATGCTATGAATTCAGTCAGACTCATCACAATTATTTAAGGCTTTCACTCCTATCAAATGCCTTTTGGTCATGAACCCTTAAATTGTTTCCTTACATACAAGGAAGATGATCTCTTAGCCGAGTAGAAGCAATTTTAAGGCATACTTGGGGCCAATTTTAAAATGTTTTACTACTTCCTTTTCTTTTCTTTTTTGAATGTTTGTGTTTTTATTTTTTATTGTTTTATTTCTTGAAAATTTTAAAGGTAATTTTTTTCGCTTCAAAAATTTTAATTATTTTTTTAATTTTTAATTTTAATGTTTTTTCTCTTTAAAAAAATGTTTTTTTTTTTTTAAATAACATTTTTCAATATTTTTTTAGAATAAAAAGTTAATTTTTTTAAAATTAATTGAATTGTTCACCAAACCACTAGAGCTAAGATCCTTTGACATTATTGACATTCTTTTTAAATGTAAATTATTAAAAATAATAATGAGTATCACTTTTATGTTTTTTATTTTTTTATAGTACCAATTCTAAAGGTTGTAATTGAAGATATTTAAAAAACAAGCATTTAAAAAAGAAGAAGAAAAAATAGAAAGGTAGAAAAGTTCAGTGTTGAACTTTAACATTTTTCATAGTCATTGTATTTGGTTTATTTGGTTTTTAATGTCATGGTTAAAAAATGTTTGAATTTTAACCAAAAAAAAATGTGTGATACTTCATCACCATATTTACATTTCAATATGTTTCTTCATGTCTTTAGTAGTCGTGATATTTGGTTTTTAATCCCATGATTGCAAAATGTTTGACCACTTTTGCATTTCAATGTGGTTTTTTATTTTCTTTGTAATCCTAATATTTGGATTTTAATGCCATTGTTAAAAAATGTTGGTATCTTGACCTTGAAATGAAAAAAGGGTGATGCTATACCAGCCTAGATCCATCTTAACCGTGGATCTATCAAGCGCCGAGAGGGATCAAATCTCTCGAGGTGCAAACCTAAAAAAGAGGTTTGCACCTCGAGAGATTTGATCCCTCTCGGCGCTTGATAGATCCAGGGTTAAGATGGATCTAGGCTGGTTTCAGTTGTGTGCGGTCATATAAAATTTGTTGAACATCTAAATATTTTGATCATTTTAAATATGCTAAAAATGTCTAAAATTAATGATGAATGATGAGACTGTTATTAACTTGGATGATGAAAAATGATGAAATAAAAATTTTAAGTGCAAAGTGACAATGTAACAATGTTGGATGATAGAAAATGTGAATAATAAGAATGAAGTCAAATACAAACAATCTTCATTGTGATCAATCTGAAACTATTTTATTTTATTGTTCTTATTGTCACACATTTAGTTATTCTCTATTACAGTGTTTGAATGAAAAGTGATTAACAATGTTGAATGATGGAAAATGGGAATAATAAGGATGTAGCCAATTACAAATGGTTTATAGTTTCAAGAAGAAGACATTTCAGGTAAGTGACAATTTTATTTAGAATGAAAATTCAAGTTTTGTATTTATGGTTGAATTATTGCAACACATAAGTCAACTCATGTCATGAATAATATTTATGTGCTCACACTAAGAGTGTGTGTGTATGTTTTGGGGGTGAGATAGAGATGTAGATGGAGGGGGGGATAGAGGGGAGAAGAGAGATGCAAAGACAGAGTGGGGAGGAAGAGATATAGATATGGAGAGAGAAGTGTTAGAGAGGGAGAGAAGGAGGAGAGAGAGAGAGAGAGAGTGGAAAAGCGAGGGAGGGAGAGAGAGTGTGTGTATGTTTGGGGGGTGAAATAGCGAGATAAAGGAGAGACAATGGGAGATAGAAATATAGATAGAGGGGGCAGAGATGTGCTTACACTGAAATAAATGCACTCTATTAATCTAATTACTTTGAAATTAATGTACATCATACATCTAGTTGCATCAAATAAGAAATCAACATATATACTGAAATCAACGCATCTAGTGCAAAGAATCAAATAGGATTAGAAATCAAATTCTACACTAAAATCAATGCATCTTTGTGCAAACAATCAAATAGGATTAGAAAGAAAAATCTACACTAAATTCAATGCATATATTGCAAGCAATCAAATAGGATTAGAAATCAATATCTACACTGAAACCAATGCATAAAGGGGAGAAGAGATATGGGGTGGAAGAGATATAGATATGGAGAGAGAAGTGTTAGAGAGAGAGGGAGTAGAAAAGGGAGGTATATATATATATATATATATATATGGAGAGAGCATGTGTATGTTTGGGGGGTGATATGGAGAGATAAAGAAGGAGATACAATTAGAGATAGAGATATAGATGGAGGGGGAAAAGACGTGCTTACACTGAAATCAATGCATCTAGTGCAAACAATCAAATAAGATTAGAAAGCAAAATCTACAATAAATTCAATGCATCTATTGCAAGCAATCAAATAGGATTAGAAATCAATATCTACACTTAAACCAATGGATTGAGTGCAAGCAATCAAATAGGAGTAGAAATCAACATTTGCACTAGAATCAATGCATCTAGTGTAAGGTATTAAATAGGTTTAGAAATCGACATCTACATTGAAATCAATGCATCTAGTGCAAGTGATCAAATACGATTAGAAATCAATATCTATACCGAAACCAATGCATCTAGTGCAAGAAATCAAATAGGAGTAAAAATCTGCATCTAGAATAAGGTATTAAATAGGATTAAAAATCGACATCTACATTGAAATCAATGCATCTAGTGCAAGTGATCAAATTGGATTGAAAATCAACTACTACATTCAAATCAATACATCTATTTTAGTGAAAAACCAAAATATTCATGACTTTCTAGATCTAACTTCTATGTCTATATGTGTCTTTGTGAGTCTCTTTTTTCTTCCCTCTCTCTCCACCTTCCATTCTATGTCTATCTCCCTCCCTCTCTCCTCTCTCTCCCCTCCCTCTTCCCCTGTCTCTCTCTCACCACCTCTCCCTCCCTTTCTCTATCTACATCTTCTTCCCTCTCCCCCCTGCCATCTATATCTATACCTCCCTCCATCTCTCCTTATTTGTCTCTCTATCCCATCCCCTCTCTCTAAGTCTATATCTCTATATCCCTCTATCTCTCCTTATTTATCTCTCTATATCATCTTGTATACATTATCTCTCCATATATATCTACCTATCTATCTATCTCTCCCTCTTCCTGTCCCTCTTTATCTCTTCCCCTTCTCTCTCTCTCTCTCTCAGCCCCCAAACATACACACTATCTCTCCATAACTATCTGTATATTTATCTCTCTCTCCCTCTCTTTTCCTCTCCCACTCTCTCTCTCTCTCTGTCTCTCTTCCTCTTCCTCCCTCCCTCTTTCCCCCCTCCATCTATATCTCTATCTCCCATTGTCTCTCATTATCACCCCAAAAACATACACACTCTCTCTCCATATCTATCTATCTATCTCTCCCTCCCTCTTCCTCTCCCTCTCTCTCTTCCCCTTCTCCCTTGTCACTCCCTCTCTCTCTCCACCTTTCTCTCTCTATCTTTCTTCCCCTTCCAATTCCATCTCTCTCTCTTCCCCTTCTCCCTTGTCACTCCCTCTCCCTCTCCACCTTTCTCTCTATGTCTTTCTTCCCCTTCCAACTCCATCTCTCTTCCCCTCTCTCTCTCACTTTCTCAGCCACCTCCCTCTATCTCTCCCTCCCATCACACACCAATGATAAAATATAATGTTCAGATATTTCCACGTTTAGATATATTTTTATTTATTTACCATACCTATTTATTCCTCATTAATATTTATTTACTTAGATATGGTATTTAGCTCATGGTATTAATAATAATTGGTTCCATGGTATTTTGGTCCATGGTATTAAAAATAATTTGTTCCATGGTATTTGGCCCATAGGCTTCAACTAAATAAAACTTCTTTTTTTACCATATCTTTGGAGTAAGTATAAAATAGGTTTTATTTATTTACCATACCTCCAATTTATTTATATTTTTATTTATTTACCGTACTTTTTTTAGTGTTCCTAGATATAAGGGATAATTACAAAAGTTTACAAACTTTCTTGCATTACATCTACACATCTACCCTATAGTGGGTTGTAGAACGCGTAATCACCACTTTTCAAAATTAGCATGAAAATTGTGATTTGATGTGACCTCCAAAAAAACGAATGTTTTGGCCAATCTCAACAAAAAAAATATGCCACTCAAGTCAATTTACAATGGAGTTCAACTTTTTAAATAAGATGCATAATATGTTAATGCAATGGACAAATACTTGTAACCCATCATAGCAAGAGAAGTAATTAACAATCACGAAGCAATTATACAATGCACAAGAGAGTTTTACCCTGGAGACCCTTGCTGGGAAAACCAACTTTGAAAGATATGTCACCTTAGCGAATCTGACCAAGCTGGCCAACGAACATGCCACTCAAGACATTTTACAATAAAGTTCTTCAAGCTTTTAAATAAGCTTCATCACATGCTTCCATAGGCAAATACCAGGGAGTTGTAAGCAACCAATGATCAAATCAGAATTTACCCAATGTTGAGAAAAGACATATGTGCTGATTGATAACATTCAGAACAGGGGTGACTCGTATAGTTGCATGGATCAATGTTCTTAGGGGCATAGTCCCACCATGATTCTGGGTCTTGAGAGTTTTTGAATCAACCCAAATACTTGAAAAATCTGACGATCTGAACTCTTCCTTCCTTGGACTTTTCCCTTTGCCAAATTCCAATGAACATGTGTTTTCTGGGCCATTTCGAATAAAGGATATACAACGCTACCTATACAGAATCCACACTCAACAAAAAGCCCTGTTTCTAAAATTTGACTTCGACAAAGCATACGACGGAATTGAAGGAACCTTTATAAATTATCATGGATATGTTTTGTTGGGTTGCTTTTGGCCCAAAAATCAAAGAAGCATTCGGTATTTTTTTTTCTGAAGCCTATGTTAGGGTACATGTTAATGGGTGGTTAATTAGTCCCATTGTTCTCCGATGGTTAATTAGACAAGGCTGTACATTGTCCCCTCTTCTTTATGTTAATGCTGCAGATGCTTTAGGCTATTTGTGCTGGGTTGCCATAATACAGGGTCAGATGAAGGGAATTCAGTTGCCAGGGGGGCATGGAATCTTCAATGTTCATTTTGCTAATGACTCCACCTTCTCTTCAGAATTACTTCAAGCATTAATAACCAGTTCAGTGAAATTCTCGAGGCCTTTTCTCCAGTTTTAGTAGCCAAATTTAACAATTGCAAGGCAGAATAGTGGTTATAATGGAAGCTGGTACGGTTCTTCAAGTGGGTGAATCCATTTGGGAAAGGTGTCTTGGAAGGGGTCATTTGATATTTGGGGATTCCTTTCGGTATAAAATTAAAATGATTCACACCAAACAGCTCTTCCTTCAGGTCATGCCTGAGAACCGATTGTTACTTTTTCTTCTTTGCTTGTATTCAAACAGAGCTGAAAGGGGGTTATTTTCAATCCAACGAAAAACAGCTTTCTCTTTGCTTCCAATTTTGGCCAAAGCTAACTGTCAATTATCCTCTCATAGCCCAAAGCACAAGAGGAACGTCCTTGACGCTGCAGAGGGCAGGTCTTATGCATGCAGCAGGGCCTTTCATCCCCCACTAATGATTAAATAAGCTGGAAAGGAACATCATTTGAGCTCTAAGCACATGACAGATTGAATTAATCTCCGGTCCCATAACCACAAGCCAAAATGTTCCCCAACCTCTGTATAATTCAACACATTTAATGAATTTTAGAGGTCACATCAATGTCAAAGGAGTCATGATATACCTTATCCTTTCATCCCTTAGCCTTGTCCAAAAAATAATAAGAAAAGGCCTACCAGGTTACTCTGACCGAACTCCCTTCTGAACTCGGTGATGATATGTAGAATTGGGGAAGCCAACGAGTACTGTAGTTTCAAGCAGGCCATTACATCAGCATGTTGACTCAAGTCCTTTGCCTTGGCACACAGATTGTGAGAGTGAAAAATTCGTAAGTGGCCAGTCCACAATGCCCATGCCACATGAAGAATGTGGGTGCCTAAGCATGTTGCATTTGAGCTCTAAGCTTCACCAGCTTAGGATAAAACATTGTGAAAGTCATATGTGGTCAAGGCCTTCTTTGGTAATTACTTTCAAGCCTGAAACACAAGGTTTGTAGTCATTTACTCAGTTCCTGTAGCTGCACCTTCCTTTTCAATGTCATTGATTATAATGCTTTGTACATACTTTCTGTCTGAATTTTCATTCAGAAGTAATGTGGCTTTAGAAGGCCTGCCTTCACCAAAATAGAGATCAAACAGAATGGAGTACCTATATGCAATAGAAAACATATTTTTCTGCAATGCCTCACTCAAAATCTTATCCACATCATCTATTTTGTTTTGTTCACAAATACCACGCAACAAAGCAGCATATGTAACCCCATCTGGCTGGAACCCTTCTGCAGACATTTTGTCTTTCAATTTGAAAGCCATTTTTAATTTTTTTCTAAGACAAAGAGCAACGATAACTGTATTATAAGCTGCAGTCTTATGATCCCAGTTTTCTTTCAACATTGTATAGAATATGCCCCCCCATTTCATCTGCAGATTGTCTTCCGAATGTTCTGCCTGAATAGTTCTAGCTTTGCAAAGTCCGGTAATCAATGCATGGTATGTCACTTCATTGGGTACACATTCCTTTTGTAACATTTCATCAAAAAATTTCATTGCTTCTACAATATTTCTATCCTTGCAGTACCCATTAATAAGAGTAGTATATGTCACCTCATTTGGGACCAAACCCATTTCTTTCATCTCTTCGAACAGCGCCAGAGCACATTGCATTTGGCCTTCTTTGCAATACCCGTTAATTAGTGTACTGTAAGTCACAACATCTGGGGTACGGCCCCTTTCCACCATTTCAGTTAACAGTTTCGTAGCCTCAGATGTATTGTTTGCCTTGCAGTATCCATCTATAAGAGTGGTGAAGGTGATTTCATCAGGAATCAGCTGCTTCTCAACCATTTGTTCAACAAATGAACGGGCATCTTCCATCATGCCTATGTTGCTATACCCTTTTATTACTGCATTATAACCAACAATTCCAGGTTCAATACCCTTTTCAAGCATAAAATTGAAGACCTTTATAGCTTCACCCATATCACCTTCTCTGCAATACCCATCTATTAACGTAACATAAGTAAAGTCATCTAGAATGAAGCCTTTCTCAAGCATTTCAATCATAACTTTCTTTGCATCTGACAGCATTCCTTCCTTGCAGAGTCCACTAATAAGCAGATTGTAAACTTGAATATCTGGTTCCAAGCCCTTCTCCACCATTTTATCACGTACCAAGAAACCCTCGTTAACCTTGCCATGTAAGCAGAGTCCATGAATAAGAACACTGTATGTAACTACATCAGGCTGGTGACCCTTTTCCAACATCTGAATCAGGAGATTAGTTGCTTCTGGCATGTTGCCATGTTTGCAATGCCCTTGGATGAGAGAGGTGTATGTCAGTTTAGTGGGTGCCAATCCCCTTCCCAACATCTCATCTATGAGCTTCAGCGACTTCTCCATCTCCCCTCCCTTGCAGAGCCCATTAATGAGAGAATTATAAGTTACAACATCAGGTGCACAGCCCTTTTCAACCATTGAATCAAACAACTTTATAGCCTCAGACGTGTTACCTTGCTTACAGCACCCATCAATAATAGTATTGTAAATAAACTGATTAGGCCTCAAACCCCCTTTTAGCATTTCAGTCACAATCTTACCTGTCTCGTTCATATTACCTAGTTTGCAGAGTCCATTGATAAGGGTTCCATAGGTTGTTTCCGTTGGCAAAACCCCCATCTTTATCATCTCACCGAAAAGCCGAAATGCCTGTTGAACCTCACCCTTCCTGCAATATCCATCAATGAGTTTGTTGTAAAAGATGACATTAGGCAAAAAACCTCTGGCATACACATCTTCTATCAACTCCCTCGCCTGGTGAACCCTTCCTTCCATACAGAGACCTCGGACTACTATGCTTACACTGTAATTATCAGGGTGACTTCTATCACTCTCCAGCATTTCTCCATAGATTTTTTGTGCAATATTCACCTGTTTGCCTCTCACCAACGCATTGAGCAAGGTATTGCAAGAGAAGGCGGAGCAGCAGAAACCGAGATGTTTGGTGTACAGAAACATATCAAGGGCCTTATTAATTAAACCAGCCTGAGAATATGCACTAGTAAGATCGCTTAATGCACGTACAGTGGGATTCCAACCCTGGTTTTTCATGTTTTCAAGAATAAGCTCTGCCTCACTGAACATTCTGGCAGTGGCTAACATACTGAGCATTGCAGAACATAGATGACCGTTATGCCTAAAACCCTTCTGCTGTCCAACCCAATTGAAAAACGTGAATGATAAGTCTATATTCTCAAGGCGTTTGAGAACAAGAATTACATCGTTCGGTCTAAAGGAAGCCGAGGAAAGCCGCAGCTTCAATGTCTCCTGCCATTGTTGTTGGGTTCTCACAATTTCGCAGACTTCATCCACCAATGCCCATTCTCGGTCTCGTTTCAATTCTTTTCCACAGTTTTTGTTTGAATCAGTGTTATCGCCAATACTACGTTTTGAGGTGCATGTCGCCCCTTTAATGGGGTCAATGCTTGATTTTTGTGATTGCAGAACAGCTAGAATATGCCGATTCATCCCAGGCCAAAGCCTGTAATAATATTGAATAAAATTTAACAGATATGGTGGAAATTTTCGAATTTAAAATAACAAGAGTGAAGAAACTGACCTCATTTCAATTCTGGAAGGAGGTAAAATTGCCGGCCCAATTCTCTTTTGGGTTTTTGGATTCTATGAGGCACAAATGGGTCGATGGACTCAGCCAGGCTTCTAGGGCTGGAGCTATGGATTTAACCCGCATTGGTATTGTTTCTTATTCAAATTCGGTGAGCCTATGATCATTCCTGAAACCCTATTCTCAGCCTCCCCCCTAAACATGACTGAAATTCTTCTTGTAGCAAGCAATTAATCACTAAGTCATCGAAATACCATTACATGGGAGAGCCCATTTCCATCCTTATGAGCGAGAGCAGCTTAGCTTCTCACTTACCATTGTGTCACTGATAATTAATAAATTAATAATAAAAATGACTAGATATATTAATATTATTTTAAAAAACAAATTCACAGTTATATACCAGCAAATGTCATTAAGATGTTTTTTTTTCAAGAGGAACCTATGTAACTAAATCTCCGGTTCTGAGGTTTGTTCTCTTCTAGTAAACTTATATGTTTTATTTCAAGGAAAAAATCATAATTTTATTCAATTATTCAATAATGTTAGTTTAGCGATTAATGAGTAGTAAAAAGGAACAATAAAAAATACATAAAGTTTGTTAAGGTTAAGTGTGATAAGAATCAATTAACTTTTTTTTTTTTTGCTTTTTTTTAAACTTTTTGTTAGATCCTTTGGCTGGGTTCAATTGTTAGCATGGTCCATTCATTTCCAGTTACATGCGTAGGGACTTCTTTGTCTGAGTTAAAGCTCTCAGATACATGAGTTCTCTTTATACCCTCCATGCCCATTTTGTTGAATGTTTCCTCTTTCTACTGCTCAGTTGTTTTGATCTCTACCAATTCAATATCTTTCTGGTTGTGGGTCGCAGTTCCTGATTGGTCCCTACCCCCTCTGTGTGCTTGGTTACCATGTTGTGCTTGTGATTCCTTATTTGGATTGTAATGAACCTCACAAACACCCTATTTTTTTTTTAAGTAAAATTCTCATATGATATTTGTATACTTTACCCTTGTTTTTTTTTCACTATTGATAGTTTTTGGTCATATTGCACAATTACAAATTAGCCTCAAATGTTATACATTGTTATGCGACCAACTCACAAAATAGAAGAAAAAATAGATCAACAACTTAAAAATTATTCTCTTCGAGGGGGAAACCTCCTTCATATTACATAAATGAACAATTCTTGGATGATTCAAATAACAAAACCTCATTTCTAAATATAGGAGTCTAAGGGGTTACAATATAATCAGAGCCTACATAACAATAATAATGTAAGGGCACAACAATAACAATAGTGGGCTTCTATGGGGCACAATAATAACAATATTAGGACTACCTGGGCACAACAATAATAATGAGGCTACACTACCAATAATAATAAGGGGCTACACTAGTATTATAGGGACCTAACATGCCCATCTCCTTCAAAAAGGTGTTGTCATCAACACTTGAGTAGTTTTGTATAAAATTCTCATCCTTCCATGTGGGATCTTCAACGGGTAAATTCTTCCACTTGATGACATACTCTGGAATTGATCGATTTTGTAGTTGTTGAGTTCTTGTTTTTCTAACTACTTCAGGTTCCAATATGATTTTTCCTTCCTCGTCAAGTTCTGGCAATATTGTTTGCACTGGGAGCTTGTCACCTATAACCTTCCTTAAGCATGAAACATGGAAAACTAGGTGCACCCGGGAATATGCAGGAAACTCCAATTTGTATGCCATAGTACCAATCTTTTGCAACACCTTATAAGGACCATAGTACTTCGGTGATAATATATTATCCTTCTTAGCTTCCTTGAGGGACATTTGTTTGTACGGTTGTAGCCGTAAAAATACCCAGTTGCCTACATCAAAACTTCTTTCGCTGTGATGTTGATCTGACTGGTGTTTCATTCGATTTTGTGCCAAAGTGAGGTTATCCTTTAAGAGTTAGAGAACTTGTTGTTGATGCTCAATGTGATCTTCCACTTCTTGAACCTTATAATTTTCTCTTAAAGATGATGTGATGGACAATGGATGATATCCGTAAAGTGCCATAAATGGGGTCATTTTTGCTGCAGTATGGAAGGAAATGCTATACCACCATTCAGCCAAAGGTAATCGCTTGACCCATTGTATTTGTTTATCAGATACAAAGCAACGAAGATATCTTTCCAAACATTTGTTCACTATCTCAATTTTCCCATTAGATTAAGGATGATAAGATGAACTATGAGATAATTGAGTACCCAAACAATAAAATAATTCTGTCCAAAAATTTTGAGTGAAATGAGATCTCAGTCGCTTACAATAATATTTGGGTTTCCATGTAGCTTTTGAATTGTTTCCATAAATGTAGTAGCGATTGTAATGGCTTTAAATGGATGAGATAATGCAAAAAAGTGTGCATACTTGGTAAGTCTATCAACTACCACCATGATGACACTCTTTCCTTCAGACTTAGGTAAACCTGTGATAAAATCCATTGAAACCTCCTCCCAATGTTGACTTGGAATAGATAAAGGTTGTAACAGGCCTGAGGTCTTTGTCAGGGTAGGGTGTAACTCCACCAAAAAGATGATCAGAATTGATTAAGGATGCCTATGAATATATACATGGAGGTGAGACTCTTGGGATTCATTTCCCAATGTCTCTTCAACTTCCTTATTTCCTATTTTACATTAATGTACAATTTCACCTAATCCCTTAGGATTAGGTTTCAACATTCCCCCCCCTTAATCTGAAGGGATGTTGGTGAGTCCAAACATCATTATGAAATTTTCAAACTTTTATCTTCCAAGCGCTTTGGTGAAGATATCTGCAATCTGCTCATTTGTGGAAAAATGACGTAGATAGATTGTTTTGGCCTCAACATGATGTCGAATTAGATGGTATTGTGTATTGATGTGCTTCGTTCGATCATGGACCTTTGGGTTCTTGGACAACTTTATTACAGAAGTGTTATCAATCATGAGTGGAGTTGAATGCATTTGTTTCATCTGCAAATATTCCAGGATTTTGCTAAGCCACACAATTTCCTTTGTCACTTCAGTTGCTGCCACATATTTTATCACGGAATCTGTTATAATTGACTGTTTGTGTGATATCCAGGAGACAGCTCCTGATCCAAGGTTCATAGTATAACCTGAAGTAGATACTCGAGTTTCTTTGTCTCCATCAAAGTCTGAATCAGAGTCTCCAATCAAGATGAAGTTGCCCACCTATGTATATTTGAGTTCAAAGTCTTGAGTCCCTTTCAAGTACTTTAGAACTCTTTTTTTAGCAGACCAATGTCCTTCACAAGGTTTTTTCATAAACCTGGAGAGGATTCCAACAACAAATGAGATGTTTGGTTTGGTAGTAGTCAGGTAGATGAGACTTCCTACAACCTGTCTATACTTCGTGGCATCCTCAAATTCTTTCCCTTTAATGGATTGAGCTTCAAGTTTTGTTCCATTGGAGTGATCAAATGATTGCATTCATCCATGCCAAACATGTTCAATAGATCTCCAATGTACTTCTTCTGAGAAAGGAATATAAATTTAGGATGTTGAGTCACTTCAATACCAAGATAGTAGTGAACATAGCCCGAATCATTCATTTCAAAACCTTTCTTCAGTTCCTTCTTTATGGATGCAATATAACTCTCATTGTTCCATATCATTGAATTATCATCTACATACACCACAAGATATACAATTTTTTTTTCCAACTTTCTTGATAAACAAAGTTGCATCATCAAGATCGTAATGTTTGAAGTTAATTTCTAGAAGATGCTCAGTGAACTTCTCATACTAGGCTCGGGGTGCTTGCTTGAGGCCATACAAGGATTTTATAAGCTTGCATACTTTTTGTTCTTAGCCTTTCACAACAAATCCTTCTGGCTGGGAGACAAAAACATTCTCCTTGAGATCTCCATTCAGGAAAACAGTTTTTACATCCATCTGATGGAATTTCCAACCATTTTGAGCTGCTAAGGCAAAGAGTGTTTGGATGGTAGCCCATTTTGTTGTGGGGACAAAAGTCTCCTCATAATCGACCCCTTCTTTATGTGCAAAATATTTTTCTGCAAGCATGGATTTGTGCTTTTCAAGTGAGCCATAAATTTTGCACTTGTTCGTATAGACCCACTTGCAGCCAATTAGTTTAGTTCCCAATGGAGGATCAACGAGCTTTTAAGTGCCATTATTTATCAAGGCATCATACTCCTTTTGCATCACTTCATTCCATTCATCATGAGAAGCTAATTCTTTGAAGGAAGTTGGTTCAAGATCTGTAGACAAATTCAATTCAAAATTATAAGAAACATCCATATCAATAGGTGAATCAGAATCATCCATATGACCTTCATTTTTCCTAGTATAACTTTGTGTTCTTGTCTTTACAACCTCATCAGGACAAACATTTTCCAATGTCTTTGTCAGCCATTTTGGAGGACCATTATGAGATGGCCCAGGCTACTCATTTCACTGAGTTGGGATTGAATCAAGATTCAGCGTCCCAATTCTGTCAAATACATCATTCAAGGTGTCATCCGCGGTTGGTTCTTCATGTGGGGGAGAGAGTGTTTCAAAAGATGATTCCACATATTGATTCAGTATAGGAATCCCCCCTTCAAGATGTGGAATCTGATTATCAAATTCTTGAAATGACTTTTCATGTGCGAATATATCCAAGTGATCAAGTTACTGCTCAACAACGTTGTCAGTATTGGAAGATTAAAGGAATATGACATCTCTAGATACTACAAACTTCTTATTGGCTCCATCATAAAGACGATATTTTTTATTACTGGAAAATCGGACAAGAAAAGATGACATTATTAAATGTCAGGTAGAAGGATTTATAGGTTTGAGGCACATTAGAGAATCTCAAGTATTTAAAAATCTATAAGGTCTAAGAGAAAATCAAATTGTGCACTAAAGGAACCAGCAAAATGGGCCTTTGTGCGCATTTTTCTTCGATAAGTGTGCCTTTGCGCGGCTTTCCCTCAAAAATCCGCGGGATCCTAAGAGTGGCGGAAGTCACTTTCCAAGACCACAAGGCACACTCCAGGACATTGATCCCACACTTGAGGCCACCTAAGGACAACCGTCCAAGCCTTGTTAGGACCTCAAGGGAGTACACAATGGAATAAATGTGGCACACAATGGAATCACCCTCCTCTCTTGGGTCACCATCCATCAATGTACCAAGAGAGGGAAGGAGAGTTTGAATTCTCCTATAAAAGGCCACCAAGAGATGTACAATATGAGAACACATTTTTATGCTGGCCAGAATTTTCCCAAGAAATCCAGCAGTGTGTGATCCGGAGTAGAGATAAAGGGGACTCAGTTGTTGGCCATCCAACAACTCCAGTCCACTAGAGTAGAGAGAGGGAGACTTTGCTCCAAGGTAGATCGGAAGTAAAGACATCCTTGCATCGGGACTTAGAACTTCCTAGTTCTAAGGGCCCCTTGGCAAGTGGGTAAATGTTTCATCCTTTATTCCTACCAGCACTCAATAAGAGGGGACGTAAGTGCCACTGTTTGGATTATTGAAGTTGTTTGACTCTATTTAGAGCTTTTGTATTATTTGTTTTAGTTTAGTTTTTTATGTTTGAATATGTGTGCTATTTCACTATTTAGTATGTTTATGTCTTAGCATGTTCCCTAATTTGCTTGACTCCCTTTATTTTCTGCCTATGACCAAGAAATTAAGAGGGAAAAACCACTCATCTTAAGCAGGTGTGATTTGGTACATTCGTGCACCAAACACACACACAGAGGATTGGCGACTCCACTAACTTTTATTTCCAAGTTTATGTGGTTGTGCCTTTTTGCAAAAACCTCTTTCTTTGCTATGGAGTTGGGCTGGAACTGCCCCCTTTCTCTCCTTCAGTACTTGATTCACCGTTAGTGACAGGTTGAAGCTGAAGAGCTCCCAAAAATTACTTTGCAGGAAAATTGCGCGTCTTTTTTACAGACAAACGCGCCACAGTGTGTGCGTTCAGCAGTGACCTGCATGCAACCTTCACGCATGTCTTAGCCTTTTGCGCGCGGAAACTAGAAGTAGTATTTTTCTACTATTTCCATTTATTTCTTGCTTGTAAAGTGACTGGCAGCCCATAATAAATCTTCCATCACTGGTTGAGGTGTCCCGCAACTTTTTATAGCTCACTTTTAGCTGTGTTTTAGTAGTTTAGGTGTTAGTTTTATTTCAAGTTGATTTTTGCAAAGTTAACACATAGTTTAATTAGGAGGAAAATTAACTTGCATTCCAAAATAATTTATATTTTGCAAATTTAGGCACAAAAAAACACCTAGTTAATTATCCAAATTAAGTGGCCCAAGTCCACACATGCTTTGCTAAAAAAATTTCATTTTTCTAGTGTAAAATTCATTAGTTTAGTTCAATTTTTTGCACTAGGATTTGGGACCAGGATCAAATTGTTTGTAGAGAGCAAGTAATCTATGTTGCCTTTGCACCTTCGGGTGATCCTAGGAAAGCACATGAACACTCTCTATTGATAACTCACCATCTCCCTATAGTTGATCATTTAGATTAACTAGGAAAAATTGGAAGCAGCTCATATCCGCATGTTTTTCTTTTGAGCAAGGAACAACCAAACATAGTTTAAATAGGGGATTTTGAAAAGGATCACCTCATGTCCACATGTTCAAACTATGTGCTTGTTCACCTTTTTTTCACACATATTCACACCCTTAGTAAATTAAAGACACCTAAAACTAACTTAACCAAACTCACTAAACTCTCCCCACGGGGGCCAGAAGAGAATTTATAGTTTAAGTTAGGACCAAGGGGATAGGCATCCAATAAGCCACCTTGGTCACTCTACATCTTGAAACATAGAAGTTGACTGTTTAGGGAACTTTCAAATCCATCTATCTGCCCATGACAAAGAAAACCCAAGCGCAACAGCGACTCGATTAAGAGGGGGTTAGGCTTAGGCCCAGTGCATCCGGTATTATTCGGGGCTACCTGATCCATCTAATACTCAGTACTGGTAGCTGAATTACCAAGAAGCCCAAGGCTCAAATGCTCACGTGGGACGATGGTGCTTAGTGTCCAAAATTAGGGCATCTTTCCCTACAGGTGACGAAGCAAGAAGCACTAGATCCTCTACCCTTACCTTGGTTGATTTTCTTCAGTTGACTAGGGGCATTGTCAGCTCTTTCGGGACGTTGTGCCAACATTCACAAGATATCTTCTCAAGGCCTAGTTACATTTGATTATGTGAGGACGATTAGGTATTCTAGGATTTGAGTATCATACGCAAACAACAAAAAACCATATTTTTTTATTGACTGATCACATAGGATTAATCTAAAGGGAAAATTTATCTTTTATTTTCGCTTTGTTTTATGTATGCGATCATATTTTTTCTTTGATTATAATCTCTATCCTCTCAAATATTTCCAAAACCATACCTAGTCGACGCCAGAATGGACCCAATGGGACCTCGTCGATCTAGACGTCTTTTGTACCTCCCCCCATTACTGGGAGGGGTTCCAGTTCTTTCTCCATTTAGGCGCCAAAGATGGAACACTGCCACCCTCATTGGTTCATCAATTATTGGGGGATCATTGGTTGGGAACCCTAGTCGGTCTCCCAACGCCACAAGAGTGAAAACCCCCATAGGGTCACCGCACACCACTCCTCCCACAACCCCTAGCAGGAAGAGGAGTGCTACCCATTCGAGAAGCCGAGTGAACGCACAATAGGGTACGCCATAGAAAAACCCTATTCCTAACCAGAGCATTGTGTTTTCATAAGTTGCAATGACTACAAATTCGCAGTCACCTTTTCTAGCTTCGTTAAAGCTACCAAAGTTAACCAAGTTGACAAACGACCCCATTACACACAACCCCACATGGCCTCCCATGCCCACAAAACTCCCTTCATACATTCCAAAGTTCAAAGGAAAGTAAGCACAAGACCCTGGAAATGATGTAATGACTTTCCACCTGTGGTGTCTGTCGAACAACATCGTTGATGATACTATTTGACTAAGACTATTTCAACGCACCCTAACCGAAACAATCGCGAAATGGTATATGGAGCAGCCCTCTGCTACGCGTGGAAACTTTAGCGTCCTCACTACTGTGTTCCAGATTTATTTTCAATTACCCATCCACCACGATTCTAGAATGGAATTACTAACCCACTTTAGGCAAACACCCGCTATCCATATCTCAGACCATCTCCACGAATGGCGGCGGCGTCGTAGTTTGTGAAAAGCCAAACTCGACGATCAAGTTTTGTTAGACCTGTTCCTGAAAAATCTCACCACAGAGATTTCAAAGGATGTGGTGGAACAAAAGCCCATATCGGAAGAGGATGCCATCAATAAGGCCCAACAGCTCGAGCTGATCTATATGCAGTCAGGTTATATTTCCAATATCCTACATAACGCCCCATGCATGCAAACTTACAAAGAATTTCCAGGCACGTCAAACTCCGTAGTTGGTTTAATTGGGTCATTGACCCAAAATCACCTAAGCAGCAGTGTTCCATACCTCAATTACGCATGTGGTTCTACCCATAACATACCGCAACCTGGCTACCAAAGTCATCCCGCGCCTTCGAAAAATTTGACTAGTAGGGCGTCATCGTACCACCATCAGCATGGAGGACCCTATCCTCCGGCTTAGGGGACCCAGTATGCAGCTAGACATGCTAATGGAAAAGCTTCCCCCCAACAAGCATTTATAAACCAACGCCAAGGACCACAATATGCCCAACCCCCAGCACAAAACCCACCCATGCAGAATAATGCACAGGTGAACTTTGTGAAACCTTCCCAAGCCCAACTGCGCCAACCATACAATCAGGAGAATCCAAATTATCCTCCTAACGCGACCAAGAAAAAAAGGAAAAACAAGCCTAAAGGAAATCCTGGACAGGGGGGAAATAATCAACAATGCCCTCCACGATCTCAGGTTGGAGGCAGCTCCAATTGAAATCAAAACCAAGAACCAAGCAACCCCCAAAGGCAAAACAAGAGGGAAAATCTTCAGACGAACCACACTTTTTCAATCTGTGATGAGTATGGCCATTACACTCACCACTGTCTTGACCTCCCTGAGCTAAAGAAGCTGCATAGTAACCATGGACAAGGGGGATCCTCCTAGTAGACAATGGTCATGCAGAAGCCTTTCCCTCATCAAGAGACAATTAGCACGCAGCAACAAACTCCCGAAGATTCTGGAAAAAATAGTCACAAAATCTACATGACTGGCGAAGAAATATTTTTTCAGAAATGGAACCGAAATTACAATACCCCACCAGACACCAATGCGTCAGGGGCTAGTACAAGTGCACCAACAACACCTTTGACCATATCAAATATGCCTATTGAACCTTTGCCAAAAATGGTTAAGGGACCAACTAGGTGGGCAGGAAACCATTCCAAAGCAGCCCATAACTATAACATTGTGGATGATCTAGCTCAATCTCCCACCGCTATGTCAGCATTAAAATCATGCCCAAAGCAAAGGAAAGCCTTACTTTCCGCATTAGGCGCCATCGACCCTGCCGATTCATGCGTGATGGCTTTTGATTTAGATAAAACCACCCCTAGGCTTCCCTCGATGGTCGCCTTTCAGATACCGATGTCAGTTCAAAACATCACCATTCACCGATGTATCAATGACGAGGGTGCATCCACATGCATCATGTCAAAGAACGTATGGCAGAATTTAGGGTCTCCTAAACTAAATCCATCAAACATCATGCTTAGAGCATACGATGGACGCCCTTCAGGCCTTGTCGGTCTCTACCAAAACGTTCTGATCTGCTTAGCCGGAAAGACGGTCCTTATAGACATTGAAGTCTTCGACGCCCAACTGGATTACAATATACTCCTTGGCCGGAGTTATATGTATGTCATGTCAGCCATAGCCTCCTCCATCTTCTGAACTATGATGTTCCCCCATGAGGACCACATCATTACTATCGACCAGTTGAGACACAGCGAAAAGCGGCCCCTAACAAATACCAATGTCATTCTACCCTACGTAGACACATCTGCCAAGATGCTTACACACTACCAGGAATATGGCCCTGGCCAGTTCAAACCATCGTCTATCCTAGGGTCATTCCTAGGAGATCCCCCTGTTATACCTGAGTCATCACCTGTTGTCACAAGGGTTCCGGTGTGCATGATGTCCTCATCAAGCATCGAAGCTAGTCAAGACACAGAGATGAGCAATAATGACACCGAGTCCTTGGCCACGGAAGCCTCTCTAGCCTACGCTGCCTCCCAAACTCCTTTCCTCTTTCCCCCAGCTCGTTTTGTGTCACAGCAGGTCATGGCCACGGTGGTCCTACCAAACTTATCATTTGCAATACCAGTTTGGTACCTAGTACCACCTACTCCAATGGGAGTCGCACACATAACCTCTATAGGTTTAATCCCCCTTAATCCTAAGCAGGTCCCAGCCATTCAGGAGACTGTCGCCAACATCCCTTCAAAGGAAAATCCCATCGCAAAGTCGATGGTTGTGACTAAGAAAATCGAGAGAAGAGGAAAGAAGGTGGAGAATACAACCACGCCACGGGAATCACCACATTGCGCCATATGTAACATAGTAGGCCACCCTACCCACATATGCTTAGAGCTGGACGAATTAAAACTGCTCCTTAGCTCTGCTGCAGACATCGCGGCACCAAGTTCTCGTAAAAAGGAACATGCCACCAAGTGTCACAGTAAAGCATTGCGTACAAATCACGCATGCACTATTTGCAAAAATTATGGACACTATACCCATCATTGCCCAAAGATCCCGTGATATAGGGATGCCTTACATACCATCGAGCAATCCTATCAAGAGGATCCCTCCACCCAATCATCCAGAGAGGAACTGCGCATTATTCTATACTTGCAGGAGGAACGTTAGTCACCAGAAAGACTCACATTCATATTCCCCCCTCCTGTCATACGTTGCACGTTGTGCGATGAACGTGGTCACTTCATCTAGGAATGTGCAACCCTGGAACTCATCCATAGGTGGTATCCTATAGAGCGCATTTACTATGTTGGTTTGCAAGAAACACAATTTACATGTCCTTTATGTGCTGACAACCACATTTTAGAACAATGCCATTATATCCCTCGATTCTGCTTAGCGCTAGCTAGTTTACGCTCAGCCATAGTCTGCGTCTCCCAAGAAGATGGATCTGACCCTGAATCTATAAACAAATCGACAACCCAAGAAGATGTGACAAGTAGATCCATCCTCTTTTTGTCAGCTAAAAAGTGACCAATCAGGGAACCCTTAGTTACCCCCAACTACCCTTTGCAGAGAAGATGTAACAACTCCGCTTCCACAATTTTTTTTTCTTTTTATAGGTTAATTAATAACTACCTACAACTGCATAAATGTGTTTCATCGCATTTTGATGAAATCATCTAGTAGCTTTAATGTTTGCTTTATTCTTGTCTAATTCTTGTCGAATTCAAGTTCAACAATTTTCATTAGTCAACTTCATTAGAATTTAGTATTAGTGACATTTCTTTACCACCTTATATCACTAAAATATGATCGAGGCTTCTTATATAGTTTCTAGCATAATAAGATTTTTATATTATGCTTTAACCATTTGAATTTCCTTCTTATGATAATAGCAAAAGCCATATTGCTGTTGGTTTCTAATTACCTTATCATTTTTATATTTCATTCACTTACTTTTATATTACCAACTTCCCTCAATTGATAATTATATCTTTGATGAAGGTTATAGTCTTAACCTTCACCATATGATTACCTTTCTAATTTACTCACTTACCCATGTTCTGGCCATAAGTGGTCCATTTATCAATTAAACTAAATTCGGCCTTTTTACATATCTATTATACTTATTTATAATTTCTACGTTATACCATATGTAACCACAACCATCCTCCAACATACTTGGTATGTGAATATTTGCTTTGAGTTTCAAACTATTGTATGAGAAGACCTTAATTGAGTTTAAACTTTACACGTTAACTCCCTTAATCCTACATAGACTGATATTATACTATGGAGGAAAATTATGTATACCTTCCTTGGGGTTAACGTAAGTTGCGGGCTCTTCATAGGCTTACCACACAATCCACCTACGTGAAATATCAACCTGACACATAATTCAATTACGCATTTATGAATTTAGGATTGAAATCTTGATCCGTATGGTTTTAAGTCCAATGTTTTGATTTTTATTATCATCTCGAGTTTTTTTCATTTATAAGTGGTTCCTTGGCCATTAAAGCCATCGCATGGCTCTGGCCTATTGATTTAACCTCTCATCCTACTCGGTTAATCTCCCCCCTTTGATGTGTTCCGAGTGGACGGTTGAGAGTTAGTTGTATTCGTGATTAGGGTTATTCATCCTCAGCCATACTTTTGTTTTGTTTCTCTTTTTGGTCATCGTCATTTGGCATTCTACTCTTGTTCTGCCACAAACACTCTATTTCAAAGATATTTAGGTTAAACTCATATGCAGAGCCCAGCCCATGACGCAGAGGTTTAATATTTCTCCACCTTCAGGATGACTTTCAAGTAAGGTTCTTCTTTTGATGTAATATAAATTCGAAGATCTTTGTGGTTGATGGTATTCAAAATTAATTTTCCTTTAACCATTCTTCTCTGCAACTGATAATTAATTGTTATTATGGTTGCAGCATTAGTTTTATTCCAGGATGGATACATCTTTGTCCAAACGACGTTGTAATTTCTCTTCCATACTATGGTAAATCAATTTGCTACTACTTCTCAAGCATATGGATTTGGAACCTTAACCGGTGAGCATAACTCTAATTTACTATCACGTCATTGTTATATCATGATATTACTATTCATTCATTTTGTATATGATTTAATTTATTTTTTAATTATGTCATGAAATTTAGATTTCTTCAAATTCTTATTGTGACTTTCTAATACTTCGTTTTGTTTGGATGCAGGAGAGGATTTCCTTCGTGAGACTCAAGCCCTCTCTCCCTAACTCAAGACTTGTCCAAATTCATTTTTCCTCTCGGCATTACTTTACCTCTCTAGGTATGTGTTATTCTTATTACTCTGCCCTCGGCATAATTTTAACCATCGGGTTGTAAATGAATTGCTAGTCTTCTATTTAATGATGCTCTTTATTTTTATTCCTGGCTCTTCTCTATTCGGAGAACCCAGCATAATCCTTTGCATAAGTACCTTTGTTGAATAAACACAGGGTTACATAGTAACTAAATTTATCAGTACATTTTACCTTACTCCATTTCTAGTCCCAAAATATCTGCGTTGAAATTGTAAATTTGGTTATTAGTTAATTTGTGTTCAGAAATATGCAATTTCAATTCCTCAGAGTTAATTGAACTTGGTTACGTTTGCTGGAAGCTCATAGTATGCTTTCACTTCGATTTAGGGGTAAAATCATAACTCCTCTTAATGTTTATTCTCTCTTCACAATTCTCATTTTTATGAGTCTATCGACCTCATCGTTCACATTGGAAGAATTTGAGAATCTCGTTAATTTCTACTTGTTCACTCGTTCCTCAAGTGTATGAGCTTAAATGTCAAATTGTTTATTTGTACTAATTTTTCCCAATACTTTGATTAGGATTAATATCTAGCTTTTAATTGAATTGAAATAAATTTGTACAGACCAGGATCTAATATTATTATTCCCTAATTTGTACAGGAACTCCATATTTCCATGGTTTCCTCAGAGTTGGTTCAGTATTCTATCGAAGAAGGTTCAGGTAATAATTTTCCTAATTTTAATTAATAATTGCTCTAGCTATTATTTTTTTCTCTCATTCTCAATTTGACTTGTCCTACAATCTCTTTTACATACATGTTTATTTTCCAACTCTATTACAGTCAGTAAGGTAATAATTACCTGTTACTTTGTTACTATCTATTATTTCAATATTCACTACTTTCCTGAATTTAAGCACAATTATTAATTTTTATAAATTCTTTTATGTGCAAGTACCCTTTACCTTCCTGTTTTATTTTACAGCATGGTTATCACCATGTATGTCATGCTGTGACAAAATGAATTGGATTTCATTGTACAGGTTGGTCCAAAACTTCCTTGAGGACTTCCCCTAATAGAAATCTGAACTATTTTCACAGGGATTATGTAGTTGAAATTCATGGGACTGAATCCCAAATCTGTATAATTTTTGGACAATAAATACTTTGACAGTTATGTATACATATAAGTATCCCAACTTATTTTAATTCAATCTTATCCAACATAATTTATTTCCAGAATTGAAATTATATTTACTATTTAGCATATGTTATATTCTATGTAACCTTTGCTTCAATTATGATATAATACTATCACTTATGTATAAATTCAAAATATTCTAATTATGTTACAACAGAAGATAGGATTTGAATTTTCTATATTCATGCTAAATACAAGAACAAAGTTCTTTCATTCTGTATAATGTTATTTGACAAGTTGTCATAGTTAGTTGAATAATTTCATTAATTTTAAATCTTCTACCTAACCTCAAATTTAAACCTACTTCACAGGTTTAGACATTATGAGACTTGGTACCATTCCTAAAATTATCTGTGCAACACTACAGGACTACACTATATTTATTATAGTAGTTTATGTTAAATGCACAGATCTAAACAATTTACAACTAACCGAAAAGTATCCTACTACTTACATACACAAAATATACTCTTTCACAGATCTGGCTACTTACTTCACCACAATTATAAACTTCAGTATAGTAACACAAAATTAAGACAAAATTAATTAACTTGTGCATACCAATTTTGGTAGAGTATTTTCCACCCAAACTTTGAGCTCTATCTCCACAACTCGCCCTGAACATAGATCAATTCCTTCCAACAGTAGACAACCTCTTGTCTACCCCGAATTTTCTTATTTAAGCTTGCTATCCCATCAGCTTGTTTCCATAACCGTGTCCAGTTAATCAGGATGTTGTTTTCCTTTTTTCCTAGGCTTTCCTTTTGTTTTTTCCACAAAAGTACTTTAAACTAGATTTTTCCTCTTTCTAGTTTTATTCCACTCTTCCGAGTAACTTTCCTCTTTACTAGGGTATCTTTTTAGATTTTTATCTCCAATCTAATAATCAATATTTAATTTATTTTCTCCAAGGATTTTTGGAGAACTAGGAAAGTATTTGGAACCTTATCCATCCTCATGGATTTGGATTCCTGATCTCTAATTATACTCTAGTCTTTGCACAATTAATTCCATTTCCATTTTTATTCAATTTAAATAATAAAATATGTCCACAATAATTGTTTTCCCTTGAGTCCACTTGACTCTTTAGGACTGTTCAACTGTCTAATAAAAGCAGTAAAACTAGGGATATTACAAAATACCAACATGTATGTTGTGTAAAATGCCCAATCATGTGGTCGCCACTTGCCCTGACTTAGAATTGCTACGACGCTGGTACCCAGTCACGCCACAGAGTGAGCAGGACGGGAACCCCATATCTAGGATGTTTTTCCTAGTATTTCGGGGCAATCACCATCAACAACATTGTACATATGTCCCGTGAGTATGTCCTCTAATTGACATGATACATACATTAGAGAAGAAATGCGAGGATCTTCTCAACGAATATGGAAGGCAGAACACTCTCAGGAAATCTAGCCCATACCCAGGTCACCATGAGAGGCAAATTGGGAAGGCACGCCAACCAAGCATGACCCAGGTTCAACCTTGATCTGGATTTATGCAGGAACGCAACAGAATAAACATATAACCATAAATACAAAGATACAACGGAAATAAAACTTCATTTCATTAATATCAAAGAACTGAAATTTGCTTATAGACAGAATGGAAATAAACTAGCTAGGGCACTGGTAGCTATCTCTGAGAAGAGATGTGGCGGCTACAGGCCTCTGAACTGAGTTACAATGAGGCTTGAGGGCCTATTTATTATTTAGAAACAATGGAAAACCCTAAACATCCAAAACCCTAACCCTAGGAGATGAAGCACCAAAACTATGGGCCCCGTTTGGGTAAATTGGTGTTTCAACTTCCCAGGGACGTAACTTTGGCATATGTTAAACACCATGTTAAAGCACACACATGGTGTATGAGGAAGATGAACACACACACACAAGAGACTCAACACACAATGAAGGATAAGCGTGAGGCTTTCTTATTTTCCATTATACAAAGATGTACATTTATAGTACAATGGTGTGACTCTTGGTTTCTCATTCCAAGGTCACTTGGACTCCATTGTGACTTTTCGCATTCCACACCTACCCATAGAGGATTAGGTGTTCCAACATCTCCCCTTAGTCCGAAGGGGTATGTGTGAGTCCAAGAAAAGAGTTGTAATACAAATCTGCAAAGTATACATGGCAGCACTTGGGTTGAATCAACTCTCTGAAATGTTGGAAAAAAGAGATAGTTTAAGGATGACCACCAACACTGGAACGAAAAACTTGTTGCAGTTCCCAGAACTCTTCCAAAACTGGCAAGAAGCTGAAGGCTTCTGCTAGAGGAATTGTCCCTCATAAAAAAGGGAGACCTTCAACCTAAAAGAAGGGAGGTCTACTACCTGTGATGGTTTTAGGATTACCAACAACTCTGGAATGCTTAGAAGCATTTCCTGGAACTCAACCAATGCTAGCAAGAAGCTGAAGGCTTCTGCTAGAGGAAGTGTTCCTCATATATGAAAGGGAGACCTTCGACCTAAAAGAAGGGAGGTCTACTACCTGTGGTGGTTTTAGGTTTTCCACCAACCAAAGGCATGCTCATGGGCATCCATGTCTCTGGCTACATCTCTGACTCTGGAATGAAGAATTGTGGCTGAGGCTCGCTTGAAATGTTGGCTACAACTCTGAACATGGAATGAGAGATTGTGGCTCAGGCTCGCTTGATCTGTCATCGAAGCTTGTACATGACCACCATTTTCCCCCCTGTCAGGGACAAGGTGAGATGATGGAAAAAACTCAACTGCAAGTTTGTTCAATATCCGTGAACAAGTTCTAACATGTGTCGTAAACATCTTCTTGGCTGCTGATGCCCATTGCCAAGAAGCGATCCATCCAAGATTAATCTTGGTTCTTGCAGGAGGTTTGTGTCTGAAGCATCTGTGTGAAGAATGGTTGTGCTGACCACAGTGCTTGCATGGATGAAGATCAAAAAAGTGATCTTTCATATGGCCAAATCGATCACAGTGTTGGCATTTCTCAATCTGTTGTTGTTGTGGAACAGGATCTGGAACAGCTGCAGGTGAACTGTCATACAGGAATCCGGCACTCTGAAATTTGATGGGCTTGGTGTAGTCCGGAATATGAAAGGACACATCCTTTTCATATCCAAGACTAGTTATGTGCTTGTTGTGGACAAGATCTTCCCAAGGTCTGATGATGGGCTTAGGAAGTGGAGGCTGAGCTGCTGCATCTGCATGTAGATCTGCTCTTGTGCAAGAAACTAAATGTGAATCGTCTGCAACTTTATCTTCTTTCTTCTGATGAGAGTCCTTCACAATCTTCTGAACAAAAACAGGTTCAGAATGGTGACTCTTTTGCTGAAGTTCATCTTGTTGGAGCTGAGATTCCAACTACAAAAACTCAATCTTTTCTTGTGCATCTTGTAAACAAATTTGAATGTTACAAAGATAATTCTTGCTCATTTTTATCATATCATCAACATTGGAATGAATGAGGTTATTCAACAACACTAATGCCTCGTTGATTTTAGCCATTTCAACAACTTAGGCTCAAAAATGAAAGGGTGTCGGCTTCAACCGAAAATGCACCCGTTTACAATGTGATTCAATTTTCTTTCAACAAATACAAATGACTCAAAGGAATTCTCAAAGCACAAAATCTTCTCCTCAAATGATGGAGGGCAATCAACAATCCAACAACTCAAATTCACTGATTCCAACTATGAATATAATGTCAGTTCAATACAATATTTCTACAAAAATGTGCAGCAAAAACACGTGCAAGAAGCCTTTGAGGCAACTGAATTCTCTTCAAATAACTGTTTTCAATGATGGCAAACTTGTCTTCAAATTTCAAATTCTTCAAAAAATCACCCTCTTATATATGCCACAAATCATAAAATGTTAAATCTGCAATTTTCTCTATGTATTCAGTCCATCTGCTCACATGTCATTTCCTTCATTTCTGCTGTTCATTTCTCTTTCCTCTCTCTCTGCTGGGCTTTTTTTTTTTTTTTTTTTTTTTAAATAGATTAATTAAAAATGGAAATGATGGGGAATTAATTAAAAAAATGTGAGGAGGAATTGTAATAATGGGAAGGGAATTTAAAAGGGGAGGGACATTTAAAAAAGAGGATTAATAAGATATGGGAATTAATTAAAATAGGGACAATTAAAAATGGGAAGGGAAATTTATTTGGGTGGGGGGTATTATATGGGAAAATTAAAGGAAATGTTAATGGAAAAGGGGTTATTAAAAAAGGGAAGGGCTTTTTTTTTTTTTCAATCAATTAAAAAATAGATTAATGAGAATTAATAAAAAATTGGGAGGGGAATTTAAAAATCGTGGAGGGAGGGGAATTGATTTAAAAGGAAAGAGGGATTTTATTAATGGGGGTGGGGGGGTTATTAAAATAGGGAGAGGGGAATTAAAAAAAGATTTAAAAATTTAAAAACGAATTTAAAAGGGCGTAAGGAGAGTTTTGGAGGCAGGGGCCAGCCAGAGGGGGAGCATGAGAGACGGCCGTGGGGAAGCAAGCAGCGAGAGGGCGGGTCATGGAGCTGTGATAAAGGGGTGAATGAGAGTTGGAGAGGGGCGGAGGTGTAAGGCGTGGGTAAGTGGAGCGGTGGAGGCGTATGGGGGAAGGGATCACGGTAAGGAGGGCGTAGATCTGTGAGTGCGTATTGCAGTTGCAGGGGGGGTGGGTTGGTAATGTGGGCGGATGTGAATATGGGAGAGTTGTGTGTTGATAACGCAGGTGTATGTGCGTAGAGGGCCGCGGGTAGGGAGTGCTGAAAGAGTTGAGTGTGTGCAGGGTTAGGGGGTGCCAAGGACGGTAGGGAATTGGGAGATAGGGAGCGTGAGATGCTCTGTAGATGGGGCAAGGGAAGGATATCGTAGAGCGTAGGGAGTGTGCTGCAGAGCGAGCGTGAGGAGTAGGGTTGTATGCAGGTTGGGTGTTGTTTGTGAGCAGGGGCGTGGTTTGAAAGGGGGCCGATTGCAGAGATTTTATTTTATTTATTTATTTTTTGGTTTTTTTTTTTTTTTGTTATTTATTTATTTATTTTTATTTTTTATTTAATGTTAAAACAACAGAGAGCAGGACAACAACAGATGAGTAAAACTGAGACTCGAGACTTTGAAGCAGCAGTAGGAAATTTCGTCAGAAATGCAGGATTTCAAGTAGTAATACACCGCAGAAGAATTTGCAGAGATTGCCAATAAAACTTCAAAATTTTTCCAATAGCCCAACAGTAGAAAATATTTTCCAGCAATAGAAAAACCCAGAATTGCATAAATTTTTCAATGGAAAAACTCATAAATTTTTCTAATAAAAACCAGAAACTTCTTCTTCATAAACCCAATTTAAACAATTTTTCCAACAGCTCTCCAAATGCAGAATTTAATGGGCAGAAATTGCAGGAAAAATAAGCAGTGAGAAAACCTTTAGATGCACAATGCTGCTTTTCTCCAAACCAATTTCTGAACGCTGGGATTTTGAATGTTGCTCCTCTTCAAAACACTTCTGAATGGCAGAAAAAACACTGCTGCAGAAACTCTCTAAATGCTGCAAAAATGCAGATATGCATAGGCCATAAACACAAATGGCTCACTCAATTTGGAGCAGGGCCAGCAATTGCCCGCTCTGATACCATGTTAAACACCATGTTAAAGCACACACATGGTGTATGAGGAAGATGAACACACACACACACAAGAGACTCAACACACAATGAAGGATAAGCGTGAGGCTTTCTTATTTTTCATTATACAAAGATGTACATTTATAGTACAATGGTGTGACTCTTGGTTTCTCATTCCAAGGTCACTTGGACTCCATTGTGACTTTTCGCATTCCACACCTACCCATAGAGGATTAGGTGTTCCAACAACATACGATCTCCGTTTGACGTGAACCATACCTCGTTAGAAAGATCTATCCAAGGACTACAAATTTTGAGTGAGAAACATGGGTCCCATGTTGCTCCCGGTTTTCCCAAAAAACGTCGTTTAGGGCCTCAAAACATCTCCAGAAGTTCAGGACCCGAAAAACTGCTAAAAATAGTAAGTTGTGCCAAAATTGAAAAACTGAAAGAGAGAATAGTGGGGCCCCAAGTGGAATAGGCGGGTGAACACCAATATCCACCTGGATCAAACCTAGGATAACATGCAGACTATGCGATGTGATCGGCCACCGGGTTAATCAGTTGAAAGCACTGAAGCACCTCGCAAACAGTTTTCGCACAATCTCTTCTCTCCCGCAAATACTTCTCTCTAACCAAGAGAAGATCATGCACAGATATTTCCAAATTTGTTCACACTTTCATCATACAATAAAATGCGAGCACCTACTGAAGCTTAGAGTAGCAAGAGAAGCGTTAAGTCTACACTCCCCAAAAGAGTTAGACATACCCAAGCCAAAAACTCGGAAATGGAAGCAGAAGACCTCATCTTCTACATCAGATCCTTTACAAGCGTCCACATCTAGGAAAAAGAGTAGTGTTGATTCCCACACAATCTACTTAGTTGGCACAATGGTACCATGCACCATTTTCACTGGCCATAACCACGAACCAGAGGCATGCCCGCTAATGGAAACATTCAGGCACCTCTCCACCAGACACAATTTCCACCCACATGAGATTGACCATCCTCGTAGAGCACCATATTGAAACCTAGCTTGACGTACCTCCAATATGCCAGAAACAACATCAACTGCACCCATTAAAGGAAGAAGCAATAAAATGAGAAATCGATAAGCTTCACAAAGCTGGATTTATCTACTCCATTGCTTACACATCTTGGGTTTCCAACCCTGTTCCCATCATGAAAAAATAGGGCATCGATGCTTATGCAGGTCATGAGGCCCTCTCCTTCATGGATGGATTCTTGGGGTACAATCAAATTAAAATATGCCACACAAACTGGTACAAAACCGTGTTTACCACCCCTTGGGGCACATTCAGATACAAGGTAATGCCATTTGGACTAAAAAATGCTGGAGCCACCTTCCAGAGGGCCATGAACTACATATTTCATGACTTGGCACACCTTATCCTCACCCACTTGGACGACCTAAGCATCCGATCCAAGAAGCGCTCAGACCATCTCGAGAATCTGTGATTGGTATTCCAATGATGCTGACAATACAAGCTACGCTTGAACCCCCTCAAGTGTGTCTTTTGAACCCCTTCAAGTGTGTATTTTGCATCACAACACGAATAATTTTAGGTTTTATCGTGTCCCAGCAAGGAATTCGAGTGGACCCCCTCAAGGTATAAGCCATCAAAGAGGTACCTCCACCTCGAACCCTCAGGCAACTACAAAGCCTGCAGAGGAAGGCCATTTTTTTGAGATGCTTTGTCCCAGATTATGCCACTTGTGCTCAAGGGTTCTTGCACCTTCTTCACTAGGACATCCAATTCAAATGGGATGATCACACCTAACAAGAGTTAGATGCGCAGAAAGAAACATTGTCTTCAACACTGCTCATCAGTCCCCTAGACTATGAAAAATATTACATCCTGTATCTATCAGCTTCCGAGACTGCCTTGGTCAGATCATTGATCCAGGAAGGCCTAGATGGGAAGGAGCACGTAATCTACTACGTTAGCAAAAATTTATCAGGCCCAGCATTAAGATATGGACCCGAAGAAAAGACTGCCCTAGCATTAATAAATGTAGTCCAAAATCTTCGCCACTACATCATCTTAAAGACCACTACAGTCATTGCATATATAAACCCTATCAAATATATGCTATCACGCCACCTAATGAACCACAAATATACCTGCTGGATAGTCATCCTCCGAGAATACGACTTACAGTTTTGCTCCCCCAAGAGCAAGAAGGCGCTAATCTTAGTAGAGTTCATTATGGACCTGCCAAGACATACCAAAGGATCACCAGTAAACGATTCACCCCCAGATGAACATCTCTTCTTGGTAGAAACCGACGACCCTTGGTATGGAGATATTCTCCTATTCTTACAAACCCAAAATTTCAGATCCCATATCACTCGAGACGACTGTCAGCGAATTCGCCATCAGTCTCCCTGATATCTTCTTATAGGAGATGTCTTATATCGATAGGGCATCGACACCATTTTACGTCGATGCCTTACTCACGACCAAGTGGAACACACCCTTAATCACTGCCACGACAGAGCTTGCGGTGACCACCTCTCCAGGATGGCCACCACCCAAAAATTCCTATGGGAAGGATATTTCTAGCCCTACCTATTTTGCGATTGCATCACAATAGTCAAGAGATGTGAGCGATGTCAGTGCTTCTCTCATAAGGCAAGAGCCCCTCCCGCTCCTCTGCACCCTGTCATCGTCACTGCCCCCTTTTGCAAATGGGGGATCGACTTCATGACTTGAAACCCGATGTCATTGGGAAATCATAAATACATCATAGTGTCTGTCGATTATTTCACCAATTGGGTCGAAGCCATGCCCACGTACGATTTTTGTTTAACCATGTCATTGCCGGGTTCGGCGTTCCCAAGAAGTTAGTCTCTGACCATGAGAAACGCTTCGAGAATGAAGTTTTCCAGGATCTATCTCACCATCTTGGATTCACCCATGAATTCACATCACCATACTACCCCCAATCCATTGGGTAGGTAGAAGCTGTGAATAAATTCCTCAAAACTATGTTATAGCACATGGTGAATAACCATAAAACCAACTGACACCATACGATTTTCTCTGCCCTGTGGGCATATCGCACGACCATGAAAACATCCACTGGTTTCACTCCCTTCCACTTGGTATACGGAATCGAAGTCGTGATTCCCATAGAATGTGAGATCCCGAATTTACATGCCGCCATCGAACTCCTCGATGATACCCAGCCTCTAGAACACCGTCTAGTACAACTAGAGTTCGTCGACGAAATCCAACGACAGTCGCTACAACACAACGAGGCCTACAAGAAACGGGTAAAAGCATCATTCGACCGCCACATCAACCCTCGCTTATTCATTGAGGGAGATCTAGTCCTCCGCTACGATGTTGCAAAAGAAGCCCTAGGGCCAGGAAAGTTCAAAACTTTGTGGAAAGGACCTTACATCATAAAACACTGCCTCCTGAAGGGGGCATACATATTGACTGAGTCAGATGGAACATGCCTCAGCAACCCTGTCAATGGCCTTTATCTCAAGAAATTATACCCATAAGGGCTGAGAAGGCCCATGCCTAGAGTCAACGTACACAGACCCAAACACTTTAAATTTTTGACCAAAAGACTTGTCGCAAAACATGCTCTAGTGTCACAATGGATTACCAACCCAACCATTTCTTCGGATTTGTCGATGGAGCATCGCGATGGTCTCAAAATTTAGCAGTAGCCGTTTGAGTTATCTATCACCCTGAAGGATCACCACTCTACACCAATGGTGTTTGTATCGGCTCAACAACAAACAATTAGGCAGAATATGACACTGTCATCGGACTTATGTGCGACACCCTCAATTAGGGCATATGCCATATGCATATCTACCTTGATTCCTAGTTAGTAGTGTCACAGTTAAACCAAGCATTTGAGATAAGGGATTCAGATATGTTTAGAAAATACTTGCGTGCAAAAATATTAAGCTGACAATTTGACTACATTACATTCACACATGTACCAAGGAGTCAAAACTAAACAACTGATCGTATAACTAACAATATTCTAAACTGGAATTAATCTCGGATAAACCATCATACATAAAAAGCAAAAACATAGAAAATATAAATATCCATCAGCATAGCATAATCCATAAACAAAAGCAGGGGGCACACCATGTAGAGCCGCAAAAAATATCTCTCGCATATATACCAAAAAAGTATGTGTCTGAGTACAAAAAATAGTGTTTTTGACATGTAAGTCAGCCCAAAAGATACACAAGTACAAGTCAACAAAAATAGGGGAAGCATCCTCATAATGGGTGCTTTCCCCGTGTACAATAAGACTCTAGGGCAGTGCTCCCCCAGGTGGGGCACCTGGACCCACAACCACTCCCAGTACCAATACTGGAGTTGTCGTCAAAACAGAGATCACCACCCGACATAAAACCAGCCAATAGCCCCTCTCCAGGTCTCCAGCCATGCATCCTCGAGGTCATCTACAAAACCTCGGGTAGGAATCCCCTGGGTCAAGCAGTCCACTCGACACCATGTATGTCTAGCACCCGAGCTCTGACATCTAGAGTAGCCACCTGCTCTGTCAACTCAACTACATGAGCCTCTGCTGTATCGGCACGATCTCACTCAACAACAGTCTTAGCAGTAGCCGCGTTGCTACCCTCCCTCGAGGGGTCAGCCCCTTCGCCCGGTGCTCCACCTAGAGGCTACGCGAGAGCTCCTCCCTGTCCCCTGCGAGCTCCTCAAGGTCACAAAATCAAATGGTGTCCCACCAATCGAGCCATAGGATGTCTGACCTCACCAACATCTACAAGAGTAACCAAGACTGTTAGTGTCATCATAGTACACATATAAAACATATATACTCAAGTAAATGCATAATAAAACACAAAAAAAACCTGTTGGTCCCCAAGCATATCCAATAGGAAGACCCATGTTTGGGTCTCCCCAGAAGTCTATCCTCGCATAAGGGAATGGTAGGAAAATATGAGGATTGGCCTCAAACCAAGCCTCCGTGGTGGCGTCCCAATAATTCCCCACCATACCTTCGCCTCTGCGAGGCATCACAGAGGCCCACCTCCTCATGCGAGGCTCCTATGGCCCCCCAGCTAGCATTGCCACTGTAGGTCTAAGCAACACCACCCGCTCATACATGATGCTGCATAGGATGATAGGATAAGTGAACAGATTCGATCCATATTGGACCTTGTAAAGCTATGCCAGCATCTCGTCATAACAGAAACAGGCAAAGTCGAAAAATATCCCGACCCTCAGCCGACGCAAGACACCGATCTATGGTCCTAATGCCTGATGAGGAGCAAATGACCCCACCAGTCGCACAATGGTTTCCAGAGCACACCTCTCAGCCAAATCAGTCACAGTAGCAATCGCTATGCACCCCTCCATAAGGGGCGCCTCCCCACAATGGCCCGCTGCAAACCGCTCAAGTTCCACTCTCCCAGAGGGAAGTGGATAAAAAAGTGCCTCACCTTGAGGCAGCAACCCGGTCACAAAATAGATATCCTTCTCAGGACGGATAAGAAGGTCACACCCTTGTATCACCATCACCTTGCGCCATCTGTTCCAGCATCGAATTAGGTAGCACAGGAGACGATCCTGTGATCATAGTAGGCCATTCTCTAGAAAGTTGAGAAGACCCCAGCGCCCCAGTTGTTGGCGCACATTGGCATTAGCATCCAAAGCATCCCAGAGATCAGGCCAATCCCTCTCCCTCCATAACATCCTGTCATCAAAACAGGAACACATCAGCCACACTGAAAACACTAAAAAATAGACAAAATTTCCCAAATATTTTGTAAAAAATGGCTTTGGCCCTCCACGGGCCTATTCCTCAGACAAGCACGAGGAGAGCATGCCTTTCCTTCTCACAAGTGTGCCAAAGGTGTGCCCAAAGCTAGGAAAGGCACGATAAATGCATGCAAAACCTTATTTTTGCGCGCAAGTTGCGCGCCTGTAACTTGATTGCCCGCGCGTTCAAGGGAAAAACTGGCCTAAGATCCGTATAAACCCATCTTGTACGGACCCTGGCACTGACACATTGAAAAAATCGAAATACAGGACGTCATGGAGCCTACCTGGCTAAAAAATCGCTAGTCCCGGGTACTCAGGCTGACTGCAATGGCAAGAACTATTTCGCAGAATCCTCTGACCTCTCAAAACCTCGAATTCTCAACAGACACAAATGAACTGAATTGAGCCATATTCACTTATATGTCACCCTTTTCGGAAACTTTGGAGGACCATAACAAGAGCTTAGAAAGCCCAATTACAGGACCAAAATCAGCACTATGATCAACACTCCATAATGCCCAAGGGAGGTGCCACACATTTTCACCCCCAAAAAAATAAAATTTCAGTGCTGACAGGTATGCCCTCTCTCATCTTCTTTTTTAAAGCACATGTCTTTCAATAATATTTGAATAAAGAAGATGCTTTCACTTGAGGTATGCGTTTTTGCAGGAAGTGTGCAAACCATCCACTGCTCCATCCACTAAAAGTTCCATAGCAGGTATCATTCTACCCTCAGCATGATAGAGTCCCATAAAAACTCTGCATATCCTGACATCATTTCTCCATAAGAAATCAACCATAGGTTCCAAACACCCGACCATGTTTATCATCATCTCACCTTGCACATGATAAACATCCTCGTTGGTTGGTAGATCCTCCCCTCCATGGTGCCCGCCACTGAAAGTAGACCATATATCACAAAAAAAGTGACGCCATGGCCATACCACTTTAGTCCAGGAAGCACCTCATGCCCATTCACCCGTCATGCATTAGGTCAAGTTTTTCCATATCAAAATAAAATCCCTTTCCCGGATGACCAAGTTGTGCAAGCAGATCAAAAGAACACTACCATGCCTCGCATTTTGCATACTGTTAGACAACAATTTGTCACCGTCCCTGTAATTTCCCATCCTACACAATTGGAGGGCTCATTCCGTGACTTGTGAGCAGTGACATAACTTGAAAACACTTTCATGGCATTCCCCTAAACATGTACTTTCATTGCCCTGAAGAAAAATCCTTGTGAAAAACCCTAAAAACACCATTTTTTGCATTGGCGCGGGTAGCCAGTTCAGTACCCGCGCCAATGGGGGAAATCCTTCAAAGAGGGCACGCCAATTGGCGCTCTGTCCTAGAGTTGCACTCGCGCCAGCCATTTTAAGGAGTGTTTTTTAAAAATAAATGGCGGAAGTTTCGTCCTAACTGATCCAGAAACTGTTATCTAATTTGAGTTGGGAGGTTTGGCTCCGGATCTCCATGTAGAGGAAGTGGTTTGCCACCTCTCATGGAAGCTTCCTTGAGGATAGGGCCAATCCCATGATTATAGGGATCCCAACTCCCCCTCCTCCATCTATAAAAGCTTGCTCATCTCATTTGCAGGCTAGTCTCCAAGTTCCCAAGAGCCATCAGAGCCTTATGCTGCAAGAGCCTTGATTCATTCCCTTAAGGCCAAATTCAAGCAAGGAGATTATTGTCGAGACATCTGAAGAGAGAGGCTTGTCCCATCCCCGACAGGCTTTGTCAAGATGTGTTCCGCTGGCGACCCTCCGAAGGAGAATTCAGCGTCAGGGCTATGGTTGTATTCTTCTTTGATTAATTAATGATAAGCGACTATTGGTTATGGTTCCACTCTTGTCGTTGATTATGATGTTGAGTTATGTCTTCTCTGACTGACATATAGTTGCATATACTGGATTTTACGCTTGCGTTTGTTTTGTTTCTTACGTGTGCAGGTGTCTGATCACGAAGATCGTGAGGATTGTGATCTGCCGGAGCTAAGGAACGGGAGCGCTAATTTCTCTACAAGCGAAAACGTTGGATTCCAGGTAAGCCTTCATCGCTAGTTGGTTTATTTGCAATTAGGAACCTGCACTATAGTGTGAACGATTGTTGCTAGACCCGGTCTGGGCTAGTAGGGATCGCCTCTGTCCGTAGAGGGGATTTACCTCCACAAAAAATTGGCGACTCCGCTGGGGAACGTCTAGATTGTTGTTGTTTGTTTTATAAACTATAGAAGGAGCTTGAAGTTAGCCAGATAGCCTTCAGAACGCTATTGCTCTGCATTAGCGAAGTAGATCAAAGCTGCTTCAGTCAATCTCTGGTTTAGTTTGTAAACTGAACACTTGGAGTATTGTCTTGTATTTTCGGTTGTTTCTCGATTCTTCTTGCTTGATCGGCTCTTTTGGCTGGCTCTTTTGTGATTTTGGCTTTTGGTCAGCTTGATCATCACTGGTCTGCTTGTTGGATTGTCTATTTTTATTTTTCCTTAGCAAACTCAACTGGCGCGCTTTACAGCCTGACAGTCGCGCCCATTGGCGCAGGTTGCTTGTGTATTACCCGCGCCAATTCGTTCCTGGCGCTAGTTTCAGCCTCACAGTCGCGCCAATCCTGTGAGGTACTAGGGTTTTCTCTGTTCTAACCTTCCTGAGCTTGATCAGTGTGTTTGGTTTTGTTTTTTTCAACTGCTTGAGTGTTCTGGAGCCTTGTTTGACTGGCTGTGACCTTCGTCCTTTGGTTGTTTGCCCGTTTCCATCGATTTCACATTCTAGCCCTAGGGCATCTAGGTGCTCCTGTGTGTCGAGCCTCCCTTGGGAGTTTTTGTTTTTTATCGGTTCAGTCGACCTTGTGATTGCTTCTTTACATTCGTTTGGTGGTTTTTTAGTGTTTCATTGCATTGGTTGAGTGATTGATTTCTTCTTCATTCGAATTTCGCTTTGTCTCGCTTTGGGCCTAGATTACATGGTCCATTTGAGTCTTTGGGATTCTTTTGGTTTTGAGGGACTGTTTTGTCAATTTGAGATCTGATTGCGTGTTTGTCATTGAGTGAATTTGCTTATCTTTGCTCTTTTACTATCGCATCTCAAATTTCTCTTCATTAATTTTCATTCTGTTTATGTGCACTTTGCTATTAAACATTGAAAATATTAAAAAATCTCTTTTGCTTTTGATTAGTTAGTGCAAATTAAAATATTTTCGGTGTTATTAGTGATTAGTGACTTTGAGAGAAAAGTTTTTGGTTTACATTAGCTGCATTAGAGACTTTGTTGGTTGTTTTCTAATCATTTTGTTTGTGTGAAAAGCTCTCAACTCTCTCATAATTAGCTTTCATCAAATGAAATGATATACTGTGGCATATAGTGTGCATTTAGGAGATTTGGAGACATCACACTCGCTAAGGCCTGAAAACTAAAACGAAATTGAAGATAAACGTTAAAATTTACTCAATTTACACTAAGGTAGCATTGAAACATTAACGCAACATTTAGAGGTCTAGGCTAGAGACGTGTTCCGGTGTATTTAAACCTAGTAGCTGTCGTTCGCCTCTTGGCTTTAGACAGCACTAGTACGGACTTGTGCTCCCCGTACCGTCGAGTATATAAAGGGAGACCCCACTAGGTTTCTATCCTTTATCCATAGGAAGCCGAGTCTGCCGCCCTATATCCGTGATACATCAGACACAGCATTCGAGGAGATTGCCTGCACGTACGTTAAGTCCTTGGTTGATTTCTCTTTCATTTTGAAACCAAGGTGTATATTGCAGTTCACGGTTATTTGGTAGACCCTTTTCCTAGTATTCCTGAGTAGTCATTTGATCTTTTCTGACTCTTTAAATTTGAAAGGATCACCAAGCGCTTGTCCTTTCACGCTTGCTTCAAAACTGAAAGAGATAGAGTCACCTTTCATCCATTTCTCGTCTCTTAAAACATGAAACAGTGAAGTTTCTAAGTTTCAATGTGGTAAAATAAATCACCCGCGATCACACGCCCTGTTAGATTTTGCTTGTTGGCCGTTTGATTGTGTGTCTTGAATATTTTTTAGCCCGTGTGTGTTCTTCTTGATCTTTTGTCATTATTTTCACAGTGGCGGAACCTTCTGTTTCGTCTACTGGTAGTCCATATACAGACGATTCATCAGAGGCTTCTCAGTCCTCTGTTGAACCCCAGCAGCCCATCGTTTCCGAGTTTCCCGACAGGGGACCGGTTCTGTCTGAGAAACCCTTTGGAGGACCAGTTGAGTTCAATAGGCCCTTTTCTGACCCTTGGTTTGGATTGGGAGTAGGGGAAGATTTCCCTCCTCTTACATCAGGTTCACCTTTTATAGCTGCTGTTATTCCTCCTAGTCCTTGCCGTCTGTTACGAGATCTAGCGGCAGGTTCAAATATGAGTGATTCTGCTAGCGAGGAAATCCCCACGTCTGGTGAATATTACCAGTTGTTCCCTCGATAGTTATTTCCAGAGGCAACCCTGAACCATCTATTATGTCATCACCTGGTCCCTCATTACTAGCCGGGTATAGATCCTTGGGTCAGATTATTGCCGCCGCTGCCTCTATGGGGTTATCAGCTCCTTCTACGAGGCCGATTGTTCCTTCATTGGGGATGTCTTTGTGGACACCTATTATGTCATCCCCTCAGGTTACTTCTGTACCCTCAATGCCCACTGTTTGTGTGGCTGCATCTGCACCCACTGTTACTACCCAGTCCGTAAGGACCACATCGCTTCCCGAAGACATCTACATAGCATCTGCTATGCCGGAGAATATCTCTCTGGAGGAGTATCGATTGTCCCTGCAATAATCGAACCCCGAGGTCGGATAGTCCTCTCAAGATCCCAACTGCTTGTACTTTTCGCATTATGCACAGGATGGTACACCCGTGTACGTCTTTCCATATCAGTACGATGAGCATGGGAACCCTTTACATTTACCTGCTCCTGAGGCTCAACTTCATGCTCAGGGTTTACCGCATAACCAGGCTGGACAGCCGTATAACCCGCAAGGACAACCTTTTCAAGGTCAACCTTTGGGCTAGCCTGGCTATCCTTATGACCCACAGGGACAGCCCATACAGGGCTACCCTCCGGGCCAGCAAGGGCCATTGTACGGTCCGCAAGGACAGTATTACAACCCTTCCGGTCAACTCGTGCAGCCTCTCCCTAGAGTCCCACCTAGGCAACCTCAAGGACTCACAGGCCAACTGAGGTACTAACCGGGACCAGTATATGGTCTTGGGGGGCAAGTCCAACCTTCTCAACCTTTGCAACTGTAGTATCCTCTTGGTCCCAACGTTGCACATCAGCCAGGACCATCTTATGGTCCTGTTGCGAGTCAAACCAGTTATCAGCAACCACTTGGCTCCATTCCGCTACCAGGCCAACCGGCCCATCCGACACAACCTGGTATCCCGCCACCAGGCCAACCGGCCAATCCAGCACAACTTGGTGTGCCTCCACCAGGCCAACCGGCCCATCCTGCACAACCTGGTGCTCCTCAACAGCCAGGACAACCTGCACAACCGGCACAACCTGTTTATCCGGGTCAACATGTTTATCCAGGGCAGCCCGCTCAACCAGGCCAGCTTGTTCAGCCAGGCCAGCCTGCACATCCTGTCAACCCTACCCAACAGCCGACTTATTCAATGCCGCAGCCAAATCAACCGCTGTGCTCTAATTATCAGGCTCAGAAGGGTCCCACCTATCAGCAGCCCACTCGACCTCAGGGCGGTTACTATTCTCATGGTCAATATCGACCGAATTATAGCCAGCCCCAAGGTTCTAACTATTACTCTCAACAACCTGGCTACACCTATGCTCAGCAGCCAAATCCACATGGTGCCCACACAGGGCCGACTTACAATCAGGGTCCATACTCTGGTTATCAAGCCTCGTACGCTGGTTACCAGCAACCGAATCAAGTTGGATATACGACCTATACCCCCTACAGTCAGAATCTTATGGGACAGAACCCCTGGGGGCAAGGATATTCTCAACCAGCGTGGAGTACAGGTACTGATCCTTATCAAGGGCCAGGCATTCCGTCCAATCCGCCATTGCTGTTCCTAGCTACCTTGGAATTACCAGATGTTTCGAAATTAACCAATGATCCGATTCTGCACAATCCTTATTGGCCTCCAGTTCCTACCAAGGTACCCGGTGATTGCCCCAAGTTTGAGGGTAAAGTTGGGGAGGACCCCCAAGCTCAAGTGATGACTTACCATCTTTGGTGTTCGTCCAACTCTTGGGTGGATGATTCAATCCGTCTATGCCTCTTCCAGCACACTTTGACTGGTGCTGCCGCTAAGTGGTATATTGAATTATCCCGTGGCATATTTCAAGATTTCAATACATTAGCCATAGCTTTTCTGACTCATTTTCAGTTACCGGTTCACTACGAAGCCGGGATGCACCTCCCGACTTCTTTGAAGCAAGACAAAGCCACCCACATTTCTGATCACATTCATGAGTGGCGACGTCGTCGTAGACTGATCAAGTTCCATATACCTGATCAGATACTAACTCATTGGTTCACCACCTCATTCGTTAACAAAATCGCTCAAGATATTGCTATGGGAGCATGTGTGATTGAGGAACAAGCCATAGTGCGTGCCCAATATCTGGATCTAGTATACTCTCAGTCCGGCATGCTTTATAATATTTTGCCTAATGCTCCATGGTCTGGAAGCTCTAAAGCTCCACCTACCCCGGCGGTGGATGGTGTTATTGGTTCCGTGTCTCAAAATTCGAAGAAATCTTCAAATGGGAATCAGAAGTCCAACTCATCCAATAATTCTGCTCCTCCCGCCCCTCCCGATTCTGGCAAAAATTCAGAGGTTAACGCCGTTCAGGCTAATCCTACGGAAAAAGCCTCCAGAGGAAAGAAGAAGGGCAAAGGTAAATCCAAATCCGATGCTCCAAAGCCAAAGTCCAAACCCCGTACCGAGGACGGTTCCCCACGTAATCCGAAGTACCCTTGCCTCATTTGTGAAGGAGATCATTAGACCAAGGATTTTCCACGACGATATGAGGTTAGTCAACTTCTAAAAGGCTCCAAAGGGACTCCGGCAGTTCTTAAAGAACCGTTCCCGTCTCAGCAGACTCAGATGGTTGAACAACCTTCACCATCTGCACCATTTGGGTCCCAGGTCTTTATGATGAATGGTGCTGCACCTATCTCTATTGCTACACGTTCGAAGGATTACAATGAATTGCGTCAGGCGCCAGGGAAGGCAGTTGCGGATGGTCCACCTCCCCCACCTGTCTCCGGTTCGTTGGAAATTGAGAAGCCTACTGCTGAAATTGTTGTGAGGCCACCTTCTAAAGGTGTTTTACGAAAGTCTTCCTACAATCCAAACGCTCGTGCCGCTTAGCACTACAGTATTGTTGAGGATCTGGCACAAACGCCTTCTACCATGTCTGCATTGGAAGTTCTTCAAAGTTGTCCTTCGCAACAGAAAGCTTTATTATCTGCAATCGGTGGGATTGATCCTGCCGATTCTAGTCTTCTCACCTTTGACTTAGAAAATTTCACCCCCCGACTTCCACATCAGATCGCTCTTGTTATTCAAGTCGGGATCAACGGTCTTAACATCCATAGGGTCATTGTGGATGAATGTGCTTCTACCTGTGTCATGTCGTCCGCTTGCTGGAAGGCCATTGGCTCTCCGGCCCTTTCATCATCTCCCAATGCCCTAGAGGAATTCGATGGTCGGGAATCCAAACCCCTGGATGTTCTCGAGAGTCTAGCGATTACTTTACAGGGGAAGACAGTCAACGTAGAAGTAGAAGTGGTTGACGCCAAGCTTAACTACAATATACTTCTCGGCCGCAGCTGGACTCATGCCATGTTATACGTGTCGTCCACCCTCTTTCGACTTATTAAGTTCCCTCACGAGGGAAAAATCGTTACGGTGGATCAGTTGTCCTTCTTCACCTCCACCTCCGAGAACAACGTTCCGTACGTGGATCAGATCCAAAATCCCCCTAACAGTGTAGGGCCCGGTCTCTTCAAAGACCCTGTCCTCATGGGTATTTTTCCTGCACCACCACCGCACACCGCTCAAGTTAACATGATCTCTAGGTCTGAAGACCCATGGCTCATCCCTACGCCTGAGCAGGTGACTGAGTTTGGAGAATCGATGCCCTTAACTCCAGTAGAGATTAGCTACTGTGAAATCGTCGCCGCATCTGATCCTCCCCCTCCTCAGCATGCTCCTTTGAGCATGGCTTTAGACATCTATTCTCAATCCCCCTGGCTCGGCGAGGCCGACTCGCCTGATCCTCTTAAAGAGATTTTCCCTTCTGATGAAGCCATTGTTGAAACAATGTCTCTTGAGGAGCTACCTTGGAGTGATGGACATCATCGTTCCTCATTCATGCCTAGCTTGGGGGCAATGTCAGATTGTCTAGAGCGTTTTGCATCTCAGGTTCCCACTCCACCTCTCCAGACGCCCATATTGACACATGAGGTGCTTTCAGAGGGAAACCTGAGCAACATCACTCAAACTATTCCGATCGACATCTCCGTTAAACCGGGGATAGTTGAGAACATACACGTGGGAGTGACTTGTTCTCCTGATGAGATACGAGTCTATACTGATCTTTTCCGAGAATTCAGAGACGTGTTCGCTTGGTCCTATGAGGAAATTCCTGGGATTGATCCCAGCATAGTAGTGCATGATATTCCTACCTATCCTGGTGCGAAACCCGTACACCTACGCCTACGCCTGGTGCATCCTCACCAAGCCACTGCCATTAAAGCAAAAGTTGAAAAACTTCTGAACGCGGGCTTCATTTACCCGATTCCCCTCACAGAATGGGCTTCAAATATTGTCCGTGTAGATAAGAAACAGGGCACTATAAGATTTTGTGTTGATTACCGTGATATTAATCGCGCCTGTCCTAAGGACAACTACCCTACTCCCTTCATAGATCAAATCATTAACGAATGTGCTGGGAGTGAGATCTATTCCTTGATGGACGGCTTTTCCGGGTATAATCAGATAAATATTCTACCTGTTGATCAACACAAGACTGCATTCATCTGTCCATGGGGTACTTTTTCTTATAAAAAGCTCTTGTTCGGCTTGAATAATGCTGGAGCTAATTTACAGCGTGCTATGTCTTACGCGTTCCATGACATACACCATATCATTCAGCCTTATCTGGACGATTTGCCAACTCACTCAGCTCGGCGAGAGGACCACACAGAAGACCTCCGCCAGATTTTCCTTCGCTGTCGACGCTATAATATCTGGCTCAACCCTCATAAATGCGTCTTTTGCGTGGATTCTGGCCATCTTTTGGGGTTCATAGTCTCCAAATATGGGATTCGCCTCGATCCCCTAAAGGTCAAGGCCATTGTCAATCTCCCATCACCCTCTTCATTATATCAATTGCAGAGTCTGCAGGGAAAAGCTAACTTCCTACGATGCTTTATACCAAACTACGCGAAAGTGGCCAAAGGATTCACGCGTCTTTTAAAGCAGAACGTTCCCTTTCATTGGGACGACATTGCTCAACAATCCTTTGAGAAGCTTAAGACATTACTTGTTAATGCTCCATTGCTTCGGCCTCCAAACTATCACCGTGATTTCACTCTATACTTGGCCGCCGTCTTTAGCACCATAGCTATGGTTCTGGTGTAGGATGACGACGATGGAAACGAACACGTTGTTTACTATCTATCGCGAAATCTTCTCGACACGGAAACGCGTTACGCTCACATCGAGAAGCTAGCTTTAGCAGCTGTACAAGTTGTGCAACGTTTCCGCCACTACATCCTGCTGCGTACCGTTACCGTGGTTTCGGATTGCAACCCCATGACATATATTATTTCTCGAAAATTACTGGGGGGAAAATACTCCAAATGGATCATTATCCTTCAGGAGTTCGACCTAGAGTTTACTACTGCTAAGTCGACCAAATCACTGGTTTTCGCGGATCTTATTTGCTCCCTCCCGACAGACTCCCCCCCATCTTATTCTGAAGAACATATACTAGACGAAACCATCTTCCTTATCAACACCCGTGACCCATGGTATGGCGATATTATTATGTATCTTCAGACGTCATCCTTGCACTCTGAGTTGACCAAAGATGCCCGACGTCGGATTCGGCATCAGTCTCAACCCTATCGCATTGTAGGCGATACATTATACCGGGTTGGAGTAGATTCGGTGCTCCTTCGGTGTTTGAATTTGGAAGAGGCCGAAAGAGTCTTGAATGACTGTCACAGTGGCGCCTGTGGCAGTCACATGTCTGGATATGCCACCGCCCAGAAGATTCTGCGTGCGGGTTACTTCTGGCCGTCAATCTTCAAAGACTGTATTGTTGCAGTCCGCAAATGTCATGCGTGCCAGGTTTTTTAGCGCAAGATGCGCGCGCCAACCCTCCCTCTGCATCCTGTCATTACCGTCGGCCCTTTTGCAAAATGGGGCGTAGATTTCATGACGTGTAACCCTCATTTGGCCGGGGGGCATGCATATATAATCGTCGTTGTCGACTACTTTACTAAGTGGGCCAAAGCGATGCCTACACTAGCTGCCGACGGTAAGACAGCTGCCCAATTTATCTTCAACCATATTATTGCACGTTTCGGGGTCCCTCAGGCCATTGTTACCGATCATGGTACTCACTTTTGAGATTACATGATGGCCGAGCTGACATCAAGATTGGGCTTACGACACGATAGCTCAACGCCATATTACCCCCAGGAAAATGGCCAGGTTGAGGCTGTGAACAAGGTTTTGGTCACAATGCTTCAATGAACAGTTGGAATTCATAAGTCCAATTGGCACCTCCAATTGTTCTCAGCTCTATGGGCATACCAGACATCAGCAAAGAGTGCAACCGGATTCACACCATTCCAATTGGTGTATGGTCTGGAAGCAACTCTTCCGGTTGAGTGCGAAATTCCTTCCTTAAAGCTAGCTGTGGAACTTTTGCCTGATACTTATCCTGAAGAAGAGCGTCTCTTGTATTTGGAACGGTTGGATGAAACCCGCCGCTTGGCTGCTTTAGTCCTTGAAGCACAGAAAAAGCGGGTCAAAGCACACTTTGATCAATCAGTCTCTCCACGTTCCTTTGTCGAAGGGGACCTTGTCCTCCTATACGACCAAGCGCACGACAAACTCGGGGCAGGAAAGCTCCAACCCATGTGGCATGGGCCCTATATAGTAAAATGAGTATTGAAGAATGGGGCTTATGAGCTCATTGATTATGAAGGAGTTCCGTTGGCGCAGCCTAGAAATGGGTTGTACCTTAAGAAATACTACGCTTGAAGTTATTTTTAGTGTGGTGTGTGTACATAGGTGTGTATATTCATTTGTGTGCATGTGTGGTGTGGTGTGTGATGTAAGCACCTTTCTGCTGATCGGGTCTTCCTGATTGTGCAAATGTCCATTACTCCGTTTGTGGGTTTCGCGGATGGTGCCTCCCGCAGTACCAGGAATCTATCTTCGGCAGCCTGGGTAATCTATGATCCTGCTGGTGAGTTGGTTAACCTGCAAGGTGTGTGTCTGGGTCCTGCTACAAATAATATCGCGGAATATAGTGTTGTATTGGAATTATTAACCGAGGCTGTGGACCTCAGCATTCGTGAATTACTTGTGTATCTAGACTCACAACTTGTAGTATTACAACTTAACGGGCATTATTCAGTAAGAAATCCATCCATTTTACGTCTGTATTTGCGTATTCGTCTGCTGGAAAGAAATTTTGACTATATTACATATCAGCACATACCCAGACATATGAATACATTAACAGATGCAGTAGCTAATTTGGTTCTAGATAGACATTTGCACAATTTATAAAACATCATCACATGTAAGAAGATCCATCCAGAAATAGGTATGTATATATATATATATATATATATATATGTGTGTGTGTGTGTGTCGAAATGTTTACATAGCGTGCATCACATAAAATCAAAAAATATACATGTTCGTCTTAATACATCCAGAGACGACATGTCTCTCAAAAAATATATGCATGAAAGAAGCCCTAGGTGTCTAATCCGCATGGTGCTCATGGTAACATGCTACCGCGTGCACTAAGCGTCTCAAAAGTCGGTGGAGGTGACTAGGCACTCCCACCATATGTCTCTGATACGCCATCGGGACATCTGCCAGCCGGGCGTAGTCTGGAATCCCTCGGGCAATCCCCTCAAGGTTCTGGATCAACTCTCCTCCCTCGGCACCCTCTGCCTGAGGGTCAGCTGCGGGCTGAGTTCTCCGTGCAATGGGAGACATACCGGCAGGTCTCTCTAGGCCGACATCTGCATACATATTAACTGTTGTTAGAATGGACATGTATTACCAAAAAAAAATCATAAAACATAAAAATCGAAAGAGAGGTCATACCTAACTCCTCATCCCAGTCATCCCCCTCCGGAAGTGGGAGATCTGGGTCTCCAGAGAAATCGGTCCCGGCATAGGGCCAATCCTCGACCACGATCAACTGACGCCGTAACCATCCAAAAAACTCCGGCCTCCAAGACATCTGTTGGCCTCCTCCTGATCTGGGCATAAGTGCTGCCCAGCGCGCCATCCTTGGCTCTCTTGGTATCGACTCAGCAACTATGGCCCCTTGGCCTTGAAAGATAGGTAGTCGTTCCAGGATGAACGATACCAAAATGGAACCGTAGCCAAACTTCTTCAGTTTGACTTGCTTGCACTTTGTGAGCTGCCTCTTGATATTTGTTGTCATTGCAGTAGCCCAATCAAACAGTGTTGGACTCATACACTCAGCGGCTAGCAGGAGTTGGGCCTTGGTTGCCTCGTGTGGAGCTTGCGATCCCGCAGCTCGTGTGATGGTGTGTAGCACTACTCTCAGTGCTAGATCCTGGACAGTGTGGATGTCCACTTTCCCGCTTCCTGATCCGGTTCGTGCCCCTGGGCACACTCTCGCCATTACTTGCTCCATATTTTCCCCAGATGGTCTACTGCCGGTCAGGATGGGCACCGGACCTCTGCGTGACAGTCCGGTTATGAAATATACGTCGGAAACCTCCAGTTCCAGCACTTGGTCCTGAAGTTTGAATACCTCTTCATATTCGTCCCATACACTGACCAAGTATTGTAGTAGCTCCGGTTGAGCTCATAAACAGGGCGTCAGGAAGAATTTCTTCAGTCCACAGTTCTTAAGTGCAGTCATGCAGGCTTCATTCTCGATAGCCATTTCATCTTCCTCTCCATGTTCCCTCTCCTTCCATTCGATAACCATTTTTTCCTTTAAATCTGCATCAACATAATCAAAATACATTGTTAGATCTCTGCAACATTTGAAAATCCACATTGATAGCTCACATTTTCAAAATTTTGAGCGGAAAATTGCGTTGCGCCATTGGCGCGACCTCTTTGTGAAGAAATGTCCATTAGCGCAGGTCCGTGCCCGATACCCGCGCCAATGGAGCGAGCCCTAAAATTCAAAATGGCTCGCCCAGAAGTCTAATACATAATAAAAACATATAAAAATGGATTGGAATGGAGCTTAAGGAAACGCCTCTTACCTGGAACAAACGCGGAACTGGATAACGTCCCGGATCAGTCGTAGTCGCCGCCAGAAGTTTGCACACAAATGGACCATTGCTGCTCTCCAATGAGGTAAATAGTAAAAGTAATTTTGGTTTTTACCATTTGAGACTTATTTATAACTTTTTGAAATCTAATTAGGTTTTAAAAGTCATTTTTTATTAATATTTTGATATATTTTGTCGAAAATGGATTTTACACTTGCCTTTATGTGCAGCAACAGGTTTTTACGCAACTTAAACGGTGACACGAGTTGTATTTTATACTTTTTCGGACTCGGTAAATACACGAAAAAGTCATTTTGGAGTCATCTTTCAGCTCTTTTCTGACTCTCTAAACATGAAAAGATTGCCAAGGCCCTTGTCATTTCGATCTCGTTAAAGTGGCCCCGAAACGACATCTACCCAATATACGTTTACCCCTTTTTCGGACTGGGATAGATTATTTACAAAAAAGGAATACCCTAGTCTATCGCAACTAGGAGGTTTCCTCAGACATAGTTTTCTACCTTTTCGGATCTAAGGAACTATTTACGAAAAGGGACTGTTGGAGTTTACTTTTCCGTTGTCTTTTCAGACTCTCTAAACGTGAAAATACGCAGAGTTCTTCCTTTGTCAGACTCGTTAAACCCTGATGACATCGGATTCAGTCGTAATGACGTTATTCGAGTCGTTCCTTCCTAGGGCTCGTTAAATGTACTAGGATGGGCTTATACAACAAGCATATGGTATCCTCTTCAAGCTTGTGTAAAAATAAAGAGGTACTCGCCAGAAATGGTGGGGGGAAATGGAACCAGAATCATTGTCGTGTCGATAGTATGTCGCTCTTGAACATGGCACTTGTCTGCATTCGTGTCGGGTTGGGGACATCTCATCTCGTTTTCCACTTGCCTCCGTGGGGTTGGGTGATCCTTTTGACCTCTCATCTGCTCTTTGCCTCGTCACCATGACCTCTGATCCGTTGATGTCAAATGCTGCCAAACTCACTGTCATGCCGTTTATATGTTCAAGAGAAGTTGACCTCTGCAAGTATCAACCTTCCTCTGATTCTCATCTGATCCTGATTCACAAAGACATTATGTTCCTCTGTCTCGCGTCGATGATGTGGGAAACACTATGGCCCACCTTCAATCAAGGTCACTTCCTGTCGACTTCAGCTCATTATCCAGGAAGATGATCTAGAGACTCCCTTCTGGTACCTTAGAGCCTGCATGCCTCAATGGCAGGTTCTTCACATTCGACGTGAGGTTTTCATCATTGGCCTCCGATCGAGTGATTCTGCAGGTGTTCGACGTCAGCTCATTGTTCACATGCCGTAGATTGTACCTGTAGTACCTTGAGGACCATTGGCATTAATGGTGGTACCTCTCGCGTCTGTTAACAGCTTTCATCATTGGCTAGTAGTTAGGCGATGTTCTTGCATGTTCGACTTCATCTCACATATTCGCATGCTTGAACTTGTACTTTGTTCGGGTCGAGATGGAGCGCAAGACCCTAGATTCTGCTTGTTATAATCCAGGCTGCGATTTTGTGGATTATTATGATTAGTTACATGACTCGCTGATTGGATGGCTGTGACCATACCTGAGTCTATTTACCGATCCTCACTGGATGGCTGCGTCCATGCCTCGGATCTGGATTATTACATACTTTGTTATGGATGGCTGCGCCCATACCACGTATATATCATGTATTTGAGATGTCAGTTGTACTTCTCTACGCAGGTTTTTCGACGGCAGTGTTTTCAGTTGGACACGTTCTCGTAAAGCATTTCACCCCTCTCTCTCTATCGAGCCTCATGCTTTAGGGGGCATTTGTTACACAACAATTTGTCACCGTCCCTGCAATTTCCCATCCCGCACAATTGGAGGGCTCATTTCGTGACCTGTGATCAGTGACATAACTTGAAAACACTTTCATGGCATTCCCCTAAACATGTACTTTCATTGCTCTGAAGACAACTTCTTGTGAAAAACCCTAAAAACACCCCTTTTTGCATTGGCGCGGGTAGCCAGTTCAGTACCCGCGCCAATGGGGGAAATCATTCAAAGAGGGCACGCCAATTGGCGCTCTGTCCCAGAGTCGCACTTGCGCCAGCCATTTTAAGGAGTGTTTAAAAAAAATAAATGGCGGAAGTTTCATCCTAACTGATCCAGAAACTGGTATCTAATTTGAGTTGGGAGGTTTGGCTCCAGATCTCCATGTAGAGGAAGTGGTTTGCCACCTCTCATGGAAGCTTCCTTGAGGATAGGGCCAATCCCATGATTATAGGGATCCCAAATCCCCCTCCTCCATCTATAAAAGCTTGCTCATCTCATTTGCAAGCTAGTCTCCAAGTTCCCAAGAGCCATCAGAGCCTTATGCTGCAAGAGCCTTGATTCATTCCCTTAAGGCCAAATTCAAGCAAGGAGATTATTGTTGAGACATCCGAAGAGAGAGGCTTGTCCCATCCCCGACAGGATTTGTCGAGACGTGTTCCGCTGGCGACCCTCCGAAGGAGAATTTAGTGTCAGGGCTATGGTTGTATTCTTCTTTGATTGATTAATGATAAGCGACTATTGGTTATGGTTCCACTCTTGTTGTTGATTATGATGTTGAGTTATGTCTTCTCTGACTGACATATAGTTGCATATACAAGATTTTACACTTGTGTTTGTTTTTTTTCTTGCGTGTGCAGGTGTCCGATCACAGAGATCATGAGGATTGTGATTTGCCGGAGCTAAGGAACGGGAGCGCTACTTTCTCTACAAGCGACAACGTTGGATTCCAGGTAAGCCTTTATCGCTAGTTGGTTTATTTGCAATTAGGAACTTGCACTATAGCGTGAACGATTGTTGCTAGACCCGGTCTGGGCTAGTAGGGATCGCCTCTGTCCGCAGAGGGGATTTACCTCCACAACACCTACCATACCTCCATCAGCATAGCCCATCTGCGACATTTTCCATCCGCTTCATCAACCCCACACATGAGACCAACAAATGGGGACCCCACCTTCAACAAAAACACCTTCCTCACATCATCAGTGAGTGAACACTTTCATGTTTTGGGGCACCTTTCTCTATGTTTTGTACAAACCAAACCCCATTATTTTATTCTTTTGGTAAGTGTATAAAGACCACAAACGGTGCACTATGTCCCCCGCCCACCTATCGATTTTTTCTCCCATGGCAGTAGTCATTGGTCACCCTTGGTCAGAGTATCACACCCTCATGAATAAGCCACCATGAAATTCATAACCAATATATACCCACCCTGGATGTCCTACTGACTCCAGGGATTTCCCCATCAAAAATAGTTATGACTGCCGCCAAGCTTCTTTTTATACTCTGACCTTGGGCCACTGAATCCCCATCATCAATTTTCAGTCACCCCTCACCATCATGCCTATGTTAAACCCATCACATCTAAAATCCTAATCCCCTATATCAGTGACCCTCTCATTCAGTTGAGGCTTCCTTTTTGTCGACATCAACACCTATTTTCCGAAAAGGAAGTGGTACCTTGGATCACCCCTCTCCAAAAAAGGGACATCCTTGGATGGAACTATGGGAGAAATCATTGTCCACAGATGTCATCGATCCTCCTAACATTTGACTACAACAAAATATTTCATGTCAAGATGGTCTCGTACCTTACAACCATTTCACTTTGATCAAATTTGTCGAAGACCCGTGCCTTTATAAGCATCTCTTTCAGTAATGCTTACACGGGAAGGCCCTAGCCATACAAATATGCATACAATACACATTTAAATTCATACCAAGTGTTAGCCCCCCATAAATTTTTGACAAGCAAAGTAGGGGGCTAAATTGTTCCTGAGCCTTCAATGAATGCATCTCCCCTGAGACACATCATCCTTGAAGTCTCCTGGACCTCTGCCTTTGATAACCCCCTCTGCTGATTTCCATTCTAAAGACCCTCTGATTGCAAGAATTTGTGCTCCTAAAGGCCTTCATTTACCCCCCTTGTACTCCTGCAAAATATCCCTTTTCATCCCTTTTTCCCTTTGTCAAAGTCCCCCATTAATACCCCCCAATTCCCCCCCTAAACCTTCTAAATCATTCCGATGTGCCTATTAAACCACACATACACCCTTGGTTTAGTTTTATAAACCCTCATTCTTTCTATCGTTACCTTTTGTTTGGCCTTGAATTGCATTAAAAAGGGTTAAAAACCCACTCTTAACTTTATAATAGGCCTTAGCCCCTTTCAACCTTGAATTCTCCTTTTCCTCCATGTGGCTCACTAGAACCACCTGGCCAGAAGGCGCATCATAATGGTTCACCCAGGTTGTGGCATCAGCGATCGTCTTGGTTGATGGACGGTGATACGTGGACTCCTGGCCTCACGCTTCGACCAAACTCTGACCGCGCCATCGCCATCCATTTACACACTGAATCAGTTGGGGACTCAACATTAGGGGAATTTTGAGGTCTAAAATGGGCCTCCTAAGGAAATTATAAAATAATAGTGGAAAAAATCAAATAAGATTTGATGACATCATCAAATTTTAGAGGGAAAAATGGAAAAACTACTTTTTCAACTCATATTTTCAACTTATCTCCCAAAGTTTTTACTCAAATTTCGAGCGGGAGTACTCGTTGGATATGAAATTTAATTCCCCATCCAAGGAGTACCCATGTTGCATACTTTCGATGGGTCCTACACAGTAAGAAATACAAAAACGATGATTACAAATCCGTTTTTGTATTTCTCATTTTAGAGTGGTAAGTTCATCAGTATGTAACATGGGTACTACTTGGAAGGAGATTAAATTTCTCATCCAATTATATTTGAAAATTGAGTAAAAATTTTGGAGATAAGTTAATGAAAGTAGTTTTATTATTTTATTATTTTTTAATATTTTTACCCTTTTATTTAAAAAATGGTGAATCATCCCCCATGGTTGACATCATCATCTTGAATCCTATTGGTTGTTATAAAGCTTATTTTTGTTGTAAATTTTTCTTATGAGGCCCATTTTAGACCTCAAAATTCCCCTAATGTTTACCCGCCCTTGTGGACCCGCGCACTGTTCATAAACCAACCTGTTTCTATCGCACCGCCTTTGGGCAGAGGGTGGTATTTTCTGATCGGCCAGCGATTCCATACAGCAATCAACACGTGTCCTCCTGTACGGTTTCAAAACCGCCATCCATCGCGCATTATTGTTCGGACACGGATGCCCAGCGATATTGCCATGGACCGTCCGATCTGGGGCAGGCCATCCAATGGCTATTGCTCGCCGAAGATGCGCAATCGTTAGCTCAGATGCGCACGCGATAACTCAGGGTACGATGCACCATCCAGTCAGTCTCCGTTTTCGATCTGATCTGTAGATCGATGGTCCACATTCAATCACCCTCTGTAGTTTTTCACCGTCGATCTCCTCCTGGGATCGAACGGTTTGCATTTGTCTTCTCCCCACTGTTGACTATTCCACCATCGCCGGGTCCCACCATGTCACTGTTCCACGTGTCTCCTCCGTACGTTCATCCGCCCCGTGGTGTATATCCATTCCAAGGTCAAATTTCATTATTTTTACGTTAAAACCTTTGCCCCGACGTTTCTCATGCTTTCTCCACGGTGTCATCTTTTCCTCCATTTTTGCCCATGCAGTCATCATCCTCGTCTGCGCCGCGCTGCCACTGTCATGCTCGTCCATACCACCACCTCAATACGTGTTCTCGGTAACTGTTTTCGTGTTTTGTAGGTTTATCAGGTGGTAAAACCCGCCATGGTTCATATACGCCATTGTAATGGCGCAGTGCACAGAGGAGGCTGAATTTAGGGCCTAATTCCACAGAAGACTATTCGGAAAAGGTGTCCGCATCATAGATTTCATCCAAGGACAGAGTTAAAGATTTGCAAACCCTATCCGGCGCCATTTAAAGCTCGAATTGCACAGACAGAGATTGTACAGGAGTAGCAGAGAGCTCGAGATAAGAAATAGAAGACTTTTGGGCTCCTTCGGGGATTTTGGAAGACAGAGGACCAAAATCAAAGACCCCGTGAATCATTCAGACAGTTCAATGCACAGAAATATAATACTATTAGGGTTTCCGTATCGGCAGAATGTTCTTCCATGAAAGGACACGGTACACATTACTGTTCCAGTTTACTTTGTGTCCAAATGAAGTTCTCCGCCCTATCAGCAGTCCTACACCATCAGAAGCATTTGTTACACGGTATGGCAGACCCTAACATCATTATTCTGCCTGTTGTGCAATCCACCAGAACACTGCAACGAGTACCAAAGATAAATGCTCAGATTAAAACCAGATGGGGCCTCGGCCCTCCTACTGCTTTAGATTGTTAATGCTGCATTTAAGTTTACAACTACCATTGTCTTTCTTCCCTCCTATAAGAATCCAAAAGAACACACTGTAAAAGGTTATTGTTGTTGTTGGGCCATTGTTGTCCAGTTGCTGCTGTTGTAGTTAGAGGGATTCATGTTTGACTGTTAGAATAGTTTGGGAGAGAGTAGAAGAGTAGTTATTATGTAGTAGGCTGGGAGGAAAAATTTGGATTGTATTTCAACCATTGAGCTCTAATGTATATGACTGGTTTTGCATCATTAATCAAGCACATTTCATAGGATCCTAGTCTATTACTATTGGTGATGTTTTTCTTACTCTGTTTATTACATTTTCATGCTGTTTCATTTTCTACTGGCTCGCATCATAATATTGGCATAGGATTCACCCTTGTTAGGTGCCCTATGTTTCTGCTCTCCTTGCCTTCAATGTTTTCTGCTATATGTGTATCTGAGGATTGGTTTCAGTCAATTTAACCAGTGTAGTGGATGTTATTGCCTGCTCTCTGATGTATGAATTGAATGGATTAATTCTTAGATGTTCTTGTTGGGTTTAAGCTGGAAGATCTGGGAACACTGGGGATTAGAGTTAGCCCTGTCCACTAGGATCCTTGTGCGACCAGCTGACCTTTCTAAGATCTCTTTGTTAAACTTATCTCTGTTTTTCCCTTGGAGCATGCTAAAGCTGACCTGGAGTTAAATGACCTCTGGTCTGATCTATAAGCTGCCCCTTTGTCCCTCTTTGAGAGCTGCCTTTGAGTATGTCCAAGCAGGTCTGGAGTTAAATGACCTTTGACCTGATCTATAGACAGAAAATTGGTTGCTTTCCTTCTTTCACTTTCTTTCCTTAATGTTCCATCCCACCATCTAATCTAAAGATCCTTTGGTATTAGATGACTTGCCCTTTGGAAACCTTGGCTAGTTGTTGCATGTAATTTCCTTTCATGACTCCATAGCCCAATGGATGGCACTTTCTTGACCTATCCTCTTTGCTGAAAACATCCTGCTGCTTTGTTCCTTTCCTTCCATTTCTTTCTCAGTCTATGATCTCATGACCAACTCAGCGACCAACCAACCAAATCATTTTAAACCCCCCCTTGTGCTTCATACCTAGCCTAATACCTCATCTTGAGCTTCAAAGATATGCCATTCTTTGTTTTATTGGAGATATCCCTCTCTGGGTCCAGGAGGGCTAGATCCTAGGGCCCCAAAGTGGTTCTGATGTTGTCTCATCTTTTGGTCTTGCCAATCTCGCCAAAACATGGGAACCCCAACACCAATTTTTACACATATGGGAACCACATTCCACCTATTGTCAAAGAAAAAATGCCCTTGAGGGCATCAATAGTCGTCATCATCAACCAACAGAACACTACCATACTAGTGACACAAACATATTTTGTATCTGTCAAATAGATTTGTTTAGCTAGCCAAAGCATCACGAGCATGGGACATGCCCACCTCGTAGAAAATTTGTATATATTGTATTATACCATTTCTTGCAGGGTTTCCATAGGACATGGTCGCTCTTCGACCTGGTGCAGGGTGTCTCCAACTCCGTGCTACACGCAGGTCTCTCTCTCTCTCTCTGCACAATACATAGAAAATAAACTATAATGTATTTCGTCTATACAGTTCTTCCTAGACCTCACACATTAGGGGGAAACTGTTATCACTGGAAAATCAAACAAGCAAAGCTGAAATTATTAAATGTCAGGCAGAAGGATTTACAGGGCTGAGGAACATTAGAGAATCCGAAGTATTTAAAAACATCTAAGGTCTAAGAGGAAAATCAAATTAAGCACTGAAGGAACTAGAAAAATGTGCCTTTGTGCGACTTTCCCTCAAAAATCCACGCGATCCTGAGTGTGGTGGAAGTCACTTTCTGGGACCACAAGGCACACTCCAGTTCATTGATCCCACACTTGAGGTCGCTTAAGGACAGTCGCCCAAGGCTACTTAGGACCTCAAGGGAGCACACAATGGAATCACCCTCCTCTCTTGGGTCACCATCCATCAATGTACTAAGAGAGGGAAGGAGAGTTGGAATTCTCCTATAAAAGGCCACCAAGAGATGAAAAATATGAGAACAAATTTTTATGTTGGCCAGAATTTCCCCAAGCAATCCAACAGTGTCTGATCTAGAGCTGATATAGAGGGGACTTAGTTGTTGGCCATCCAACAACTCCAGTCCACCAGAGTAGAGAGAGGGAGACTTTGCGCCAAGGTAGCTTGGAATTAAAGACATCCTTGCATCGGGACTTAGAACTTCCTAGTTCTAAGGGCCCCTTGGCAAGTGGGTAAAAGTTACATCTTTCATTCCTACCAGCACTCAATAAGAGGGGACGTAAGCGCCACCGTTTGGATTATTGAAGTTGTTTGACTCTATTTAGAGCTTTTGTATTATTTGCTTTAGTTTAGTTTTTTAATGTTTGAATATGCATGCTATTTCACTATCTAGTATGTTTATGTCTTAGCATGTTCCCTAACTTGCTTGAATCCCTTTATTTCCTGCCTGTGACCAAGAACTAAAGAAGGAAAAACCACTCCTCTTAAGCAGGTGTGATTTGGTATATTCGTGCACCAAACACACACACATAATATCCTTTGGAGGTATTGGAATAGCTCAAGAAGATACATTTTCGACTTATAGCACCAAGTTTATTTATTTGTTCCTTAGGTATCAAAGCATAACAGGTGTAACCAAAGACCCTGAAATAATTTACCGAAGGAATATGGCCATGCCACATTTCATAAGGAGTTTTATTTCTAATCGCATTAGAAGGACACCTATTCTTTATGTACACAGCACATAGAACTGCATCAACTCAAAACATCAATTTTACATTCTTGAAAACATCATGGAGCGAACCATATTTAAAATTGCCATGTTTATTCTCTTAGCTACACCATTATGTTGGGGATTATAGGGCATGAATGTTTGATGTTTGATCCCAAGTTGGCAGAGATATTTTTCAAATTCATTTGAAGTGTATTATTTTCCATTATCAATGCATAAAGAGCCAATATGAGTTTGTGCATCATTTTCAATCCATGCATGAAAATTCTTGAATGTTTGAAAAGCATCATATTTGTTCTTCAATAATTAAACCCAACACATTTTTGTGTAGTCATCAATAAATTTCATCATATATTTATTTCCATTTGTAGAAGGAACATGCATGGTGCCACATAAATCTGAATGAATAAGCTCAAGTTTTCTATGTGCTCTGGAATGTGCATCAAGAAAGGATTGTTTGCTATGCTTTCCTAGAATACAAGCATAACATTGCTTAAGTTTCCTAGCAATTGTAGGCAATCTAGTAACACCGTTTTTCTTCAACAATCAAAGTGTTAGGTCCCTATATTACTAGTTTAGTCCCTTATTGTTTTTAGTGTAGTCCCCTTTTTGTTATTTTTGTACCCTGTAGTCCCCATATTGTTATTATTGTGCCCCATAAAGACCCATTATTATTATTATTGTGCCCTTAAATTATTATTGTTAGGTCGGCTATGATTATCTTGTGACCCCATGGACTCCTATATATAGAAAGAAGGTTTTTTCATTTGTATCATCCAATAATTTTTCATTTATGTAATGTAAAGGAGGTTTCACCCTCGAAGAGGTTGATTTCTAAGTCGTTGATCTATATTTTCTTCTATTTTGTGAGCTGGTTTCATAACATTTGGTATAAGAGCTTTGGATTCTAGGGTTTCACTACTGCAAATAGTCCATCATGGAATTTTCACTATAAATGTTTTTCTGTGAAGGTTCAAAAGCTAAAAAAAACCCATTTGAGTCGAAATCCCGAGGAATGTTGTGTAAAAATTTTAGATCTTGGTTCGAAATATTTTCGGAGATATGATCTGTGGACGTTAGGGTTTTTGTAGGCTCCAGAATTTCATCTCAAATAGGTGACTAAGCGAAAATCATCATAACTTTCATTTCAGGCATCAGATTGGAATTCTGTAAAAAGTGGATGAAATTGCATAGAATTAAGTTTCTTATGTATCGATTTTAGAGCCTAAGGTTGAAACAAGGACATTTGGCATGACGTACAAGTTCTCTCTACTGAGTCAACCCATGATTAGGTTAGGTCTGACCTATGGCATTGGAAAGAAGACTCAGAGGGCTACTATAGGACCAAATTTTAGATATTAAAGATCCGAAATGGCAAAGATAATTCAGGTTCAATATCGACCTCATAAAAGTGAGAAAAAGGTGTGTATTTGTTTTTTAAAATTGCATAAATTTTATTTGTAAAAGTAGTTTGAAGTGATTCCAAGGGAATTTATGAAGCACAACTATAAGTATTGGATTCTAAAATTCTTCCCAAGAAGAATCCCACACCCATTAAGTCCTCAGAAAAATCTACTATGATGCATGAAGAGGAAGAAGTGCAACATGATATATCAAAATTACGAGACCAAAGGTAGCAAATTTCGCTCTCGCAAAAAGTAACCAAAAATGAAATGGAAGCTAAAATGGATGGTTTGATGAAAGGCATGGAAGCAAAGATGAAAAGCGTGGAAGCTAAGATGGATGGTTTGAAGAATGGCATGGAAGATACGATGGATGGCATGGAAGATAATATGGATGGCATGGAAGCTAAGATTGATGTTATGAAAAAAAATAAAAGCAAACATGGAAGGTTTGATTAAGTTGCTGCAAGAAATGATTCCTAATGGTGAAAAGGTAGTAGAGGAAACTCATGATGAGAACAAAATAAACGTTAATCATGATTTCATAAACTCTAATTTTGGATTGAAGACCCACCATATTCCGAAGATCGATATGAGAAAGTTTTATGGCAAGGATTCCGTAACATCGATACTATAGATGGAGCAATATTTTGATCTCCATAATGGAAAAACACACAAAAGGTACGTATTGCAACTTTATATTTAGAAAAAAATACATTGGTATGGTATTGATGGATTTTCTCTCGTAAACAAATTGTCACTTGGTCAATTTTTACGAAGGAAATGATAGCACATTATGAGGATACAAAGAGCATCACATTCTTTAGCCAATTGATAAATCTCAAACAAAAGGGTTCAATGGTGGAGCACATTGAGGACTTCCAAAAATTGAATATAAGGGTAAATAATATTCCAAAGGAACAAAGGATTGATGTTTTCATAGGGACTTTAAAGGATAACTTCCAACATGAGGTTCGCCTTTGGGAACTTGATTCATTGGAGAAGGGATTCAAGTTGGCAAGTAAAATTGAAAGCAAAATTATGGCGACAAGGAAGCCTACCACTCACAACTATAAATATGGAAGTGTTGTTATTCCTAGACTTCCACAACCTACAAGGTTGACACCACAAAAATTGGAAGAAAAAGGAGAAAAAGGGCTTTGCTATAGTTGTGATAGAAAATACATTAAAGGTCATAAGTGTGTTGAGAAGAAATTATTTTATGTATATTGTGAAGAGGAGGAATAAAATGAACAATAAAGTTCAAAAGAAGAGGATATACACCACGAATGAACCCTCAAAAAAGAATAAATGAATCTGACCATATCTTGTAACGCATTGGCATGAATTACCACTCCTCAAACTCTCAAGATAGAAGGACACGTCAAGAAGAAAAATGTAATAGTGTTGATTGATTCATGTAGTACCCATAATTTTATTCATTGTAAGGTAGCCAGGGAATTGAATTGCTTCCTATACCCAACACCAGAGTGTCAAGTGATGGTTGCAAATGGAGGAACTGTAAATTTGTCTAGGAAGTACCATAATATCAAGCTAACCATGGGGGAATATGTATTGAATAGTCCAATGCTTTTCATTCCAATGGGTGGTGTTGATGTTGTATTAGGAGTACAATGGTTACTATCTTTGGGGACGATAGCTTTTAATTTTCAAGAAATTTTCTTGAAAATAAAAATTGGAATGAAAGGAAGTTTAATTACGAGGTATCAAAGGGAACCTGGGAAAGATAATAAGCTCTAATTTCATGACAAAGCTTCTGAAGAAAGAAAAACGAGGTGTAATTTCACAATTATGCTCAATAGAAGTTCCAACATCAAAATCCTTTATTTCTCCAGATCTCAAAAAAGTCTTAGACAATCATTCCAAGGTGTTTGAAACTCCCAAAGGAATCCCACCTATTGGTGATCATGATCATGTTATTCATTTGATTCCAAGAAGTGTTCCTCCAAAAATCATACCTTACAGACATCCTTATGTCCAAAAGAGCGAAATTGAACGTATGATTGCATAAATTCTAGAGGCTGATATAATTCAACCTAGTCAAAGTTATTTCTCTGCTCTAGTAGTATTGGTGCACAAGAAGGATGGATCATGGTGCATGTGTCTCAATTATAGGGAGCTCAATAAGCTCACTATTAAAGATAAATTTACCATTCCTTTGATTGATGAATTATTGGATGAATTGCATAGAGAAATTTATTTCACAAAATTGGATCCTCGTTCACGATATCATCAAATTAGAATGAAGATTGAAGACATTCTTAAAACAACATTTCGAAATCATGAGGGTCATTATGAATTTTTGGTCATGGATTTTTGTCTTACCAATGCACCTTATGCATTTCAAGGGTTGATTAATTCCATTTTCAAACCCTTCCTTAGAAAATTTGTGTTAGTTTTTATTGATGATATACTAATCTACAACAGGTATTGGAAGGATCATGTTCAACATGTTGACAGGGTGCTCAAACTATTGGAGGAGAAACAATTATATGAAAAAACCTCCAAATGTTTCTTTGGAGTACAAGAGGTGGAATATCTGGGTCATATTGTATCTCAGGAGGGTGTTAATGTAGACCCTAACAAAATTAACGCCATTAAGGAATGGAAAGTCCCCACAACCATAAAGCATTTGCAAGGATTTCTCGGGTTAACAGAGTATAATTGCAAGTTTGTTAAAAATTGTGGGAGAATAGTAGCACCTCTAACAACATTCTTGAAGAAATATGCATTTTCATGGACTCCTAAAGCAACTAAGGCCTTTGAACATCTTAAAGAGGCAATGTTCCAAGCACTGGTCTTAGCTACGCCAGACTTCACAAAAAACTTTATTGTGGAATGTGATGCCTCGGGAAATGGAATTGGTGCTTTTTTAATGCAAGAAGGAAGACCCATTGCTTTTGAAAGTCGTACAATCAGAGGAAAGTATTTACATAAAGCTATTTATGAGAAGGAAATGTTAGCAATAATAAATGCACTAAAGAAATGATGACCTTACCTAATGGGAAGAAACTTCAAGGTAAAAATTGATCATGATAGTCTTAAATACTTTTTGGAAAAAATAATATCTTTAGAAGAGCAACAAAAATGGGTCACAAAGATGTTGGGTTATGACTTTGAAATCATCTACAAAAAAGGGAAGCTAAAAGTTGTCGCAGATGCACTCTCAAGAAAGGATGAGGATGTGGAAGCATTGTTTTTTTCCATTTCTATTATCCAACCACATTGGATAACTGAAACAAGGGAGGAATGGAAGAATGACGAAGAAGTGTGGAGACTCATTCAAAAGTTGTAGCAAGATCCTAGTAAATCTGATACATTTAGTTGGAAAAATGATTCCTTATGGTACAAACATCGTTTATATCTTTGCAATAATTCCAAACTAAAACAAAAGATTCTTTTGGAATTGCACACCTCTCCCTTAGGAGGACACTTAGGATTTTTAAAAACTTACCACAGGGTGAAGAAATAATTTTTTTGGGATGGCCTTAAATCTGATATTCAAAATTTTGTGGTAGAATGTTTGGTTCGCTAGCAAAATAAAGTTGATACAATTAAGACCCCGGGTCTGCTACATTCCTTATCCATTCCAAGTCAACGTTGGGAGGAGGTTTTAATAGATTTTATCACAGGTTTACATAAGTTCGAAGGAAAGAGTGTCATCATGGTGGTAGTTGATAGAATTACCAAGTATGCATACTTTTGTTCATTATCTCATCTGTTTAAAGTGAGTATAATTGCTAATATATTTATGGAAACAATTCAAAAGCTACATGGAAACCTAAAGATTATTGTAAGCGATAGAGATCCTACTTTCACTAGAAATTTTTGGACAGAATTGTTTTCATGTTTGGGTACTCAAATAGCTCATAACTCATCTTATCATTCTCAATCCAATGGGAAAACTGAGATAGTGAACAAATGTTTGGAAGGATATCTTCGTTGCTTTGTATCTGATAAACAAACAAAATGGTTCAAGTGGTTACCTCTGGCTAAATGGTGGTACAACACTTCCTTCCACACTACAACAAAAATGACCCCATTTATGGAACTTTATGGATATCATCCAACCTCCATCACATCATCTTTAAGAGAAAATTATAAGGTTAAAGCAGTTGAAGATCCCATCGAGTATCAACAACAAGTTCTCCAACTCTTAAAGGATAACCTAAATTTGTCACAGAATCGAATGAAACAACAAACATATCAACATCGCGGCAAGAGAAGTTTTGATGTAGGCGACTAGGTATTTTTACGGCTACAACCATACAAACAAATGTCCCTCAAGCAAGTGAAGAAGGATAATAAATTATCGCCAAAGTACTATGGTACTTACAAGGCATTGAAAAAGATTGGTATTATGGCATACAAATTGGAGCTTCCTGCTTCTTCCTGAGTGCACCCAGTTTTCCATGTTTCATGCTTAAAGAAGGTTATAGGTGACAAACTTCCAGTTCAAAAAATATTTCCAGAACTTAACAAGGAATAAAAAATCATATTGGAACTTGGAGCAGTCACAGAAATAAGAACTTGATAGCTACGAAATCGATCAATTTCATAGTATCTCATCAATTGGAAGAACTTACCCATTGAAGATTCCACATGGGAGGATGAGAATTTTATACAAAAGAATCTAGAACTACTTAAGCGTTGAGGACAACACTTTTTTGAAGGAGAGGGGCATGATAGGTCCTTATAATACTAGTGTAGTCCCTTATTATTTTTAGTGTAGCCCCCTTATTGTTATTGTTGTAACCCTGTAGTCCCCATATTGTTATTATTGTGCCCCATAAAATCCCACTATTGTTATTTTTGTGCCCTTACATTATTATTGCTAGGTCGGCTAGCATTTTATTGTGACCCCATGGAATTATATATATAGAAATGAGGTATTTTCATTTGTATCATCCAAGAATTGTTCATTTATGTAATGTAAAGGAGGTTTCCCCCTCAAAGAGGTTGATTTATAAGTCTTTGATCTATATTTTCTTCTATTTTATGAGCTGGATTCATAACATTAAGGTTGTCATAGTTTAAGTGTCCAAATCTAGCATGCCATAAAATACTTGATGGGAATGTACCTTCATCATAGTGAGAACTAAATTCAAAGTTTTGTGCATGAGAAAAGGTACCTTGCAGATTTAGGAGTCTTCCTTCTTCTATCCCTCTCATGACAAGTGAGCAATCTTATGCTTTTCTGACCTCAGCCTTTCCATCAAACATGTGAATGGAGTGTACTTGCTGGCGGATGTGGACCAAGGACAACAAGTGTCTCCTTAACTCAGGGAGGTATAGAACCTCATGTAGAAGAAGGTCTAGAAGACCAGGAAACTTAAGACTAATTGTGCCAAGCCCTGATGGCTTGAGTTTAGATTTGTCTGCAAAGTATACTACTCCATCAACCTTGTCAGTAAATTCTTCAAAGAATTATTTTCTAAAAGTCACGTGACATGTTGCTCGTGAATCTAGCAACCAATCATTTATCCAAGAAGTAAGTGAAGCATTAAAAAATTCTTTAGTTACTCCAATATTACAATGTGATACAACATAATGAGAGGATTCAGGTGCTTTACCTTTGTCTCTATCATGAGTTTTACCTTTTGATTGATTTCTTTCCTACTCAATTCTATCCCACGTCAATTTACATGTAGATGCATCATGTCAATCTCTATTGCAACATATGCAATGAAGATCATATTTTTCACTTTGAGCTTGTCTTCCACCCCCTTCCTTTGAAATTTCTTCTTCCTCGTCCTCTTCGGCCACCTCTCCCTCTAGAAGAATCTTGAGCATGATTCTTCTCTCTATGTGAAAAACATATTGTTTCTTCAGAAGACTGAGGGGTTGTCTTCTTTCAAAAATCTTTCTCTCTTTCTGCAAAATTTTTCTCAAGGGAGTCAAAGGCGATCTTCTTGATGTTTCCACTTTCTTGCAATGACTCAAGATAGTGTGAGTAAGTGGGATACAATGCCTTGGAATAAGCTATGAGAGGTATGCCAATTTCTACACTGGTTTTTTTAATGTCATGCATGATAGATCTCACTTCTGATGCTAAAGAAATACTGTCATAATTTTTCAATTCAAAGTTGAATAACTTAATCATTAATTGAACAACTTCAAGTTTTGAATGTGAGTCATAGAGTTCTTTCAATTTGTCAAGGCTTCATAGGCATTTTAAAATGGTGTAATATGGCAACTCACCTCTTCATTTATAGATGTTGCAATCAATCCATAGGCCTTGCAATTATTGTTTTCCCAAATGGTGATCTCCTTGTCTGAAGTGGGCTTTGTAGGTGCATTTTATCCTTCTCCTTCACAAATTCCTCTCCACAACTTATTAAAAATACGTGTGTGTTTTATATTCTGGGACCACTCATGATAGTTCTATTTACCAGAGAGAACTACTCCAACAATTGATATAAATGAATGCATTAAAATATGTGTATTGAAAAATAATTTGTACTTCTGGTGGAAAAATAATCAGTTCTGGTGGCAGAGAAAAAAAATGTATCTCTAGTGTAAAAGGGAATTCTGCAATTTTTTTTTGAAAAAAATGGGTTTTTTTTTATAACAGAGGTAATATTTGGGGGAGTTTTCAACTGGGGGAGGTTTAATCTAGGGAAGGGTCAGACTAGGGTAAGTAGGATTTGGGGAGGGGTTGAGTTGGGGGAGGTAGGATCTGGGGAGGGATCGAATTCAGGAGGGGGATCTAGGAAGCGGCTGGTGGAAGGAGGGAGGTGAGTCAAGCGAAGGGAGCTGACGGAGGCAGAGCAGAGCCAACTCGAGGGAGAGATGAGCCGGTGGAGGGAGAGTAGAGTGGAGGGAGATGATACGATAGGGAAGGTGCGTCATAGAGTAGGCGGGGAGCAAGGTGAGCCGACGGGGATCTAGCGTGGAAGAATAGGTGGGGAGGGAGATGAGCCGACAGGGATGGAGCGTCGAAGAGAAGGCAGGACGACGAGAGTTGGAAGGGGACCGAGATCAACATGTTGGCGAGCGGAGGCCTGCGGAGGAGTATAGAGGGTTGCAGTGAGGGAGGGCGGGCCAAGGCCGAATGCAAAAAAAATATAGTGTATGAGAAACGACAGAGTTCAATGGAGGTGCGAGTAGGAGCTCCTTGACTGTTTTCACAAAAAAATTGCATATCACCTGCTGAATTCAAAAAATAAATCAACAGACTGTATTCCAGAGAAGGAGAAATTCTACCAGGTGCTCGCAGAGAGGCAGAGAGGGAGTTACACAAGTAGTAATGTCAGAAACTGAACTGGCTTTGATACCATGTTAGGCCAGGAGGTAACTCCACCAAAATGATGATCTAAATTGATTAAGGATACCTATGAATATATACATGGAGGTGGGACTCTTGGGATTAATTTACCAACGCCTCTTCAGCTTCCTTATTTACTATTTTACATTAATGTACAATTTCGCCCAATCCCTTAGGATTAGGTGTCAACAATATTAATTGTCTTAACTTTATTTTGTTGGAAAACCAACCATTCCACCACAAACTTTTGAATCTCAGATTTAAGGCCATCCCAAAAAATTCCTTCTTGAACCTGTGGTAATTTTTTTAAAATCACGAGTGCCCTCCTAAGGGAGAGGTGTGCAATTCAAAAAGAATCTTTTGTTTGAGTTGGGAATTATTAAAAAGATATAAGCAAACTTTGTACCATAATGAATCATTTTTCCAGTTAAATGTTTCAAATGTATTGGGATCTTCCTGCAAATTTTGAATGAGTGTCCACACTTCATCATAATTCTTCCATTCATCCCTTGCTTTGGTTATCCAATTTGGTTGGATAATATAAATGACACAAATCAATGCTTCCACATCCTCATCCTTTCTTGAGAGTCCACCTTCAACAGCATTTTGCTTCCTTTTTTTGTAGATGATTTCAAAGTCATAACCCAACATATTTTTGACCCATTTTTTCTACTCTTCTGAAGATAATCTTTGTTCCAAAAAGTATTTAAGACAATCATGATATTTTTTTACCTTGAAGTGTCTTCCCATTAGGTTAGGTAGCCATTGCTTTAATGCATGTAGTATTGCCAACATTTCCTTCTCATAAATAGGTTTGTGTAAATACTTTCCTTTTATTGGATGACTTTCAAATGCAATGTGTCTTCCTTCTTGTATCAAAACATCACCAATTCCATTTCTTGAGGCATCACATTCCATGATAAAGGTTTTTGTGAAGTTTGACATAACTAAGACCGATGCTTGGCACATTTCCTCTTTAATATGTTCAAAGGCCTTAGTTGCTTATGGAGTCGAAGAAAATGCATCTTTCTTCAGTAATGTTGTTAGAGGTGCTGCTATTCGCCCATAATTCTTAATAAACTTGTGATAATACCATGTCAACCCGAGAAATCCTCACAGATGATTTATGGTTGTGGGGATTTTCCATTCCTTAATAGCTTTAATTTTGTCAGGGTCTACCTTAACACTTCCATGAGATACAATATGGCCCAAATATTCCACTTCTTGTACTCCAAAGAAACATTTGGAGGTTTTTGCATATAATTGTTTCTTGTCCAATAGTTTGAGCACCCTGTCAACACATTGAACATGATCCTTTGAAGACTTGTTGCAGATTAGTATATCATCAAAAAATACTAACACAAATTTTCTAGGGAAGGGTTTGAAAATGGAATTCATCAAAACTTGAAATGTGGAAGGTGTGTTGGTAAGGCCAAAAGGCATGACCAAAAATTCATAATTACCCTCTTGAGTTATAAATGTTGTTTTTAGAATGTCTTCAATCTTCATTCTAATTTGATGATATCTTGAATGAAGATCCAACTTGGTGAAGTAAATTTCTCCATGTAATTCATCAATGAAAATAATGAGAAATTTATCTTTAATAGTGAGATTTTTATGCTCCCTATAATCTGGACACATGCACCATGATCCATCCTTCTTGTGCACCAATACTACTAAAGTAGATAAAGAACTTTGGCTAGGTTGAATTATACTGACCTCTAGCATTTCTGCAACCATACGTTCATTTTCAATTTTTTGGGCATAATATCTGTAAGGCCTGATGTTTGGAGGAATACTTCCTGTAATCAAATGAATAACATGATCACAATCACAAATAGGTGGGAGGCCTTTGGGAGTATCAAATACCTTGGAATGGTTTTCCAAGACTTTTTGGATACATGGATAAATAAATGATTTTGATGTTTGAACCTCTAGTGAGTATAATTATGCAGTTACACCCCATTGTTATTTCTTTAGAATCTTTGCCATGCCATTAGAGCTAATTAAATTTCTTGGTTTCCATGCGATACCCCTTAATTCAACGTCCTTTCCTTCCCAAAAAAATTTCAAGAAAAGTTCTTGAAAATTAAAAGCTATCGTACCTTAAGCTTGTAACCACTGGACTCCTATTACAACATCAACACCAGCCATTGGAATGGAAAGCATTGGAATATTCAATACATATTTCCCCATGGTTATCTTGATATTATGTCACTTTCCAGAGAAATTTATAGTTTCTCCATTTGCAACCATCACTTGACACTCTAGTGTTGGATATAGGAAGAAATTCAATTCCTTGGCTATCTTAGAATCAATAAAATTATGGGTACTACCCAAATCAATCAACACTATTACCTTTTTCTTCTTGATATGTCCAGTTTGAGGAGTGGTAATTCCTACCAATGCATTACAAGATATGGTTGGATTCATTTATTCTTTCTCTAGGGTTGGTTCCTAGTGTATATTCTCTTCCTTTGAAGTTTCTTATTCCTTTTCTTCCTCCTCTTCACAACCTATGTAAAATAATTTATTCTTAACAAACTTATGACAGTATTTTCTATCACAACTGTAATAAAGCCCTTTTTCTCTTTTTTCTTTCAACTGTTGTGGTGTCAACCTTGTAGGTTGTGGAAGGCTAGGATTAGCAACATTTCCATCTTTATAGTTTTTAGTGGTAGGCTTCCTTGTTGCCATAATTTTGCTTTCAATTTTTCTTGCGAACCTGAATGCCTTCTCTAATGAATCAGGTTCCCAAGGGTGAACCTCATGTTGGATGTTATCCTTTAAAGTAGCTATGAGGACATCAATCCTATGGTCCTCTAGAATATAATTTACCCTTATATTCAATTTTGGAAGTCCTCAATGTTCTCTGCCATTGAACCCTTTTGTTTGAGATTTATCAATTGTCTAAAGAAGGTGTTGCTCTTTGTATCCTCATAATGTGCGATCATTTCCTCCGTAAAAATGGACCAAGTGAAAATTTGTTTACGATAAAAAATCCATCGATATAATACAAAATGATTGGGTTCTAAATATAAAGTTGCAATGCATACCTTTTGTGTGTGTTGCACATTATGGATATCAAAATATTGCTCCATCTGTAATATCCATGTTACCGAATCCTTGTCATCAAACTTCCTCATATCTATATTTGGAATATGGTGGGTCTTCAATCCAACGTTAGAGTCCATGAAATCATGATTAAAATTTCTTTTTTTCTCATCACGAGTTTCATCTAATACCTTTTTTCTATTAGGAAGCATTTCTAGTAACCATTTTGTCAAACCTTCCATGTCTAATTTTAAACCATTCTTCAAATCTTCCATGTTGCCTTTCATTTTTGCTTCTATATCATGCATCTTATCTTCCATGTCTAATTTTAAACCCTCCATGTCTCCTTTTAGTTCATCTTTGGTTTCTCTTTGTGAGAGAAAAATTTGTTGTACTTGGTCCTATAATTTTGATATATCATGTGGAAACTATTCCTCTTCATGCGTCATAGTAGAGATTTCTAAGGGCTTAATAAGTGTAGATTTATTTTGTTTGGGAGTCATTTCAGAACCCAATATTGATATCTATGCTTCAATATATTCTTGGAAACACTTCAAACCGCTTTTTCAAACAAAAGTTATGCAATTTTTAAAACAAATACACACCTTTTCTTGCTTTTAGGAGCCCGATATTGAATCAGTTGTAACCCTATAATTTCACTCCAAGGTTTGAAATTCCATCTTGTCATATTCATCTGAGTATTCTTTCTAACTCCACAAGTCAGATCAAAGTTGGAGTCTCCAAGAAATAGTTATGCCTGATATCCCACGATGGCCTGATTATAGACTATTTTGGTAGATCGAAATTGTATGGAGTTCCACGTGTCACTGTCTCAACCTTTGACCATGAAAGTGCTACATGAAAAACTACAGTCCATGCACTTTCAACCATTTTTTACAGAATTTAAATCCGATGCCTGAAATGAAATTTATGATGATTTTCCCTAGGTCACCTGTTTGAGACTAAATTTTGGAGCCCGCAAAAACCCTAACTTCCCCAGATCATATCTCTAAAACTTTAGCAAACCAAGATCTTAAAATTTTACAAGAATTTGACCAAGATTTAGGCTCCACATGGTCTAAATTTTAGCTTGAAGCCTCGTAGAAAAAGGGTTATAGTGAAAATACCAAGATTACTTGTTTGAAGAAGCAAAACCCTAGAATCCAAAGCTCTGATACCAAATGTTATGCAACCAAATCACAAAATAGAAGAAAAGATAGATCAAAAACTTAAAAATTATCCTCTTTGAGAGGGAAACCTCCTTTACATTACATAAATGAACAATTCTTGGATGATTCAAATGAAAAAAATTCCTTTCTATATATAGGAGTCTAAGGGGTTACAATATAATCAGATCATACATAACAATAATAATGTAAGGGCACAACAATAACAATAGTGGGCTTCTATGGGGCACAGTAATAAAAAAACGGGGACTACATGGGCACAATAATAACAATAAGGGGCTACACTACCAATAATAATAAGGGGTTGCACTAGCATTATAGGGACCTAACATACCCAAAGCCTCCTTCCTTTTACTCCACTTAAGTTTAGTCTTTCACCTTTCTTTATTGATGTAATCATTTGATGAAATACTAGCATTACATATAACAATAGACTCATAATAGAATCTACTGTCTCAATTAATTCTTCACTTTACTATGAAAGTATTCTTTTTACCTAAGCTTAAATTATTCTTAAATCCTTTATTAGGATTTTTTTTTAAACAACGAGTATATATTGCCATTAAAACTCTCTGCAATGTAGACCATAACCTGATACATACTTAAACCATGTTTCATTTTCATTCTTCAAACAGATACACTGATATCTATTACATATTATACCTATTCTAATTACATCTATTCTAAACTGGTTCTCCTTATACAACTTCCAAAAAACACCTAAGATCACTACATATGTGCAATACATAACTACCACTTTGGGCTTTAAACCTAGCTACATGTCCCCATCTAATGAATTGACCTAGTATTCGTCATAATCCTTATCACACTAAGGTGGACAAGTTTGGTCCATGCTGGTGCTCACACTAGCATCGTCTCCAACTTGCTCTCCCAACTTATATTGCCTCTGCATCATGTCCTCTAGTGCGTTGAAGTGTTCCTTTGCCTCTAGACTGTTTTTTGCCAAAGCAATTTCATCTATTTGAAGTGTCAACATGTCGACTGTCAACTGGAGCTTGTCCATTTTAATTTCCAAAAGTAATAGTTTATGACTTGCTAATTCACTATGCACCCACATCTCTTCTGGCATCATTCTCGTCAGTCAAATTGACAAGTTTGTTGTATAATCCAATGCACCTTCTTGCTAGTCTTCAATGTTATTTGTAGCTCCAATATTATCGTTGTTGGCCATGGTGATTTCCCTGCACAATTCATATCCTATTCTCTGAGAGTATATACCAGATGCCTCATATTTTGGTTTTTCAGAGTCACAGTTATGCTCTATATATCTTCCATTTCCCACTCCCCTCCATTTATGAATTGCAATTGCTCCTCTAAATCTACAATGATCCCCATATTATGATCAAATATTTAAATCCATTACCATCATGCGAAGGAAGTTTTCTATTACAATGTGATATGACAGAGGAGAGCACACGCTTGGTGATAGGTTCTTGGGTTGAGCAGTATTTATCTCACTCATCATGCATTCCTCAGAATTATATTCATGCCTCCACTTGTCCAATCTCCAACATTGTTGGTGACGATGTTTAGTATGCATATGCTCTTGTGTCCTTCAACAATTAGCGCTTTCCTCCACTGCACGAGGTAGTTAGGTACTAATGTCACCAGGGGGATAATTTTTCTATCCATTCGAATTAAATTCTTCTAGCTCCAATTTCTACAATGTTTTATGCTTAATGCCTTGATGCCATTATATTTGGGTTTTCCAATCATGGAATTGGTTTACTTAGATGTGCCCCATCACCCATTCTCAATATGCATTGTTCCAATATAACTCCTTGATTATCCAAGGAGTCTTCTTGTGTATTGAGATTCCACTTTATGTGAAATAGCTTAATCTTCTCAAATTTGGTCAAAAGGAGCTTAATTTTGTACAATATTGGGGTCAGAAATTATGTGGGGATGCCTTCTACTTTTCTCACCTCGTTTATCATGATCAATGAGTCATCGAAGAACATCAACTCATGTATACTGATGGTGAATGTCAAGTCCAATCCTTGCCATAACACTAGATATTCAACATGGTTGTTAGTTGACTCCCTTATTCCCTAGGGGAATTTGATCCCCCTTGCTTCATCGAGGTGAAATATAAACCCTCCCTCTCATGCCGCCCCTAGGTTACCTTTCGATTATGTATCAAATAATACTGAAGAGAATCCCTTATTTGTTCTCCAAGTCTGAAGTTATTCTAGGTCCATCCTAATTAGATTCATATTTCCCTTGGAGCTTTTAGGTTTGAAGTTGCCAGCATAATGTATTGGGCGATCTAATTTTATCCACTCTTTTTTAGCAGAATAAAATCATCTAATTCCTTTGGGTTATATCCCTTGACCAATATGGTTTCAAAGAGCATTGACAATGCCTTTAACACCGAAGAATTATGATGCACTGTACCTCCTTGAAGATGGATTGATTTCGAGCAATCTATGATGTCCAACATAAATACTTCATAATATCCATCTAACATCTCATGAAAACTGAACTTGATTTTTCTGCCATGGTGACCTTTGCTTCCCAGTGTCCAACATTTTTCCCATGTCCTTGGTATGTTGGAAATGACCAATATCTTATAAAGTTCCAGACTCCATACCTACAGGGTGAAGGAGAATTGGTGGAAGAGATGTGGAATATCCTCTTCATATTCTCGACATAAGACACATCGATAGGGTCCAATGATGTTTTATTTCTTCATGTTTTCTGCTATTAACACTTTCTTGTGCACCATATCCCAACATAAGAGATTTATTTTCGACATCCCGTCTTTGTTCCATATTCTTCCATAGATTTGGTCTATGGGTGGATGTGGGAAATGTTGTATCAACACTATATATCCATCCCAGACTAAATATGTATTCGATTTGCTACCTAACCATATTTGTTGATCCAACCATGCTGTTACTACCAGAGCACTTCCTTTTTGAGCTCTTATTAAAAATCTACAAGTTTGTTGTAGATCGGGAGGAATGTTGGGATAATGCCACCCAATACACTTACCTTTTCAATCCCAACATGAAATATACGTGAGCCTTCTATATCTTGCATTACTCATCCACTGTGCCAATTCCCTAAACTGTTCATTTTATTTCGTTAATTTAGCCAATGAGGATAAATATTTTTACAAATGTATCCAAGATTTGTTTCCAGATTTACAACCAAGGTTATTGATTATGAGAGGGGCACATTCCTTTCATAATTTCTAGATATTAGAACCTTGCTTTGACCACACTTCCTGATCTGGTCTTAGAAGCCAAATTTTATGAAAATATTTTTGAATAAAGGCTGACTTCCACCACTCCTTAGAATCTATTAACAATCTCTAGACAATTTTAACTCCCAAAGCGAGGTTTATAATTTTAGTTTCCTTAATAGATAGACCCCCAACTACTTTAGGAAGATGAACTATGTTCCAATCTACAAGATGGAATCAGGTTTCATTATTCCTTCCACCTTACCAAAGGAATTTTCTCAGTAGCCCACTAATTTGGCGGATATTTTTCTTTGGTTCTAATAATCCTCATCCTAAATATACTAGGTGAGAGGAAAATACCAATTTAATCAAAATCGTTTTCCCTACCACATTTAACCATTGGAATCCCCATGAATGAATTTGCTTCTTTATATTTTATATTACCTCTTCCCAATATTATGACATGGATATTTTGAAATAAATTGGAATACAAATATATTTGAATGCTTTCCAATCAGGGACTACTAGAAACTCAAGGATTCTATAGATCTCAGGCATAGTTTTATCTTCACCATTCTAGCCATATATGTGGCATTTATTTTTGTTAACCAATCCACTAGATAGAGCGAGGTAGTTATCTAGAATTTTCTTGAATCACAATACATTAATCCTCGAAGCTGCACCTAGCAATAGGATGTCATGTACAAATTGGGAGTGGTTCACTCATTTGATATTCTTTGCTATAGTAAGCCCTACCAGTTTTCCTTCCATCCTTGATTTCTCCAAATTTGTGCTTAATATTTCATAGATTATGATATATAGGAGAGGAGACAGGGGGGAACCCTGCCTTAATCCCGTGGAAGCTTTAAAAAATGGGGTCGACTTGCCATTAACCAACGATGCGATCCATGGAGAGATAATGAAATATTTTATCCAACAAATGAAATAATTACATAACCCAAATTTCTCAAGCATGAGGAAAAGAAAAGAGTGCCTTACCCGATAAAATGCGTTGGCCATGTCCAATTTGATTACCATTCCTAGTTCTCTTGCCTCCTTACTTGAGTGGATTTCTTCTTGCGTAAGAATGATATTATCCAAAATTGTTCCGTGTTGCATAAATCCTTCTTGATTTTGCGAGATGATTTTAGGAAGTAACTTCTTTAGCCTGGATGCTATTAGTTTTTGCTATAATTTTGTGTGCAACATTACATAGTGAGGTCAGGCTAAATATGGAAAACTTCTGAGGAGTTGTTTCTTTTGGTATTAGAGCAAGGAAAGACGAGTTTGTAGCTCCATACATTTTTTTCTTTTTTCTTGGTATTGATCAACATATGTAGAAGATCCTTTTTTATTAAGACCCAAAAGGATATGTAAAGCTTATTATGAAGCCATCAAGTCCAGGGGCCTTATTGGGATCCAAGTTCAATATCACCTCCAACACCTCCTCTTCATCTATTTCATTCATTAATGTTGAATTCCTTGAATCTGTTACTGTTGTAGGAACACATTGGAGAAAATCCTATGCCTGGGACGTATCAATCATTATATCTTCATTATAGAGTGATTGAAAGTGTTGGAAGGATTCTTTCTTTATTTATTCAAAATCTGTGATCTTCCCCTTGCCTCCAGGAATGATATCTTTCACCGTATTCCTTAACTCTCTGGATTTTTATTACTTATGGAAAAAGGATGTATTTTGATCACCAACTTGGAGCCAAAGACTTCAGGATTTCAGATACCATATTTTCTCCTCATATCTGTTGGTTGCGAGGATTTGTTTTGTTAGTTCCCTTTCTCTTTCAAAATGTCATGGTTCCATTGCACTCAGTTTAATCATGCTCTAATGCTACTCCAACTGATTTACAAGATTCACGCACTTCTGTACAGGAGGTTGACATTTCCTTTTTATCCATGTTCTCAATTATTGTTTGAATGTTTGTAATTTCATCTCCAATACATATGTTGGTGACCCTCACACTATAGTATTCTAGGCTTTCCTAATTAGGTCTGATACTTTTTCCTAATTTAACCATATTGGGTTGTATTTAAATGGAATTGACCCCAAATCCTTTGAGCTCTCGATAGTTAGAGAGATCAGGTGATGGCCAAATTTCCCTTGAGCTTTGATCTCAGTGAAGAAATCAAGCCCCTTAAGAAACCAACTTCTATGTAGGAGGAACCTATCTAAGTGTGCCACTGTGAATTCAGAACCACATCTCCAATTTGACCAAGTAAATTTTCCCACCTTAGGAGGGACATCCACTAAGACCCAACCATTTATAATTTCTTTCGTGCGTTCTCGAAAATAATCTTGAACCAGACATCCTCCACATTTTTCTTGAGATCTCATAATGGTGTTGAAATTCCCCCCCATAACACAATTGTTGTGACAAGAATAAATTTTGATGATATTTAAAGAGTCCCAAAACTCCGATTTTTCATCATACAATACTGGTCCATAAATATCTATAATCGAGATGCACTACTGCATGTATTTTGTTTCAAGAATTGAAACTATCCAAAGCTATGTTTTCATACTATTTATCAATTGAAAATGTGAATCAAACCAATACATACACATTCCTCTCAAGGCTCCTTGCGAATCTTGCACCAACCCAATGCTTTGTTTCAAAAATATTTGTGATACTTTGCTCATTGCCTTTTCTTCAAGCTTTGTCTCCTAGAGTAGTAATATCCATGCCTTTTTCTACTTAACTATATCTCTGACCACCTGGGATTTTAAAGGGCTTCCCATACCCCTTGTATTCCAAGACAAAACTATCATTTTACAAGGGGACTTTGAGAGGAACCTCCCACTTTTTCTAGGTTTTCTGATCCCTTATGACCTTTTAATTCCAAGATTTATGAAATTATTGGTTGGTTTCCCATTTTATTGTCTCGTTCCACTTCTCTTTCCTGGATTAATTTTTGGTTGGGCACCCTATATTATTTTTGGTATTTTCCATCTCATGGTTTCTACTATCATATGCCCATTTTTCGTTATGTGACTTCTTTCTAGTGGTTACTCCTATAGGTGGTGATTCCTTTTATTCATTTCCAAATTAAGGGGTATAGAGGGTTGATTGTGCTATCTCCTGGATCGGTGTTGATTGTGGTGGATCCACTTCGAGGATATGCTCTCCTTCTTCCTCATTTATTTCTCATTCTTCAGATCCTTCTAAAATTTCTTCCTTATTTGGATCTCCCATTTTTTGCTACGGGTTGGACGGGTCTTGATCATTTTCATAGAATTTATTAGGATTATTACAAAAATAAAACTGCATATATATATATATATATAATAGTGATTAATACTCAAAAGACTAAACATCATAAAGTTAATGTACATTGTGGTTATAGTTTGGTTTTTTATCCATACAAACTAGGCACTCAAACTTATGTTTTAAAGGTTTATTTTGCTACTAAGGATTTTCTAATCCCTGTGGTTCAGTGGCTAAATGTGCATGATTTCAAAATATTGAATCCACACTTACCCATTTGAGGGTCTATACACGTACTTCATATATACATGATGTTTAGTTATTTTTTTTCCTAGGAAAAAATCGTAATTTTAATTAATCAAAATTGATAGAAAATTACACGTTGTATAATCTGCATACAGGTTATGCATATATCTAAGATGGTCCAATCATCAATACATACGAGTTCAAAATGAAGGAGGTAATACATAAATTAATTACATGATAATGTACTAGTAAAAATAAGTAAAAGTCCATCATAAGCATCTAGATAACAACTAACAAAAAAACAGACAACCAAAATGATCAAATGGATAGATCATTCGACTCATCACATGCAACAACCTCAATAAATGGCTTGTGGTAATATTGGTACTGCTCCTATTCTAGATGTTCATGTATCAACAATTGACCCCATGGTAACTGTGTGACTTCCTTGGAAAGCACGTCAGAAATCTCATTCCTTTCCATGTAAGTGTGCGAGCATACAATAAAATCAAAGAGCGATTTTAGAGTAATAACATCATCTAGTAAGCCTTTGAGTGTGTGCATGAGTCATCAAGCTACATTGTTGATCCAATTAATTACAATTTTAGAGTCCCCAAAGTTTTGAATCATGTTGCAATTTTTCTCAAGTGCAAAAATGAGAAGAAGTGTGAGGCTGTTTAATTCTAAATAGTCGTTTGTGCCTCTGCTTAATCCCATTTTGAGCTTGTAATAATGATTGCCTGATATGTATAATATTGAGCCTCCACCACATCCATCATTGTTGGCGGATCCATCAAAATATGCCCATGGATATGATTTGTCAATAGTTCCAGGGATGATGAGCTTGGTCTGTTTCTTGGGACCTTCCTCAGGGATCATAAGATATATGGCGACAATGTTGTTGCATGTGATATGCCAATGGGTGTGGGAATTCTGAAAGATGATCTTGTTGTGAGCCATCCATATTCCCCATTAGGCAAGTAGAGAAAGGTTCTAGATTTTCAGTGATGGTGTAGAGTTTCACCGGGTCTGCCATATCGTGATGAGCTTATCTCCTTACCATCTGATGCCGATGTCTAAAGATATATAAATCTGTTTCCAAACCAAAATTGTAATTAGACATGACAAGAAGAGGAGATCAATGCCTTCAGCCTATTGGTTGCATGGTAAGGAGCCGTGGAAAGATCTCTTAAATAGATTATCCTCGGTTGGTACTTTATTTGTCAGCGAGAACCACATAAATAGTCGTGCTTTTGGAGACGCCTTAAGTTTCCAGAGAGGCCGTCGCCACAAAGCAGGGCCATTAGGCTCTTGTTCCATAATACGATGTTTAGTTATTATGTTTTAAGCCCTAAAAAAATATTTGGCCTGATACAAATTAAGTTTATGTTTCTTTTCATATACATATATATTCATATATGTTTGCTATTGAAATATACGATCAATGTGGGGACACGAGTTTCTAGTCTTGCGGTCCCGTTTGTAAACATGGAGCTATTACGTTAGGCCACGACGGTGAATACCACCTGCCTTCACGTGGAATAATGTTGATATGTGTGTAAAACTAATATCAACGACTATGATGTGGTCTTGTTTGATCGATGGTGGTCATGTTTTAGCGTTTTCATTTGTTTGCAATGACTATCCGTTCCACCTCTTTGCCTGTTCATTCATTCCTTAACTTTTGGATAGAGCTATGCTCGCTCTAGAACTAGCTTTACCTTAGCCCTTATGCCATTAATACTCTTTTGATAATGGAGGATTCTAGATTTTACCAGTTTCCTTCCATCACTATGTAGAGTGCAAAAAATTATGCCAAACTTACCTATTCATTTTTGGTAATCCCATAAAACGTATATCTGTTTTCTTTTTAGAAAAAATCAATTATATCTGATATATTTTTCTACACTTTCCTCACTGTAATATTTCATACTAATCTAACCATTTATTTCTTCATGGTTTTCATGGTTTCCAGGTTTTATGAGAGGGTTCCTGTCTTGGTTCTGATCTTTTTTCCGACCTCGTCTTTTGAAAGAATAATGGCTTTATTTCCTTTAGAAACACAATGCTTTCCTCACATCCATGCTTACTTAGGTAGATTTAAATCCATTTGAATTGTTTATTATTTTTCTTTCGCAGTTTTAAATGGCCAAGGGTTTAACCCTGACAATTCGATGTAGGGTATTAAGGGTCCTCCTGGTCGTTTTCATTACTGCCTTTAACTTTTACCTTTGACAGAATTTGTCCAGCAAGCCTTCAGTTCTATGAAAGTTTCTTTTCATAATCTTTTAAATTCTTCTTTTCAAATTTCAATGTTTGATATTTCGTTAATATCGTAATTGGATTTCTATAAATGAAACACTAACTCTCCATGTATTTTTATATAATTATGAAATTGTTTAGTGTTAAAAAATGTAATTCTAACCACTAGCTAGGGGTCAAAATCGTCAGTCCAAGTGTTCTAGTTCAATTTTAGTTACTTCAATTTAGTCGAGTTACACTACAATTATTTATTATTGATGTTTCTAATGTAATCCTATTTAACTAATTCGTAATATTGAGATGAACAATTCTCTGCTCCACTTTTTTTTCAGTTTTTCAATTCTTGTCATGGTATCAGAGCTAGCTTGCATAAGCCTCGCCAGAGAGCAGCAACAAATCCAAGTTGGAGTAGTAGAGAGGAGAGGCGAGCCTGCATAAAACTCTTTGACAGAGCAGCAGAAGTTTGAGAGAAGTTGAAGACACCTCCTGTGAAGATACAGAAGAAGAATGAAAAAGCCAGACAAAGCCCGTGGAAGCGCCAACGAAATGAATTGCAAAAAGGCAGTTCGAGAAATAGAAAGGTTGTTTGAGAGGAAAGCCAAATTAAAAATTTTGGTGCACTAATGCACTGTCTAAGAAGAGGCTCGGCGTTATTAAACGCATTCCAGAAGTTAAAGAGACGCGTTAGCATTTCTGTGTTAACGCTCTGTCTTTGAAGAGTTCCAGCGTTATAATGCGCCAGCTAAGAGGAATCAGTGGCGTTAAGTATCAAAAACTTCAAGTAGCGCGGGTCCACAGTGGATCAGCTGCGTTAAGTTGCACGCGGAACAAAGGTTCCATCACCTGGGTTAAGGTAATATTTTCCAGAAATCCAAATCCATAATGAAGCAATTGTGTTAAGATTTTTTTAATATGATTTACGAATATCCAATGAAGGTCAAACACATTCAAAGGATCTTTAAAATTAAATACATGATGGTATTCAATGGAATTCAACGTGACTTCAAAAAAAGGCATTCAACGTGACTTTTAAAGGTTTTATCTTAAGGTATTTAAAAAGAAAAGGAAGCCCTCTTATATGAATGAAAGAATTTTTTTAAAAGTTTTTCTTCAAAACAAAACTTCAAAATTTGAAAAGCTGCTCTATGAAAGGAAAAAGGGCCTCGTAAAGGAAAGGATTTTAAAAGCTTTATTTTAAGGTTTTTAAAAGGGAAGAAGCCCATTTAAAAAACAGGGGGATTTTAATTATTTTTGCCATGAATTTTTAAAAGAGCTTGTGTGAAAGGATTTTATGGTATGTGAAGAAATTTTTTTTGGAGTTTAAAAAAAAAAAAAAAAACTTAAAATTGTGAGGGTGAAAGCTTTGTAAAAGAGAATTTTTTAGAAGCAAGGTATTTGATGCATATATAGATTCATCTGTTTGTGGAAGCCAAGCAATGAGGTCATGGGAAAAGCCAAGAGGCTAAATCAGAAACAAAAAATGTTCGAGATCTTCTTAGATTTGGAAATAAAGAGGCAAAAAGACGCCTACGTGTTAAAATGCATAAAAGAATCTGTCGATAACAACATTCTCCCTCTAATTTTAGATGCCAAGACATCCAAGGAGGCTTGGGATACCCTTGAGAGATGTTTTGGTGCAAGGGGGAGCATTGAAGTTGAAGATGAAGGTGGATCTATAGCAGCAAATCTACAGCGAGACGAAGAGTCAAAAGCAGTAGAGAGAAAGCACGAAGATGCTTGTGAACCCCACTGTACACAGCGACATGTGGAAGATGATTTGATGATTGCAGCAACAGAGCTTGCTGAAGAAGATATGATGATACCAGCAACATGGCTTGCTGACGAAGATATAATGAATCCAGCAATGGAGCTTGCAGACGAATATGTGATGATTCCAACAACACAACTTGCTGATGATGATATGGCGATTCCAACAACTGAGCTTGTTGATGATATGGTAAATACAGAGACTAATATTGTTGATACACAATTTGATCAATATTTATTGGATAATGATGACTAGTTGCAGATGATGCAACAAAAACATGATATTAACATGATGCTATTTGGTGAGATAACCCCACTTCAGTTAGTGGAAGACAACCTGTTTGCAACAACACATGTTAGTGAAGAAGAGACAAAGACAGAGATAGAAACAGAGAAAAAGATACAGACAGAGACAGAAGAAAAGAAATAAGTATGCAAAGGGTTAGCAGAAACAGAGAAAAAGGCAGAGAGGGAAACACAACAGGAGAAAGCTCTCGCTGAAGAGCAGAAAGACCAGAACCAATGTCGTTCTAAAAATATTTTTAATTCTAACATTGATTTCCAGTGTGCAGGTACACAAAATAATTATGAAGAAGAGTTAAAGTTTATTGAAACATGGCTTGCAACACCATGTCTGGATGAGATCTACACATAAGATGTAGATATGAATGATGAATATGACATGCATGATGAACATGTCAATGAAATTTTCAGGTACTGGAGTTTTGAAGAAATCATATATTATTCTAATCTTATGTTGCAGTAGATTAATAATGAAAAGCGCACTACATAAGACAATATGTGGCAGCAACCCACATACAAGTTAATTTTTGAAGAAGTCCAGGATAGGCTTAGACAACCTGGAACATAAAAAGACCTGCACTAGCAAAGCGAAAAATCTGAAACAATTTAGAGGCTATAGAATCTGGAAAAAGAGATGAAGAAAACTAAATCTAGTCAAAGTCAATTGTTTTAAATTGTAAGCCTCGCTGAGACATAGACCAACATGTATCTTAATTAAATTTTTATGTGGTTGTAATTAAAGGAGAGTGTTAAAGAATGTAATCCCAACCACCTGTTAGGTGTCGTAACCGTCAGTTCAAGTGTCAAAGTTCAGTTTCAATTACTCCAGTTTAGTTGAGTTACACTATAGTTATTTATCACTGATGTTTCCGATGTAATCATATTTAACTAATTCATAATATTGAGATGAGCAATCCTCTACTCCACTTCTTTTAAGTTTTTCAATTCTTGTCATTTGACACTAAATTGTTGCCATGGATGTTAGTGTAATTTCTTTATAATGACCATAAAATCTTTTATTTGGAGTATTTGTATAAAACCCTACATATTTTTCCTTAGGATTTTAACCCTACAAGAATATATGTATTTCTTCATTTTATATTGGTCACTTATCTCCAGTTCAAGATTTTATTTTATGATAGACATAATTCTTTCTACTACAATTTGTTTTTTATCACAAAATTATGGTTTAATTGTAGAGATAAGGCGTGATATTATGAAAAGGCGTGATATTATGAAAATGTTTACTCTTTCGGGTAATCTTTAACATTCAAAATTTTTCTTTACTGAGTTTTTGATTTTCTGTTTTATGACCCAACCATAATTAAGAATTTGTTTTTTGAATAATCGCAGGTAAAATAAAAACCCTCAAGGAAATTTTGAAAGTTTTTCCTTCGAAAACATAATCTGGAGTTTTTTCCAAGGCGTAACAGGTACACAACTTCTTTTGTGTAGGTCGGATGCCCTTGAACTCCTGGATACTACTTTACTTGTGCATGACTCTTTGATAGAGGACAAGATACCATGGTTCCTGTCTTTTTATATTTAGTTAATATTTTTTTTTCAGAAGGAAAAAAAACGCTGTTTTATATATTAAGATATGCAAAACAGTACATGATATACATGATGATACAGTGCATAACAGCACTGTACAAATAGCGCAAATTATAGAGCATAGATGCTGCAATCTGATACAACATATTAAAATACACCGGCAGAGAGTAACCGACGAAGGCAAAAAGATTATGATGTGTCCACAAATCAAAAAGATTGGCACCATAAAAATGCCACAACTTAATCTAGGAGCCAGAGTAAACCTGTGGAATAACCGGCTCTTATACCCCATCCGAAGTATACATCTAGGGAGAGGAGTACGCGATGGTAACAACCTCGCTTGCATATAATATACTATTTCTCAAAATTAATTTCTTAGACCTTGACCCAAAAACTTTGGTCACTTGCAATTGTTTTTATTATTATGGTCATCTTTGATCAATAGTACAATTTTAGTAGTATAAATACCGTTATAAAACACAACAGGTGTTAATATTTTATATAAATGTCCACATATGTTTATCTCAAAAATTATATGCTTCTGTCTTTATATTTTATGTTCAGAAAAATATTTTGTACATGGTTGTAAAATGTTTAATGTATATTTAAACTATCTTTATCTTATGAGCTATACTTTTAAAGATTAATTACCTTTATTTCATTGTTTATTAATCATGTTTCGGGCATTTTTGACTTCATATACAACGTTGTACACCACTTCTACAATGAAGTTTTTTTTAAACTTATCTCAATAATATATAAAGTAATTATCTCAGATATAATTATGTCTAAGTTTTGTATCCTTACATTCAAGGTGTTATTTAAACTAATTTGTTACCCAAATGGACTACTCTAGTTTAGATTTTACTTTGTCTCTGTTTACTATGGTTATATACTTATATAACCAACTTACATATATCAGAGAAATTTAATTAAATTAGTCATTGCTAATTATCAGTGTTAATTTTCCACCATTCTACGCTAGAAAAACCATCGAGCCCAATTCTTTCTTCTATGCTAGAAAAATGATCAAGCCCAATTCTTTCTTCTATGCTAGAAAAATTATCGAGCCCAATTCTTTCTTCAATTATAAATCACTTAAAAAAAAATTATTCTTCCAATAAAAACAAGAAATTTTATATAGAACAATAAATCCAATATGCAATAGAAGACAACCAAAAGCAATGATAAGAGACACAAGATTTGGTCAAAGACCAAGGAAAAACCCCACAAGAGGGAAAAACCTTTCAAATTATTCTTCTATTAGGTTGTCATCAAATGTTCAACATAGAGATACAATGCTAAAAATCATCAACAAAATAGTCAAAGTTAATCCTTTGACTTATCCAACAATTCACTAACCAATATTCAAGAGATGAGCCTAGAAGTGAAATATGGCCAACAAGTCAAATTTGGTCAAAGTCAACAATAATCAATAGTAGCAAATGACACCCTGATCAATCAAAATTCAATAGTCAAAGAGCCTCCAAAAGGTTCAATCTTGGAAGCATAAAATTCAGCCTCTTTAGCTTGGTCAAAGATGGTCAAAACAATCCTAAAAAGTGCCTTAGAAATTAGTCAATATTAAGGTCACCCTTGTGGTCAAATAGAAACTCTAGATTTGCAGTCAAACAAGCTCAAAGTGTGAAGAAAAAGTTTTCTCTCCTTGCCTTTGAATTCATCCTCCAAAACTGATCCAAAAATCCAAGTCAAAATCAAGTCAACCAAGCCAAAACTCCAAAAGTCAACATTGGTCAATGTCTAAAACCGAAGTTGAATTTGGCCCAATTAGAAATGGCTCTCTCTCCACTTTGCACGTGTGTAAAGAGCCTACAATTTTTAGATGTATTCGAACCTGCAAGAGAATAAGAGATGTATGATGTGATGTCCAAATGAGGTGCCCTTGATGTCTATTTATATGATACTTTGGAGACCCAATTTGCCCTTTAGGCCAACCTATACTTTTATATACTTGTGGGTTTTCCGTTAAAAATTATATTTTTTCCTGTCCAAATTAATTTTTCCCAAGGGAAAAGAGGGTCTTCTTTGGAATTTGTCCCTGAATTGGAAAATTAACAATCAACATCTCACTTTACATGTTTTTCATTAAAATCTACTTATCATACTTACACTTAGAATTATCAAAAATATTCATTCATTATATACATAACAGATAATAAGTCCTTAAAAATATACACAAACATTTATCTTTTTCTCTAACTGCCATCTTATAATTTCACTGTACTGAACATTTAAAATATCTAAAATTAACAAAACTATTATGTGAAAATAATTTCAATTCTTTTTTCGTTTTTACCAATATTCTCATTCAAAGTATTTATCTCGCATAGTATTTCAATATAAAAACAATTCAACCATTCATCTCCTAAAATATCAAAGTTTTTATGATACTGACTTGCAAATATTTCTTTGGAAATTAAGATTAGAGCTACCATGCTCCACCCAACCGTGAATTTTTTCAGCAAAGAGTCCCCCCGAGCTCCAAGGTTTGCAAGTTCCTTTTTTTTTGTTCCTTTTTTCTCTCACCCATTTCTTCATTGCATGGAAAAAAACATCCTCCTTTTCTAAAGTAGTTGGCAGGTGGTTACTTGCTCATTAATGAGCTCCACTTCCTCACTCTCAAAGATAACATCATGATTTTTAGGGGAAGTTATTGATCAATAATTTCCATAATCCTTAATAATATAATCCTTAGATTAGATTCCTAGGTATTAATTAGTAGGGGTAATTACTTTCCTTCATTAACTTGCAACCTTATCTCTTTTAGCCAAGTGTAGCTTCAACATTAATTTCTAGATTCTTTTATTTTTATTAACAACATAATAAAACATATATACATTTAATATTTATCAATGATACAACACTGATAAACCAATTTCAAATAGGCCCTTAAAGTCATAACAATAAAACACACTTAACATATACAATTTTACAATAAAAACTCCAAGTGAGGGCATATCACATCCTCCCCCACTTGAGTTTGACACTGTCCTTGTGTTTTCTTTAAAATTATGGAATTTATCCCAATTTTCAAAATAAGGATGGATACACTTCTTTAAAAGCATCTTATAATTCCCAATTTGACTCTTTTCGATTGAAATGGTTCCACTGAACCTTAACTTGGGATATGTTTCTATTCCAGAGTGTGACTTCCCTCCGATCTAATCTGCGTAGAGGTTCTACCAGAAATTCTCCCTCCGGTTCTACTTGTACAACATTCCCATCAATTATATGAGTTGGATCATGTACATATTTCTTTAATAATGACACATCAAAAATATTATGAACTTTTATGCTTGTTGGAAGAGCAAGTTGATAAGCCACTGGACCAATCCTTGCTAACACTTCAAAGGGTCCACAATATCTGGGTGATATTTTGGCACAATTGCAAGTATAAGAGTGCTCTTCTCTAATTGCACTTTCAGATAAATATGGTCACCAACATTGAATTCCTTTTTAACTCTCTTCAAATTTGCATCTCTTTTGTCGATCCTGAGCAATTTTCAAATTCAGTTTCACCTATTTAACTATTTCTTCCATTTATTTCAACATACATGGTCCTAAAACCAACCTATATTCAAGATGATTCCAAATGAAGGGAACATTACACTGCCTCCCATACATCACCTCAAAAGGAATCACTTTTAATGAAGTATGATAACCATTATTGTAGGAAAATTTAGCTAAGTGTAGATCATATTCCCACTTAGTGGGCATATCCATGACATACATTCTCAACATGTCCTCCAGAATTTGATTGGTTCTTTTTGTTTGAGCATTAGTATGAGGATGATAAGTTGTGCTAAAATTGAGCTTTGTATCCATGCCCTCAAATAAACCTTTCCAAAACTTAGAGGTAAACTTGGCATCATGATTTGAAATCACAATATTAGGCATACCATGTAATCTAAAGACTTCCTTTATGAATATCTCTGCTAACAGGATCAACATGAGGTTGACACTGTTCAGGTGGAGGTGAACTTGGTTAATAAGAATCTTGGATATTTGGAACTATGGTGGTTGAAAATAACCAAACTGGCAAACCAATGGTTAACCTTGGGAGGGACAACATTGCCATATATGGAGCACTAACATTTCCAAAAGAAGGAAAAGGGCCATGATTCCCATCTAAGGGGATTCCCTAATTGGTAAAATCAAGAAATGTTGCCATTGGTCTCAACCTAAGATCTGCTAAGGAGTTATTCACAAGTAAGATGTTATTCCATGGGTAGTAAATTTTAGAAATTAAACATAAAATAAATCAAAAAGGGTGAACTAGGCATAAAGGATTGCTTGGTATCCTGAACTGAAATATACACCTTATCAAATAAATTTATCAAGGAATTAACATATGGCAGCCAATCTCCCCGAATGTTGTGTTCGGTGTATCACGTTTACAAGGCAGTCAACTTAGTTACCTATGGCATGCTTACAACCTAATGGTGTCTCCCAAAATATACATGACGGTACGTGGGAGTCCAGTTCGTAGTAGTGTTGTCTAATGCGTAACCATTCAATGAGAGCACCCCAAATATAATTATCATACATCAATATACTTCTGTACATGGGACAGGATATCACCCCCAGATTGTAACTCAGACTGTTAGCAACAAATCCTACATTTAACGATGTCGGAACACGTCTCTAGCCAAGACCTCTAGATTTTTGCGTTAATTTCAAATTCTCCTTAAGGTTAATTGAATAAGTTTTAAGGTTGATCTTGATTAAAGTTTCAATTTCAAGGCTCAAAACGATATCACCTGAATACCTATAATGCAACTAGCATGAGAAAAAGATCCTTTCAATTCAATGAATGCTATCTAGTTTAGGGAAAAGTTTCAAACAGTGACACAACAAAAAAACCAAGAAAAAAACGAAGATCTTTCTAACCAGATCACTTTCACCATTCCAATTCAAGTCAAAACATTCAAAGATGCAAATTATGCACTGTAATTTATGCACAATTCCTTTTTGGAAAACTATGCAACCATAATCTATGAACAATTTTCTTTTTTATTTTTGATGAATGAGAATGCATTCAATGCACTTTTCGAAGAAATGAGAATCTACTTAATGCACCTTCTAATGAATGAGAATGCACTCAATGGACCTTTTAGCTTTAAATCATTAAACAATGTAATCTGAGTTCAATGATATATCTCAAAAATGACTTTTCAATTCAATCTAATCTAATGCACTTTAACGAAAAGTAAAACTTGAGATGAAAACTAAATGACTGCAAAATAAATTTCTTTTATGGTCTCAAAATAACTAATAATACTTAATCAACAACAAATCAGTGTTCCTTCCAAATACACAAGCAACAATCAATAATTTTAATCGACTCAAAGAATCAAAGACTCAACCAAAATTCACTTTTACCACTTCAAGTATAGGATTGATTTTTTCACACCACAAAGAAACTAACACCAAAAAGACAAAAGTTGATGCATACAGAGCAGGAAGATGACTTCAGAGATTAGGATACACTAGGCCTTTTAGAAAAACCCCCAAAATTCTCAAATTTAAGGTTCAACACTACTTTACATATAAAAAACCATGCTCGCGGGGTCTTCAGTGCTACTTTAGACCCCCAACATAGCAAAAATAGTGATGGTCTAAGAAACTCTACCAGTGCGAGGAGAAATTGAAAGACAGGGTTTTCAGCGTGAATGTAATAATTATATCCGTGCTGGTAGCATGACTATGTCTGGAAAAAGACACACTGGTCGAGAAATTCTTAGGAAAATCAATCCAAACCGAAGCAAGAACCTAGACCTAATACTCTAAAGAAAAAATCAAGCAATATTCATACCTATAGAGACCTAAGCAAGCTTAGATCTCAATGATTGGTCAAACTGATCAGAGATCAGTCCAGGAAAGGAAGGCTAAGAGGCTAAGCTCCCCAGTGGAGTTTCCAATTCTGTTGTCAAGATAAATCCCCTTTGCAGACATAGGCGATCTCTCTAACCCTAGAGTGGGTCTAACAACTTTAGGTAATTTCTAATACAAATATTTATTAGCTAATATTCAAAATGTGACAAGAAAAGAGATAGAGGTACCTTTTTCGTGACACTATGTTCGATCCCATTGATGATGACCTTGATCCATGATCCTTTTAGGCTCGCTCCTTGCTACTGGGGGCACATGAATACTTGTGGATGATCAAGAGGCAACAAAAAACGTAATCCAATACACAATAATCATAAACATTAGCTATCTATCGGATCAAGGAGTACCAAAATATTTGCATAAAATATTAGACAAATATAGAAAGAAAACATCAGATGTTTTATTGATAAATGTGAAAGGAAGAGCTTACAACCCAGGCTTTGATGTTGGAGGCATCCCTTTGGTGAAAATTCAAGTCCTTCACGGAAGCTCTAGAGCATTCCTTCTCCTGAACAACTTAGGCGTTATCACAATGCAAAAATGTAAAGGGAACGAGAGTTCAAACTAGACCAACAATGAACAACCTGTAATGGAAGGATGGGGATCAATTTATAGGAAGGGAGAAGAGGTTGGGAGCGCATGAAAGGAGTAGGAAGGTTCGCTTTCTAAGGGATAAACCCCCATGGATGAGATAAAATCTCTAAAATCAGAGAGCTCGACTCTATAACTGCCATTTAATAACCAACTCACCTCCCTAGAACTTCTAGAGGTTGAAGCTTCTCCTGCATTTGCGGAAACACTGGAAGAAAGAGATCAACACAGTTTTCCAAGAAATAAGGGTGCTGACAGCGCTAAGCCAAAATTGTTAATCTGAAATCAATGCGAGCATAAACTAGGAAACACGCTGACCCAGAAAACTAGGGTTTTAACCAAGTTCCTTCATAAATCTTCCAAGGCAGTTTTCTTTGAGTCTTCAGGGGATGTCATTACATATTTCTTCATGGTGGAAACATTGCACAAGGTCTGTAACAGGGCACTTTAGGATCAGGGTTGGGAAGTGAGCATGGTGACAAATTACTATGTAACTGATGCCCCCTAAAGCATGAAGGCATAATGGGGAGTGATGGCTGAAATGATTTATGAACCAAGGCAAAGAACTCAGATCACTGCTAGGAAACCTGTCAAATCAAACACATTCAATATATGAAATCTCTGGTATGAATATGCTTAACCACATAATTCTGAATTAGGCATCAAATAACACATGAACCCATGGCATGGTCAGAACCATCTGTATAAAAAGATCATAGAAATGGATCCGTAGTATGGACACATCCATTCGTATAGATAAGATCATGTATATAATCATGAATACTCAATAAATCCCCGCAGTCTGGATTAGAATCAGATGTAACCCAGGGTCTTCACCACCATCTCGATCAACCCAATGTTTGAATCTAGCCATGCGAATAGATGTGTTGGTGTTGAAAATGGTAGAAACCACCTAATTACCGGTCAATGATGAAAACTGTTAACAGGAACGAGAGAAACCACCAATAATGACGATGGATCTCAAGGTACAACAACACAATCTACAAGTGTGAATGAATGTGTTGAAGTCGAACACTTGCAGAATCATTCGATCAAAGGCCAATGATGTGAACATGTCATCAAACACGAAGAACTTTCCATTGAGGCATGCAAGCTCCAAGGTACTGAAAAGAAGTTTCTAAACCACCTTCCTAGATAATGAGGTAAAGTCGACAGGAAGTGATTCATCGAAGGAGGGCCATAATGATTCTCACATCATCGACACGAATCAACATATATCTCAAGATGATAGTAGTGATTTGGGATTGTAAAAGAGGAGGCCAGATAAGCAAAGGATGTTTGACAAAAAGGTCTTCTCTTGAACATATTGGCAACACAACTCCAGAGTGTGGTAGCATTTGAATCAAATGGGATCAGAGGTCATGGTGACAAAAAATAATGATCGAATATGAGCAAATAGATTTCCCAAACCCACAGAGGAAAAGTAACGAATGTAGGATGTCCCCAAGCCGACACGAACTGCAGATGAGTGTCATGTTCAAGAGCAACAAGCTGCCCAAAATACACATAGGATGTTCACTTTCAATTTTCCCCTGTTATTGCTAACGAGTACCTCTTTATTTTTTATAACCAACATGAAGAGGATAACGTATACTAAGCGTGTAAGTTGATTCTTCGAATGAATCCATCCTAGTAATTTTAACGAGCCCTAGGAAGGAGAAACATGGTCTTGTCATGGTGACAAGTATTTCACCGTTTAATATTTAATGAGTCCAACGAAAGTGTAACTCGATAACTTTTCATGTTTACGGAGTTCGAAAAGAAACAAAAATAAAACTCCATCATGTCCCTTTTCATAAATCGTCTCTCGAATCCAAAAAGGTAGAAAACAATATCTGAGAGAACCTCTTTACCATGTTCGATCAAGGTATTTCCTTTTTGTAAATAGTTAATCTCAACCTGAAAAAGAGGTAAACGTATACTGAGACCACGCCAATTTGTTTAATTTAACGAGTTTAAAATGACAAGTAATCGATAATATTTTTATTTTTCGAGAGTCAGAAAAGAGCTTAAAGTTGATTCCTCATGGAGGAATGAGTGGTATAAAGGGTAGCAACTGGTTCCGGTGATGGTGGAACTGCTCAAAACATGTAAAGGTCAAGAGGCTAGCTAACACGACCACTCATCACAAAGGTTCCTCAGGAAAGGATAAAAACCTAGTGAAAGCGTATGATCAACCAAGAAGATGGTGACGATGGAATGAGAAAACCAAGGCTCATATGGTAGAAGAGGTAGATACAAGGGAAATCACGAGAGGTAGTATAGGAATGGTTTCATTTTTTTACACAAGCTTGAAGAAAGAAAATATGCTTGAAATCAGTTTCATTTTTTCACAAACTTGAAACAAAGAAAAACTATGCTTGGAATAAGTTTGCATGCCTCGAGCATGGTGAATCTATTTGAGGTAAATGACCCCCCAAGCTTTAGTTCATTCACTAACAGGTGGATGCAATGAAGGTTCATTTACGAGATCAAGTGAAAGAATCAACTTAAGAGGGGGTATAATTCATTTTTTAACGAGGTTGACATAGTAAAATAACTATCCTCATGACACATTGTTTCATTTTTTAAGGAGCTTGACACAAGAAAATGAAATTTGCTCAGAAGATATTGCTTATGGCCCATAAAAGGTCATGGCTTCCTAGAGGTTCTCATTAGATGGGAGAACAACACTCTATAAATCAAGATCCAATGCCCCCAATACATGATGCACTGTATCATTGACTAGATCATTAGCAGACGCGAGCATTGAACATGTGGCCACATAGTTAACCTGTGGCGAGGAAGATACCACTAGAATGTAAGGATGATTAAGGGAGGATGGTTGATTGGGAGCCATATTAGGATCAATGAATGAAAGCTGATCAATGGTCACAATTATTCCTTCATGTGGAAAACAAATCACACGAAAGATAGAAGAGACAAGAGCTCCCATGACATAAGTATAGTCACTCCCAAGGAGTAAGTTAAAGTACAAAGGGCCTTGGAAAACCATCACGCCTATATAGACAATATTTCCTCCCAAAGTAATAGGCAACTTAGGAAGGATCCCTAACGGTTGACTGGTGCCTCTGTTAAACATTAACAGATTCTCGGTAACAAGCACAAGCTGCGGAGAACCAAAAGCTTTCCAATTAGTTGAGTACATAATACTAACATATGCACCTTCATATATTATGGTGCTAGGTATGGCCACATTATAGGCCTGTACCGTGATCTCAAAGGGCACGTAAGAAGGAAGACAATATCCTGTCAGTAAACTCCAATAAAAGGAAGGAACCAGACTACTTGGAGGGGGTGCCATGGGAATGGGAAAACTTCCCCCTTGTATTATGGGAATAAGAGGTTTTCCCTCTTGTACTGTGGGAATGGGAGGATTTCCCTCCAATCCATGGGAATAAAAAGAATTAAAAATAACCTGAGTGGTATGAGTTTCACTCTCTACGGGAAAAGCACGATCCACTGAAGGTGGAATCAGGTCAAAAATTTTCTCAAAAAATGGTTGGTCAGGAATGAACTCATGAGATTCAATTTTAGAGAGAGTGGGATTGACCAAAGATGACATCTGATCAATCATTTGATCAACTTGCGGAGGATCAGGGAAAAGCTTTCGGTAACCAACAAGAAGACAATGTTGAGAAGAAGTAGCTTATCCAAAACTTTTGAGGATTTATCCATATAATGAAAAAGGTGAATGGGATGATTCCATTCAAATAACGTACAGGGAAATTTGAATTTACCCTTTTTCCCATGGGCCTTGTTATCACTAGTTGAAGGTTTGTCACCAGCATAATCTCCAGAGGCCGATGCCAAAGTTCAATTTGAGTCAATGGACCCCACTTCTAACACCCTGGTAATTACATGACAATCCCTAAGAAGTTGGTCACCCTTACATAAATTGAAAGGGAATTTGACTTTGCGGGACTTAATGGAATATTTTTCAACATCAATTGCATTAGAAGCAATGGTTGCTTGGTTTCCCCCTTAATTGTTTTGCTTCTTCTTATTCGTCCTCTTCTTCTTCTTCTTAGCTTCCTGGTTACTAGAATCCATACTTTCACCAGGAAAAGAGCAAGAATGGGGTGAAGAAACATGCAAAGAAGGCGAGGGGAAACTTTAGGATCAACATGAGGTTGAAAATGTTCAGGTGGAGGTGAACTTGGTTGAGAAGCTACTTGTTGGAACCATGGGGGTTGAAAACAACCAAAATGGAAAACCAATGGTTAATCTTGGGAGGGACAACATTGTCATATATGGAGCACCAACATTTCCAAAAGAAGGAAAAGGGCTAGGATTCCTATCTGAGGGGATTCTCTAATTGTTAAACTCAATAACTATTTCCATTGGTCTCAACCTAAGATCTGCCAAGGAGTTGTGCACAGGTAAGATGTTATTCCATGGGTAGTAAATTTTAGAAATTAAACACAAAATGAATCAAAAAGGGTGAACTAGGCATAAAGGATTACCCAGTATCTGTGAACTGCAATATACACCTTAGCAATTAAATTTACCAAGGACTTAACGTACGTTAGCCAATCTCACCGAATGCTGTGTTCGGTGTATCACGTTTACAAGGCGACCTACTCAGTTACTTATGGAAGGCTTACAACCTAAATATACATGATGGTACGTGGGAGTCCAGTTCGTAGTAATGTTGTCTAATGCATAACCATTCAATGAGAGCGCCCAAAATATACTTATCATACATCAATATACTTCTATACTTGGGACGTGATATCACCTCCGTATTCTAACGCAGACTATTAGCGACAACTCCTACGTTTAACGATGCTGGAACATGTCTTTAGCCTAGACCTATAGATGTTTGCATTAATTTCAAATTATCATTAAGGTTAATTGAATAATTTTAAAGGTTGATCTTGATTAAAGTTTCAATTTCAAGGCTCAAAACGATATCACCTGAATACCTATAATGCAACTAGCATGAGAAAAAGATCCTTTCAATTCAATGAATTTTATCTAGTTTAGGGAAAATTTTCAAACAATGATGAAACAAAAAAAAATGCAACAAATGAAGCTCTTCCTAACCAAATCACTTTCACTATTCCAATTCAAGTCAAAACATTGAAAGATGCAAATTATGCAGTGTAATCTATGCACAATTTCTTTTTGGAAAACTATGCTACCATAATCTATGCACAATTTTCTTTTTTCTTTTTGGTGAATGAGAATGCATTCAATGCACTTTTCGAACAAATGAGAATCTACTTAATGCACCTTCTAATGAATGAGAACGCACTCAATGGAACTTTTAGCTTTCAATCGTTAAACAATGTAATCTGAGTTCAATGATAGATCTTGAAACTTTTCAATGCAATATGATCTAATGCACTTTAAAAAAAAGTAAATTTTGAGATGAAAACTAAATGAATGAAAAATAAATTTATTTTATGGCCTCAAAATAACTAGTAGTACTTAATCAACGACAAATCAATGTTCCTTTCAAACACACAAGCAGCAAACAATAATTTTAATTGACTCAAAGAATCAAAGACTTAACCAAAATTCACTTTTACCACTTAAAATATAAGATCGATTTTTTCACACCACAAAGAAAATAACACCAAAAAGAAAAAATTTGATGCACACGGAGTAGGAGGATGATTTTAGAGATCAGGACACACTAGGCCTTTTAGCAAAACCCCCAAAAATTCTCAACTTTAAGGATCAACTCTACTTTACATAGCAAAAACCATGCTAACATGGTCTTTAGCGTTACTTTAGACCCCCAACATAGCAAAGACAATGTTGGTCTACGAAGTTGTACCAACGCAAGGAGAAAGTGAAAGACATGGTTTTCAATACGACTGTACTTATAAATATCCACGTTGGCAGCGTGACTGTGTCTGGAAAAATATGCACTGGTTGAGAAATCCTTAGGAAAAAGAATCCAAACCAAAGCAGGAACCTAAACTTGATACTCTAAAGAAAAAATAAAGCACTATGCATACCTATAGAGACCTAAGCAAGCTCAGATCTTAATGATTGGTCAAACTGATCAGAGATCAATCCAGGAAAGGAAGGCTAAGAGGCTAAGCTCCCCAGTGGAGTCACCAATTCTGTTGTCAATATAAATCCCCTTTGCATACATAGGTGATCTCTCTAGCCCTAGAGTGGGTCTAGAAACTTGAGATAATTTCTAATGCAAAGCTTTCTTAGTTAATATTCAAAAAGCAATAAGAAAAGAGATAGAGGTACCTTTTTCCTGATGCTACGTTCGAACTCGTTGATGATGACCTTGATCCATGATCCTTTTAGGCTCGCTCCTTGTTACTGGTGGCATACGAATACTTGCGGATGATCAAGAGGCAACAATAAATGTAATACAATACATAATAATCATAAACATTAGCTATTTATCAGATCAAGGAGTACCAGAATATTTCCATAAAATATTAGACAAATATATAAAGAAAACATCATATGTTTCATTGATAAATGTGAAAGGAGGAGATTAAAACCTAGGCCTTGATGTTGGAGGCCTCCCTTTGGTGAAAATATGAGTCCTTCACCGAAGCTCTAAAGCAGTCCTTCTCCTAAACAACTTAGGCGTTATCACAATTCAAGAATGTAAAGGGAATGAAATTTCAGACTAGCCAAACAATGACCAACTAGTATTGGAAGGATGGTGACAAATTTATAGGAAGGGAGAAGAGGTTTGGAGCCCATAAAAAGAGGAGGAAGGTCCACTTTCTAAGGGGTAAACCCCCATGGACGATATCAAAGATCCAAAATCAGAGAGCTCGACTCTATCACCACTGTTTAATAAACAACTCGCCACCCTATAACTTCTAGAGGTTGAAGCTTCTCCTCCATTTGAGGAAACACTTCCAGAAAGGGATTATCGAGTTTGTCCAAGAAATAAGGGCATTGGCAGTGCTAAGAGAGAACTGCCAATCTGAGATCAATGCGAGCATGAAACTAGAAAATGCGCTGACCCAAAAAGATAGGGTTTTGACCAAGTTCCTTCAGAAATATTCCAAGGCAGTTTTCTTTGAGTATTTAGGGGATGTCTTTACTTATTTCTTCACAGTGGAAACATTGCACAGGTTTTGTCATGGGGAACTTCAGGATCAAGGACAAGAAGTGAGCATGGTGACAAATTACTGTGTAACAGTGCCTCCACATTTTTAAGGCATGAATGATGGCTACTAGTTCTAGAGCATGTGTAGCATAGTTCCTCTCATGGTCTTTAAGCTTTCTAGATTCATAACTTTTACATGACCTTATTGCATTAAAAATCCCCCCAAATTTTCTTTATGCATATTTATACATACTACAAAGTCTTTGTTGGGATCAACTAGTTTCAAAATTGGAGCAATAATTAACAATTGCTTCAATTTATCAAATTTGTCATGACATTTCTGAATCCATTCAAACTTATTTCCCTTCTCCTTTAAAGAAATGATTGGGTATGCTAATTTGGAAAATAATTCTACGAACCTTCTATAATAAGATATAATTCCCGTGAAAGACTTGATATCAACTACATCCTTAGGAACTAGCAAATCCATAATAACCTTTATCGTTTCTAGATCCACATCAATCCCTTCTTCATATACCACATGATGTAAGTAATGAATATGTTTTTGATAAAATGAACATTTTCTAAACTAAGCATACAATTCATTTTATCTATGTTTTTGAAGGACCATTTGTAAATGCTTGTCACGTTCCTCTCCACTCTTTGAATAGATCACTAAGATGTCATCTATGAATACAATGAAAATTTTGTCCAAAAAAGGGTTGAGTACACTATTCATTAGACACATAAAAGTGGCTAGTGGATGAGTGAGTTCGAATGGAAGTACTGTGAATTCATAATGCCCATACCATGCACCGAAATCTATTTTATTAATGTATTTTTCTTTGATTCTAATATGATGATACCCAAATATTAAGTCAAGTTTTGAGAAAATTGTAGCTCCCTTGATTCGATTAAATAAGTCATCAATACTAGGAAAATGATACTTAGTCTTGATGATCATTTTGTTAAGTTTATTATAATCTATGCAAAGTCTAAGGGTACCATATTTTTTTTTAAGAAATTTGGTGTACTCCAAGGCAACACACTAAGTCTTATATATTTCTTGGCTAACAATTCTTATTGTTATATTTTTAATTCCATCAGCTCTAGAATACTCATTCTATATGAATATTTAGATGCTGGGTCTTCTCTAGGGATAATATCAATGGTAAATTCTATATCCCTTCTTGGAGGAAGTACTGGAGTTCTTCAGGAAATGCATCCTTATATTTTTCTAAAATAGGATAACCCTCCATAGATGGGTTTTTATTTCTGTTAGAAATGTCTTTAATTTGAACTCCAAACATTAGGCACCCCTTTTTGGCACATTTCTTTAACTGTAAGGAAAAAATTGCTTCATAGAAATGATTCTTGGAACTCCTTTTACTGTACAAGTCTCCCCTTCATCATCAATACATGTGAAATATTTGTCTAAATAGTTCAAGGCTACCCTGTGTTGTCTAGCCAATCCATGCCAATAAGGACATCATAAGATCCCAAAATTATAATATTTAGATTTAATTTAGTATGCATTCCATTAAGGTCTACTGAACAATCTCTACTAATTTAGTAACTCTTCTTTTGGTTCCCTTGGCCAATTTCATTAACTGGGGTTTATTCTGTTTTTCCTTTTTAAGTCCACATTTTTCAATTACAATAGGGAAAATATAACATAAATTAGAACCAATATCAATTAACATAGTTACAATCTTTCCTGTAGAAATTTGCTGAATAATGATTAATTATCCACTAAGACTATCCTGATCACATATCAATTCGAATTCATATGCAACACATAATCTCTTCCACTCAGATCATCACACATGCGGAAATAAAACAAGCGATAACACATCAAATCATCATACACATTAACACAGTATGTATGGGGAAAGCTTATAGCTGAAAACCCCGCAGCTATTGTGCATATTATAATGGAGAAAACATGTAACAAAATCAGTACAATACTCCTCACAAGTACTCAGTACTATCTCATGAAGTTACACACAAACTAGCTTGGTTTTGAACAAGTCACGGGTTCAAAACACATCCACTAATTTCCTGCCTCTATTGCGCAATCATGGCCTGTCTAAATAGAGATCCAAGGTTCGAATCTCCTTGGCTTGACATCGCAATCATCATGGGCAATTGCCTCCAAGTGTGGTGCAAATCTCATGCACAACTGATGTCCCAACTGATAGCTGTACTCACCCTTTCATCTACCTCTTTCACTGGTCTCCACTGAACTGTCCATGCACTGTAGTGAACTGATGTGTTCTTGAGTTGAATAATGAGTTATTAATTAATGAATTAAATAATATTTAATTCACTCCACTCATTACTAGTTGATTAGCTAGTTAAACTAATCTCAACCAGTTCAACTAAGTTAAACCGAACACAACTCCACCAACTGTCTCATCAACTCCACCAAACTTCTGCCACTGAAGTCCTAACCGAATTCAACCATGCATGAGCTCACCAAACCCCTAGGAATAGCGTAATTCCTCTTTCAGATGCATGAGCCACTTCTGTAGCTCGAACTGAAGTGCTCCAAGAGAGTAAACTGAAGTTTAGAGTCCAAATATTATTAAGGGTAAATAATATTTGACTTCCCTATTTTTAGGATAGGCAGTCTAAAAATAGACTTCGACCTATAGGTCCAAAAACAGAGGTCCATCTATTTTTTACCAACATGACCAATACTCCAAGAATAACATACTGCAACCCCTGGACCATGCTCCATATGTCTAAAAATAGACATAGTCTAAAAAATAGACTTTGCGCCAGAATTTGCCTGCGGGCCCACTTAGTGAAGGCGACTTCATTTCACTAAGCTCCATCATCTTGCTGCATTCTCAACACTCCCTCTCAGCAAGATATGGATTATCTGCAATCCCTATCCTGCCTCTGTGGAATTCGAACTTGCTCCTGGTGAGCGCCTTCGTCAGGATGTCGGCATCCCGATCCTCCGTGGGAACATATGAAAGCATCATGATCCTCCGCTGAACACAATCTCTGATGTGATGGTACCTGATGTCGATATGTTTGGACCTATCATGAAAAACTGGATTAGCCAAGAGCTTGATGCAGCTCTGGTTATCACAGTAGATCACCGTAGGCTCCAAATGCAACCTGAACAAACCTGCGAGGATCTTCCTCATCCAAATAGCCTCACATGCAGCTAAGCTAGCTGCCATGTACTCGGCCTCTGCTGAACTGAGTGCCACGGATCTCTGCTTCCTGCTGTACCAGGAAACTGCTGTCGACCCAATGCTGAAAACTCCTCCAGAAGTGCTCTTCCAGTCCGTTGGACTCCCTGCCCAATCTGCATCAGTGAAGCCAAAAAGCTTCGCTCCATCCTCCTGTCTGTACCATAGACCATATCCCGATGTGCCTCTAATATAGCGCAATACATGCTTGCCTGCCTTCCAAAAGAGCTTGGTAGGCTTAACCATAGCTTGCGAAAGTTGGTTAACAGCATAGCATATATCGGGTCGTGTATTGACCAGATACATAAGCGACCCCACCAACTGTCGATAGACATTGGCATCCACTACCTCCGCTGAAGTAGCATCCTCCTTCCTCCAACCACCAGGAAGAGGAGTGTCAACAGGCTTGCAGCCTTGCATGTTGAACCTCTCCAGAATCTCCCGGGCATACTTGCCCCGAGAAACAAACAGTCCTCCGCTGCGCTGCCAAATCTCCAATCCCAGGAAATAATGAAGGATGCCCAAGTCCTTCATCTCAAACTCTCGTGCAAGATCCTCCTTGCATGAAAGTATCAACTGCTCATCGCCAGTCAAAATCAGATCATCTACATACAGTACGATGATCAACAGCTTCCTCTCCACCACAATCTGGTACAGGTTTGGATCCGCCTCACTCTTGGAGAATCCAAGCCCGGTGAAGTAGCTGTCTATCCGAGTGTACCAAGCACGAGGTGCTTGCTTCAGCCCGTACAGTGCTCTCTTGAGTCCGCACACATGCGACTCACTGCTGAAGATCTCAAAACCTTCAGGCTGCTCTATGTACACCTCTTCCTCAATAACTCCATTGAGGAACGCAGTCTTCACATCCATCCGATGAATGTGCCACCCCATCTGCGCTGAGAGAGCAAGGATCGTCCGTATGGAAGAGTACCTTGCGACAGGTGCAAAAGTCTCCTCATAGTCAATCCCCTCGATCTGTGAGAAGCCACGGGCGACAAATCTCGTCTTGTACTTCTCCACACTCCCGTCAGCCGCCTGCTTCACTTTGTAGATCCATCGCGAACCCACCACTGATTTCCCTTCCGGTCTTGGGACAATCTCCCATGCACTGTTTCTGACGATCGAATCATATTCTTCGATCATGGAATCTACCCATGCGGGTTCCTCCACAGCTTCCTCAAAAGAGGATGGCTCCGTCATGACACATTGACTCACAAGAGCCATGTATCCAGTGTACTGATCCGGTGACTGCCTCTGTCTGCGCTGTGCTGTAGGTGGTCCTACAACCTTCTCTGCATCTCGAGCCAGTCGCTCAGCTTCTGTAGTGCGCATGCGCCCTCTCATGGTTGGCGCTGCATGGGTGGTTTCTTCCACCTCCTGAACTTCCTCTTGTGGCTGATCCACATCCGGAAGCTCCTCCTTAGGAACTAACAGCTCCTCATCTGCATGCAAGTGTAGCTCCCTCTCAAGCGAACACCGCATGGCTTTCTCCTCCTGGAATTTTATATCCCGTCGCACAACAGTCTTGCGACTGTCTGGCACATACACCCGATAGTTGTGAGGTGTATCAGTGTACCCCACAAATATTCCAAATTCAGCAGTTGGATCCAGCTTCCTTCTTGCATCCTTCGTCACATGCATGTAGACAGGAGATCCGAAAATCCGCAAATGGGAAATATCAGGCCTCTTGCCAGAATAAGCCTCCTCTGGTGTACTCATGCCAAGAACCTTGTGAGGACAACGTTTCTGCACATACACTGCTGTATTGCATGCCTCAGCCCACAAGTGAAGGGGTAGGCCCTGATCATGCAACATCGCCCATGCAGCACCCACGATCGTTCTGTTCTTCCGCTCAGCCACCCCGTTCTGCTGTGGGTTATGGGGTGCGATGAGCTCTCTCCAAATCCCTTCTGCGCTGCAGAACTCCTTGAATTCAGCCGAGATGAATTCACCACCATTGTTGCTCCTTAGAGCAATCACCTTCTTCCCCGACTCCTTCTCGACCAGTGCTTTAAACTCACAGAACTTCGCGAATGTATCGCTCTTCTTCTGCATGAAGAAGATCCAGCACTTTCGAGAGAAATCATCAACAAAGATCACATAATACTTGTGCTTTGCTGTCGAAGCAACCGAGAAAGGACCACACACGTCTGTGTGAACTCTCTCAAGGATCGTCGTGGCGCGACTATCCTTCTCGTGAAAGGTGGCTTTCACATACTTCCCTAAAGTACACCCCTTGCACTGATCTGACCGCGCAAGAGTGCCCTTAGGAAGCCCAGTAGAAATCTGCTGCAGGATCTTCAAAGCTCCATGGTGAAGGTGGCCCAATCTCCTGTGCCACAGTTCACCCTCATCATCCCGGCTCACCACTTCTCCCGCCTTGCATGCCATAGCTGCGCAGCCATCTACCTGCAACTGATAAAGGTTCTTGGTTTGAACCCCTATCTTCCGAGTCTCTCCAGTAGTCTTACTGCGCAGGAAGGCTTTTCCTTCGCTGAAGACCACATCATACCCCTTATCCTCCAACATCGCTACTGAAATCAGGTTCTTCTTCAATCCAGGTACATGTATGACATCCTTTAATACAAAGGGTTTACCAGACTCCCTCTGAAAGGATACGGTACCGATACCAGTCACACTGTATCTACCATCATCGCCCATCTCGATGTGCACACCCAAATCTTTGTTCTCCAGATCTGAGAACAACTCCCGATCTCCCGTCATATGAAATGACGCACCGCTATCCAAGAACCACACCGATCCCATCACACTTGAAACCAAGCATGCAATCAGTGAAAAGTCAAGCTCGAACTGTGAAGCCAAAGCTTCTCCATCTGCAGATCTTCCCGCTTGCTTGTTCTTCTTCTTCTTTGGACAATTGGTAGCATAATGTCCGTGATCATAGCAGTGAAAACATTTCACTTTCGCCATATCCTGCTTCTTGCCCTTAGCTCCAGAATGAGAGGTTTTCTTACCCTTCCCTTTCTTAGCTTTGGACACCAAAGCGCAGTTTTCTTCATCAGCTCCCTTTGATGAAGATCCATCTCGAGTAGTCCTCCTTATCTCCTCCTCCATGAGATCCGCCCAAAGGCGCTCCCATCCCGGCAGCTTCTCCCGACCATTGACACTATCTTGATATGAGTGCCAAGCCTTCGGAAGACCAAGGAGAGCCAGGTCGACCATGTCCTCGTCTTCGACAGTCACCCCCACACTTCCCAGCTCATCTCTGCATTGAGTGAACTTCGTGAGGTATTTGGCGATAATGTCGCCTTTCTCCATCTTGATGTTCCTGAGCTTATCTTTGAGCGCCAGCTTCCTTTGGTCACTCTTACTCTGGAATAGATCCGTCAAAGCTTTCCACATTAAATATGAAGTAGCCTTTCCATGCAGGCTGGATACAATATGATCCTTGACGCCCTCCAACAGGATCCTTCGACACTTCGCCATCTTCTTTTGCCATGCTTCGACTTCAGCAGGATCAGTGGGCTTTTGGACATCCGTATCTACGAACTCCTTCAGACCATTATCTTCTAATACTGCCTCCATGCGATCCTTCCATGCAACATAATTCGAACTGCCTTCAAGAGCATATTCGAGTCGCAAACCGTTGAAAGACATTTTCAACTCCGGCACCAAGAAAAAAAAACTGCTGCAAAATTCGAATTCCACCTCAAAGCTCAATCGCCCTTGATCTGTGAGAACAAATTATTTCTAGCACAGAGATCGACTGCAGGGGCATTTACTGGATATATCACCTTTCAAAGAAAGGATGGATCTAGAGGCTACCTGGCCCGCATGCAGACTCTGTCTACCGAAATAAGTTTGTAATCACTGTGATGATCAATCTCTGCTTCAATAGCTCCGATACCATGTAGAAATTTGCTGAATAATGATTAATTATCCACCGAGACTATCCCGATCACATACAATTCGAATTTATATGCAACACATAATCTCTTCCACTCATATCATCAAACATGCGGAAATAAAATCAAGCGATAACACATCAAATCATCATACACATTAACACAGTATGTATGGGGAAAGCTTATAGCTGAAAACCCCGCAACTATTGTGTATATTATAATGGAGAAAACATGTAACAAACTCAGTACAATACTCCTCACAAGTACTCAGTACTATCTCATGAAGTTACACACAACTAGCTTGGTTTTAAACAAGTCACGGGTTCAAAACACATCCACTAATTGCCTGCCTCTATTGTGCAATCATGGCCTGTCTAAATAGAGATCCAAGGTTCGAATCTCCTTGGCTTGATAGCGCAATCATCATGGGCAATTGCCTCCAAGTGTGGTGCAAATCTCATGCACAACTGATGTCCCAACTGATCGCTGTACTCACCCTTTCATCTACTTCTTTCACTGGTCTCCACTGAACTGTCCATGCACTGTAGTGAACTGATGTGTTCTTGAGTTGAATAATGAGTTACTAATTAATGAATTAAATAATATTTAATTCACTCCACTCATTACTAGTTGATTAGCTAGTTAAACTAATCTCAACTAGTTCAACTAAGTTAAACCGAACATAACTCCACCATCTGTCTCATTAACTCCACCAAACTTCTGCCACTGAAGTCCTAACTGAAGTCAACCATGCATGAGCTCACCAAACCCTTAGGAATAGCGTAATTCCTCTGTCAGATGCATGAGCCACTTCCAAGGCTCGAAATGAAGTGCTCCAAGAGAGTAAACTGAAGTTTAGAGTCCAAATATTATTAAGGGTAAATAATATTTGACTTCCCTATTTTTAGGATAGGCAGTCTAAAAATAGACTTCGACCTATAGGTCCAAAAAATAGATGTCCATCTATTTTTACCAACATGACCAATACTCCAAGAATAACATACCGCAACCCCTGGACCATGCTCCATATGTCTAAAAATAGACATAGTCTAAAAATAGATTTTTCGACAAAATTCCACCATGGGCTCACTTATATGAAAGTGACTTCATTCCCTCACTAAGGTCCATCATAGTCAGTCGCATTAACACTCCCTCTCAGCAAGATATGGATTATCTGCAACCCCTATCCTGCCTCTGTGGAATTCGAACTTGCTCCTGGTGAGCGCCTTCGTTAGGATGTCGGCATCCTGATCCTCCGTGGGAACATATGAAAGCATCATGTTGTCATCAAACTTAAGTGTTTAAATCTCACTGGAAGTTACTATTCGATGACTCACTTTTGAGTCTTTTCCTATGATTTTTTCAGCTTTCCTACTTCCTCTATTTTCTTCTAACCTCTTGAGTACATAGCCATTAATATCTTCTTGTTCATCCCTCACTTTATACAAATTTTCATGATTAGATTTAACATTTTCTAAATTTTCCTTTAGGGAACAAACTACTTGCAAAATCTCATATTCATGATTATATAGATTTCTAGTTTCTACTCCCATCATTCCCAACTCAGTATTATGCTCTTCATCTCCTCCAGTGATCCTACAAAACTCTGTCTATTGTTATCTTCATCCTTTTTTCATTTTTCTTTCTGTAGTAGTTTTATTGTCTTTATGTTACACATAAAATAATATGTCTGTCAAGACCCATAAAATTCCCACTACTGTAACAGATAACTCTGATACCACTTGTAATGAACCTAACAAACACCCTAAATTTTTTAAGTAAAATTCTCATATGATATTTCCTTACATCTATACTACAATACTTTACCCTTGCTTTCATTTTCACTATTATTTTCTTTTAAAGTAAAATTCTTATATAATATTTGTTTACATCTATACTAAAATACTTTACCCTTATTTTTCTTTTCACTATTAATAGTTTTGGTCACAGGGCACAATTACAAATCAACCTTAGACGTTATACACACAACCTCCTTCCTTTTATTCCACTTAAGTTTATTCTTTTACCTTTCTTTACTAATAAAATCATTTGGTGAAATACCAGATTACATATAACAATAGACTCATAACAACATCTCATTTAATTCATCACTTTACAATGAAAGTATTCTTTTTACCTAAGATTATATTTGTTTTAAATCCTTTAATAGGATTATTACAAAAACTAAACACACATAATAGTTATTAATCCTCAAAATACTAAACATCGTAGATTTAATGTAAATTGTGATTATACTTTGGTTTTTCATCCATACAAACCATGCACTCCAACTTATGTTTTAAAGGTTTATTTTTGTACTAATGGTTTTCTAATCCCCGTGGTTCACTTGCTAAATGTGCATGCCGCTTCAAACTATTGAATCCACACTTATCCACTCGAGGGTCTATACATGTACTTCATATATACATGATTTTTAGTTATTATTCTTTATGCCTTGAATAAAATCTTTGGTCCGCTAAGAATTAATTCTATGTTTATTTTCATACACATATATATTTTCTAATGAACTATACGATCAATGTGGTGACACGAGTTTCTAGTGTTGTGGTCCTATTTGTAAACATAGAGTTACAACGTTAGGCCATTAGGCCATGACCATGAAAACCACCTGCCTTCACGTAGAATAACATTAATATTTGTGTAACCTAATATCAATAATTATGATATGATCTTGTTTGATTAATGATGGTTATGCTTTAGGGCTTTTTACTTGTTTGCAGTGACTATATATTCTTCCTCTTTTCCTTCTCATTCATTCATTATATTTTGGATTGAGCTCAACTTGCTCTGCAACTAGTTTTACCTTAATCATTTTGCTATTGATAATAATTTGTTAATGGAGGATACTTGAATTTACTAGTCTCCTTCTGTTATTTCGTAGAGTGGAAAATGTTTTGTTGAATCAAATTGTTAGTGTCAGTATTTGCATCCTGCCATCAGTGATCAAAATCCTCTTTTCATATCATTTTAGGAGTCCCACTCAGAAATTTTTTATCATTCTATTAGGTCATGCAAAAAATTTACTCATTGATGGTAGTCCTAGTCTAAAAACATCGCTCCTCCTCTAAAATTCATACTTTCTGGCCCACCTTCATGTCTTGCTGAGCATATTTCAGTCATGAAAGTCCTTTTCATCATGTCATTATGTCTGTAAGGTCACCATGAAGTCTGGTCACTCAAAGTCTTCATTAGGTCTCTAGGTTTTCATTTTCCAAGGTCCCAATAAATCACCATTTCATTGCATAAGGTCAACAAAAGTATGAGAGCGATCCAAATAATATCCCTTTACCATCTAAATAGGATTTGCAAGCATGTAAATATGGTTTCCAAAGTTTTAATTTTGATTTCAAGTGTGAGTTTCATTCCAAAATGTAATTTTATTCCACAAAATAGAGATGCAATTTTATTTTTATATGTAACATTATGTCAATTTATATGTAATAATTACTCAGTTTCCCAAAGCTGCCAACTCAGTTCCATATGCCAAACACATCAAAATTCAAAATATGAAGAGTTCCTACTCTAGCATGATCAATCTACAAAGCAAACAACACAGAGTTAAAGGGTATTTTGTAAGGTTTTAAAAGTGAAATTGAACATTGCAAAAGTGGGTTTTAAAATCATCAAAATCAAATCCCACAAAGTATTTAAACCCAAAGGACATCAATTCAAAGTTCATTTTCTCTTTCCATCATCAAGAAACCTCAGCAAAAGCACGAAAATCCAAGAAAGAAGGAAACATTTTCAAAACAGAGGCAGCGCTACACCCCTGTGTTGTGCGTTGGGCCCTTGTGTTGTGCGTTGCGCCCCTGTGTTTTGCGCTGCACCCCTATGTTGTGCATTGCGTCCTTGCCCGAAAACGCTTAGGGAGCTCCAAAAACATGCCATTACCTTCAATCTTCAGCAATGGTGATCTACAACCTCCAACAATCAAGTAAGCCACAATTGCACCATCCCTCTTCTTATCAAGTTGATTTTGTGGTGTTTGAAGTTGTTTAAAGATTTGATGTCTATTTTGAGCTTGAAACCCTAGTATCATCCCCTAAATCCCAATTACACTTCCTAACACTCCATAAGACTTCCTTTTCCTTCTCATATCACTATTAGACCCTATCCCTGCCCCCTATATCACTATCTCCATTTCCCTAAGCTATTTATTCCCAATACCCTAAGACCTAGGCTACTCATTTTCCTAGGCTCCCAAAATCCCTAACCTGTAATAAAATTCCCTATCCTAAATCCCTTATCATTACTACTCCTTGTCACCTCCCTCATTTCATAAACCCTTTTCCCCATCTCCCTAAATTTCCCCATCCCATTCCTACTTCCCAAAAATCATTTTTCATTATCATTCCATCTCCCTAGGGTTTTCATACTAATATACCTATGGAAGAAGAACATAACACAAGATATAGTGAGGGAGAATAAAGAAAGGAGAGGAGGCTAAACAAAGGAGGGAAAATCCTTATACTTGAGCCAACAAATACCAGGGAACTCATGGCATCTCCCATGACTGTGACATGTTTTAAGCATGTAGGATGTTTTGAATTTTTTGAGAAGATACAAAGGGTCCAAAATCATCCTATGTTGAGCAAACTATTCATCTCCAATCTCTGTGACAACTAGGTAACCCTTGCTAGTGTCACTTTCACTATGTCTACTGCCATCATATCAGTTGCCACTGGAATCCCAAATGTTGGGGAAAAATGGTTCAAGCAAAAATAATTGGAGGAGAATTACTTTGAGCCATACATCAAACCTAGGTAAGAGAATGAACGAAAGGGGAAGTTTCCTTTCTCTTACCTCCTGGAGAGATATGCCCCCATGATGAAAATCATCACGAGATACTTTTCTTGTGAAGGTAGGTTCTCTAGAATTTACATCTATCATATCCGACTACTCATGCACTTCACAAGGGCTAAGATGCTCAACATACCTTATTACCTCTTCCGGAGCATTGACAAGATGTAATATATTTTCCAAAGGAGAGAATTTGAGCACCAAATGAACAATATTTTTCACCATTCCCTCATCAAGATCACAGTCCTCCATCACCTCAAACAATTGAACATTTCATGGAGTACTTTCATAGCTAATGACATATTCAATTCTCCACCTATTTAGCATGCCCAAGATGTGCCTTCATCATCTCATCCTTCCACATCCATTCCTCCATTTCAGCCCATAGTTCATGCATCATCATCAGATCAGTCTCCTTCATCCATTTCACCACCATCATCTCCATTTCACACTAAGACTGGGTCACCTAGCAGAGCTGAGATTAGTCAGCCTAAGAAGGCTAATGTGGTTGAGATAGAGCCATTGGAAAAAACATACCATAGAGGTCACAAGCATGTGTTTTCTCCAAACATAGTGGAAGGGGCCTTGCCTTTTACATCAACAAAGCAGGTAGACAAAGGGAAGAAAAATATGACAAAGGCAGAGATTCAAGCAGAGATTAGACATGAGGAGGAGGATCTCCATGAGATAGAACAAGATTTTGACCTTGTTGACCTAGATGAGCAAGATGATGATGAGATCACTAGCACTGTCATCAAGAAGAAAGAATCCAAGATTAAGGAGCTACAAACTAATCTTGACAGGTCTAAATTTGTGATTAACTTTCTTGAGCAGGAGAACCAACAACTAAAGACCAAATATGTCATTGATGAGGTGAAATTAATCAAAGCTAAAAGAGAAGCAGAAAAAGCTAAAGTCTTTCTTGAAGAGACACTAGAGACATATGGTGTGACAGAGGAACCAGAAGAACAAGTACCAAGGAGAAGTCCTAGGACTAGAGGGCTGAAAAGAGCTCTAGAACTAGAGAGGCAAAAGGAGGCTGAGCTTGCTAATCAACTCACTTTGAATGAAAAATATGCAGTGGTAATCAATGAGAACCGGGAGCAATGGCTTGAAAGGGCTAACCAACACCTAGAGAACCTTCTAGAGAAGGAAAATAGAGATAATGGTATATTAAGAAAGAAGGCCAAGCACTATGCCAAAAAAAATAAAATTGCAAGGTCCAAGCTTAAACAAGCCAATGCAAATATTGAATCCTTGACCATGCAAGAAGAGGAAAGGAGGCTTGACATATTAGCTGAAGCCTCACTCCATGTCTAACCACATCATTAGCAGCCAATTAGCAAATTTTAAAAATTTTTTGGGTCAATTTTTGAAGTTTTTGTGTTTTTCAGCAATCTTAGACAGTCTTGTGATAGCTGGACTATTAAGGGCACAACGCTCTAGGCGTTGCGCCATTGTTTGAGGCACGTTTTCGCCAAACGAAGACCACCACAAGATGAAAAATGAAAAATATATTCCAAAAAAACCGTTGCTAGGCTTAGTTTGGAGAACTGATAGGTGAAAAGGTCAGAAAACACACAAAAAATCAATGTTCTGCCTCCTTTTTTGGTTGTACACTGCACCGTTGACCATCTGTGGGAGAATCAATTTTTGATAGTGTAAATCAACTCTATTGGGAAAACTAAAGATAGATATGGAAATTAGACAGGATAGGCTTTCCAACAAGCCATCCTGAGCCCAATTTGGACACCGGGAAGGCCTCTAAAAGTGGCCTGCAAGATGGAGGGTTCCCTTGGCACTGTGAGGGCGCCCCTGACACAAAAATGGCGCCCTTGACAAATTTATGATTTTTATCAATTTTCACTGCAATTTTGATTTTTACTTTGGGAAATGATGATTTTACTTATATAATTGATGGAGGTAAATGTAAATATCATGCTTTTTATTGTTACCTAGGGTAAATACATTAGATGAAAACTCATGATGAGGTGTAATGAATCAATTTACTTAAGGTAGGGATGAGTCACTTGGACCTCCCTACACTCTAGGTATTCAACTCAGTTTTTGGTGCAATTGCTCCTCCTCTTATGGATTTTACCCCTGAGGCTGGGAGGAGTATGTTTGAGGCCTATATCATGCAATTTTCAATCATTTCATAGGTTGGAATCAGTGGGATGTTGGCATATTGATCAGATACTCTATTGTAATCATTTTGGCAGGAGTTTAATAAAAGTGTTGCAACTATTTTTTGGGATACCTGTGGTATGGTTGTCTAGCATTGTTTCTTCTCTTGTTTCATTTGTATGAATGTATTGTTGGTCCATTTTCCATTTCATGTCTATTGTATGATCACTTTCAAGTTAGAGAAACATAATTCATCTCACATGCTCTATTTTTGGAAAGTTTTCGTTGTCTGTTCATGTTTCTTTCAGTTTAGGAAGAATTCATCTTTCATGCTCTTTCTAGCTCCTCACTTGTCTGAATCATTTCATCCCAAGAATCCTAATGTGTTATCCTTCTTACCTAATTTTCCCCATTGAATGGAATGTAACCCTTGTTGAAGATTGCAACAAGAAACAATGAAGGAGGCATCCTGAAACATCTTTCCTGATCCTAGTTGGAAAGTGATCACCTAAACTAGGTGGGGGCCACACAAGTGATTTTTGTCGCAAAGTCTATTTTTAGACATATGGATCATGGTCTATGAGTTTCAGGATGTTATTTATGGATGGTTGGTCAAGTTGGTAAAAATAGATGGACCTCTATTTTTAGACATATTGGGCGGAATCTATTTTTAGATTGCCAGTCTAAAAATAGATATGTCGAATATTATTAGCTCTTAATAATATTTTGACTATAAACATTATCTTATTCTCTTGGAGCACTTCAGTTAAGTGCACAGATGTGGCACAGGAGATGACAGAAGGAATTACACTATTCCCAGTGGTTAACGGTTTAGTTGAGCTATCGCATGGTTGACTTTAGTTAGAACTTGCGTGCGTAGTTTGGTGGAGTTGGGATGAGACAGCTTGTGGAGTTGTGTCTTGCTTAACTTAGTTGAACCAGCTGTATTTAGTTTAGTATTTAGTCTAATCGATAAATACACTAGTGATGAGTGGTGTGAATTAATTATTAATTAATTCACTAATTATTAACCTATAAATCAACTAAAGAATACACGTTAACCGCAATGCCTCCAGCTCGTAGAGACCGTTGTGGATGAGGTGAAAGGGTGAGTCTACTATCAGTTGTGACTATTGGCTGTGCATGAGATTTGCACACACATTGAAAGAGATTGCCAATGAGGATTGCGCAGTTGGAGCTAGTGGGATTCGAACTTGGATCTCATCATTAATCAACTTGGATTGCGCAGTAGAGGCAGGCAGACTTGTGGAGAAGATTTGAACCCGTGACTTGTTCACTTTCTATACTAGTTTTGTGTGTAGCATGTGAGATAGTGCTGAGAGTTGTGAGAGCTTTGTGCTATGTATTGTTACATGTTCTATATCATTATATTATACAGATAATTGGGGGTTTTCAGCTATTTCTTTCCCCATTACATACTGTGTTATATGTGTGCTTGATTATGTTTTAATGTGCGCATGCGACTGCTTCTATTTCCGCAAATTGATGATCAATTGTAAAAGAGGTTATGTATTATGCATGAAGCTTAAATAGTGTGTAATCAGGATAATCTCGGTGAATAATTAAGCTATTATTCAAATTTCACATGGTATCGTAGCGAAAATTGATCATCGGACGACATGTGCTGATTACATTTTGGTTTCTAAGAGACATCTCCGTAAGCTGCTGTAGCTCGGATCCATCCTTTGAAAGATGATATATCCGTAAGAATGCTCCGTCAGCTGATCTCTCGTGCTAGAAATACTTTTTTCTCACATTAGATCGGAAGCGGTTGAGTTTTGAGCTGGTGGAATTCGAATTTGCAGCAGAAGTTGGAATTCGAATTTACAGCCGTTTTCTTGGTGTCGAAGTCAAAATGTATTTCAACGGATTATGACTGGAGTATGCCCTTGAGGGCAGATGAAATTATGTTGCATGGAAGGACAGGATGGAGGCGGTATTAGATGATAACGGGCTGAAGGAGTTCATAGAGGCTGAGGTCCCAAAGCCTACTGATGCTGCTCAAGTTGAGGCTTGGCAAAAGAAGATGGAAAAATTTCGAAGGATTCTGTTTGAGGGTGTGAAGGATCACATAGTATCCAGCCTGCATGGAAAAGCTTCTCCATACTTGATGTGGAAAGCGTTGACATATTTATTCCAAAGCAAGAGCGACCAGAGGAAGTTGGCGCTCAAGGATAAACTCAGGAAAATAAAGATGGAGAAGAATGACACTATTCCGGTATACTTGACAAAGTTTGTCCACTGCAGGGATGAGCTTGGGAGTGTAGGAATTAGTGTGGATGATGAGGAATTGGTGGAATTGGCTCTCCTTGGTCTTCCGAAGAGTTGGCACTCCTATCAGGACTTTGTCAATGGTTAGGATTGCCAGGATGGGAGCGACTTTGGTCGGATCTTGTGCAAGAGGAGATGAGGCGGAGTACCAGGGATGGATCTTCATCAAAGGCATCTGATGAAGAAGATTGCGCTTTGGCTGCCAAATCAAGGAAGGGGAAGGGAAAGAAGAATGCTTCTCAATCCGGTGCGGATGGTAAAGAGCGTGACATGTCCAAAGTGAAGTGTTTTCACTATCACGAGCATGGGCATTACGCCACGAATTGTCCACAGAAGAAGAAGAACAAGCAGGCTGCTGGAGCTGCAGCTGGTGAGGCTCTTGCCTCGCAATTTGAGTTGGACTTCTCATTGATCGCATGCATGGTTTCTAGTGCATTAGGATCGTGGTATTTTGGATAGGCATACCTCCTTTCTGCAGACGGAGATGTAACTTTTCATATCTGGCAGAGAAAGATCTCCAACAATAAGTTGAGTTGGGTGAAAATGGACGATACAATGTGACCGGCATTGGTACCATAACCTTTCAGAGGGAGTCAGGTAAACTCATTATTTTACAAGATGTAGTGCATGTTCTAGGTTTAAAGAAGAATTTGATCTCAGTCGCAATGTTAGAGGATAAAGGGTATGAAGTTGTCTTCAGTGAAGGAAAATTTTTCCTTCGGCACAAGGAAACATGACAAGTCAAGAAGGTTGGGATTTGAGCAAATAATCTCTACAGACTTGAAGTAGATGGGATGTCTACGGAGCTTCCTACTGATGGGAAGTGCAAGAAAGACATGCAATTGATGCTTGAGAGAGAGCAAGTTTTGCATGCAGGTAATAGTGAACCTCGGGATGTGGAGCAGCCACAAGATGAGGATCATGGAGTGGAAGAAACCACTCATGCAGAGAAATTCCGTGCCAGATGGGCAGAGGGAGTGCATGCAGCTATACCACCAGGTGAGAGGTGGGGCGACATGCATGATTAATCCCAAGAGGAGATTTTTGGGCAGGATTCATGAGATGGTGTGGATCTCATGAGTTGAACCTGGCTACGAGGTGCCCATAGTGCAGCAGTAGCATGATTAGTTGGATTGATGCAGGAAAATCAAAGTGACAGTGTCAGATACTGGAGCGCGAATCAGAGTTGATAGCAAGTGCAGAGTGCATGGGTGCAAGAGTTCAATAACGCAGTGGTTCCTGATGACATGTGCAGTTGGTACCAGAAGAAGTCGAAGACTTTGATGATAGATGCATGGAGTTGCATGGCGCATCAGACTGATTGAGTTGTTTGGAGCCTATTCAATTTCAGAGGAGTTGCAGAGCAGATGCATGGAGTTGCATGACGCTTATGAAGGTTGTAGGGCGAATGCATGGAGTTGCATGTCGCATGCAAAGACAGTCCTTTATTGTTGAGAGGGAGTGTTGAAGATTGCAACAAGAAACAATGAAGGAGGCATCCTGAAACATCTTTCCTGATCCTAGTTGGAAAGTGATCACCTAAACTAGGTGGGGGCCACACAAGTGATTTTTGTCGCAAAGTCTATTTTTAGGGACATATGGATCATGGTCTATGAGTGCCATGTGATGTGCTATTTATGGATGGTTGGTCAAGTTGGTGTACATATGACCTCATTTTTAGACATTAAGGAATTTATTGTAGACTGCCTAAAATAGAACAGTCAAATATTATTAACCCTTAATAATATTTAGACTATAAACATTATCTTATCCTCGTGGAGCACTTTAGTTTGATGCTTGGATGTGGCACATGCAGCTGACAGAAGGAAATACGCTTTTCCTAAGGGTTAGTTGAGCTATTGCATGGTTGACTTCAGTTAGAACTCATGTGGCAGAGTTTGGTAGAGTTGATGAGACAGTTGGTGGAGTTGTGTTCGGTTTAACTTAGTTGAACTAGTTGTATTTAGTCTAACTGATAAATACACTAGTGATGAGTGGTGAGAATTAATTATTAATTAATTCACTAATTATTAACTCATAAATCAACTAAAGAATACATCAGTTAACTGCAATGCATGGGCAGTTCAGTAGAGACCAGTGTTAGAGGTGGGTGAAAGGGTGAGTGTGGCTATCAGTTGTGACTATACTTGTGCATGAGATTTGCACACACATTGATTGAGATTGCCAATGAGGATTGCGCAGTACAAGCCAAGGGGATTCGAACTTGGATCTCATTCATTCTCATCTTGGATTGCGCAGTAGAGGCAGGCAAAAAGTGGAGGAGATTTGAACCTGTGACTTGTTCATATCTGAGCTAGTTTGTGTGTAGCACGTGAGATAGTGATGAGAGCTATGAGGAGCTTTGTGCTATGTATTGTTACATGTTCTCTATCATTATAATATACAGATAGTTGGGGGTTTTAAGTTGTAATCTTTCCCCATTACATACTGTGTTATATGTGTGCTTGATTATGTTTTAATGTGCGCATGTGACTGCTTCTAATTCTGCAAATTGATGATCAATTGTAGAAGAGGTTATGTATTATGCATGAAGCTCAAATAGTGTGTAATCAGGATAATATTGGTGAATAATTAAGCTATTATTCAAATTTCTACAACCCTAATCCTATTTTCCCTGACCTAGCCTCTTTGACCTAATATCCTCATCCAACAACCCAATCAAATCAAATCAAAACCCCTTCTACATTTCATACCTAGCCTAAAACCCTAATTTATCTAGCCCTCTTGGCTGTTATTTTTGTCGAGAGATCCCTCTCCAGTTTGGTAGGGCTAGATACCAAGCCAAAAGATTGGTGTGTGGTTACCTCTGTTGGGATGTCTTCTTCAACCTTAGAAATCTGGCGGAGTGATAACACAACTATTAATTTTTGGTAATCTGATAGAAGTTTATCTCTTTTCATTTTAGAAAAATTCAATTATATCCGATATTTTTTTCTAAACTTTCCTCAATGTAATATTTCATACTAAACTAACCATTTATTTTTTCATGGTTTCCAGGTTTTATGAGAGTGTTCATGTCTTTGGTTTAAGCTCTTTTCTAGCCTCAACTTTTTAAAGAATTACTTTGCCAATGGTTTAATGGATTTATTGCCTTTAGCAACGAGGTGCTTGCCTCACATCCATGCTTACTTATGTAACTTTAAGTTCTAACTTTGAATTATTTACTAATTTCCTTTCATAGGTTTAAATGGCCAAGGTTTTAACCCAAAAAAATTGATGTAGGGTATGAAGGGTCCTCTTGGATGTTTTCATAATTGGATTTAACTTTTACCTTCAACAGATTTTTTCTAGCAAGCCTTCGGTTCTATGAAAGTTTCTTTTCTTGCACAAGTGATTTATATAATCTTTGAAATTATTCTCTTCAGGTTTCAATGTATGTTTTTCCATTACTATCATATTTGGATCTTATGCGTGACTCTTTTGTCGAGGACAAGATACCATGTTTCCTATCTTTTTTATATTTATTTACTATAATATTTCTCAGAATTACTTCCTATTAGGAATTCTATATCTTATCAGATTTGATGCCTAACATGTAATCTCTTAAACTATAACCCTCACCCAAAATATTTGGTCAGTTGCAATTATTTTTTATTATTGTGGTCATCTCTGACCAATAATGCAATTTTAGCAATATAAATATCGCTGTAAAATACATTATGTGTTAATATTTTATATTAATGTATAAATATGTTTACTTAAAGATTTCTTTGCTTCTGCCTTTATATTTTATGTTTAGAAAAATATTCTATACATGGTTGTAAGTTATTTAATGTATATTTATGGGGTGGAAGGAGGGGGAGGTATCCTTTGGGATCCCATTGAACAAAAAGAAATAAAGTATGCTTGGGGTCTTGGAAAGGAATCAAACAATATGGAGGAGATGTATGGGATTCTCCTAGGTCTCCAAATCACCAAAGAAAAATGAATCACAAAAAATATAGTTATTGGAGACTCCCTTCTTACAATTCAATTCTTGCAAAAATGATCTGTCTCTAAGAGAAACAAGTTGAATCTACTTCTCCTCTGAATTACAAGCCTCCTTTACTCCTTTTATCAAAATAATTTTATCACATTCTCAGGATCCATAACTCTGAATTTAATAAACAAGCCAACAAAGCTTACACTTTGAAAAAAGGACAAACATAAATTGATGGGTAACAAGGTTGACATTAAATTCCATAAGTTAAATATTTCAACTTCCATGGACTATAGGTATTTAATTCTCCCAAGTTTTGGAATCATGTTTGATTTGATCAATAGCTTTCATTTCATAAATCCTTCCTTGGTTCACTCATTTATTCGATAGGAATCCATTGAAAATGACAACAATATTATTCATGTGGAGGATTGGGGATAGAAAGAAGGCAACATGCCTCCTTGTACAACATCTAGAAGGAATATAAATTATAGATTCAATATAATTTATATCCACTATGTGAATTTCAAGCTCATATCTCTTGATCAAATAGTTTCTATGTCTACATAGGTTGGAAGGATGGATTTTATGCGAGAAATACATAACTCACCTTGTGTTTGAAGGATGGGAGTTGATGACCCCATTCACCTTTCCCTCTACTTAAGGGAAGTTGAAGTTTATAGGATCAATGTCTAGTTGCATTTCTACAATGAATGGGAGGATCCGTTGAGCTCTCGGGCTTTGGTGGAAGGCCACGAGCAAAGGTTTTCATTGGTTCAAGTGACATTGATATTTGTATATGAACTCTTCCACCAAAGCCTATCAGTATGCCAAGATAGTCGAATTCTAGAGGACATCATTTTTTGGGACAAATTTCTAGCCAATAAATCAAATTGCAGTTACCGTTCCATGCTCCTGTGGAAAAATTGGGTAATTTCCTCCCTTTGTGGTCCCTTTTTCTAGTCCAAGTTAGTATATGGAATCAACTTAAGAAACCGGTTTCTCTTGCATTGGTGCTTTCATCTAGCATACGAGGTCCAAGCACCACAAATAGCTCACACCATGCTATGTGTTTCGTGGATATTCCAAATGGACAACTACAATCTTGGTGGATTAGGAGTGGGTCCCTCCAGGTGTCCCCTTTGCGCTCATCCTCCAGTCCAAGAGGGAATTGACTCACAAATTTTGCTGCAGATGATTATTCACCTTTCCATTTCAATAACAAATCAATCTAACCACATTTAGGAGCTCCAGTCTCAACTTAATATCCAAAACGACAGAATTGATGTGCTTTGTAGCCTAATGTAGAACCTCTTCGCACATTCATCTATAGAAGACCCATATCTATATGAAGAAGCTAAGGTAGAATGGGTTGCAGTTAGGTTTGGTAACTCCCAATATGGTGAATGTCTCCTACATGTAAATGTGTGCTCCTATGTGGAAAATTTTGTTAAATTTATAGTATCCAATATGCTAGTAGGTTGTATGTAGAGAATTACAATAATGTTAGTGATGCTAAATCTCCAAGCACCTCTGCTTCTATAGAGGAATTTTATCCAATAATTGATGTAATCTCCCCATTTTTTGCCACATTCCAGGTGCATATTTTATAAAAATATACTTGTGAGTGTTAAAAAAAAAACATTTAATGTATATTTCAACTAGATTATCCAGAAACTAGCTATAGGATTGATTTATACCCAGTGTAGGGATTCTTTATCCTATGAGCTATACTTTTAAAGATTAATTACTCTTTGTTCCTTGTTTATTACTATTTTTTTGGGTCTTTTCGACCTCATATACAATGTTGTACATTACTTGTACAATGAAGTTTTTCTTAAACTTATCTCAATTATATAAAGTGATTATCCTAGAAATAATTATTTTTTAGTTTGGTATCCTTACATTCAAGGCATTATTTAGACTAATCTGCTACCCAAATGAACTACTAAAGTTTATATTTTACTTTCTCTCTGTTTACTATGGTTATATACTTATATAACCAACTTACACATAAGAGAAATACAAATAATTAAACTAGTCATTGCTAATTATCAACATCTCACTTTACATTTTTTTCATTAAACTTTGCTTATCATACTTACGCTTCGAATTCAGGAAAATATTCATTCAAAATATACAAAACATATGATAAGTCTTTAAGAATCTACACACATATTTAGCTATTACTCTAGATGTTATCTTATAATTTCATTGTGTTGGACATTTAAAATATCTAAAAATTAACACAACTATTATAAGAAAATAATTTTATTTATTTTGCCCTTTTTACCAACATTATCATTCAGAGTCTTTTCCTTGAATATTATTTCAATATAAAAACAATTTAATAATTCATCTCTTAAACAATCAAAGTGTTTATGATACCGACTTGCAAATATTACACTAGAAATCAAGATTGAATCTACCAGGATTCACCCAGCCATGACTTATTTCAACAAAGAGTCCCCCCGAGTTCCCAGGGCTACATGTTCCTTTTATTTTCCTTTTTTTTTCATTTATTTTTCCTCACCTAGTTTTGCACTATGTGAATCATTCTCCAACAAATGACAAAAACATCCCCTTTTTTTCGAAGTAGTTGATAGTTGGTAACTAACTCACCTCATCCACTAGGTGGAAGGTGGTTACTTGCTCATTACTGATCTCCACTTCCCCACTCTCAAAGACAACATCCTGTCTTTTAGGGGAAGTTATTGCTCAATAATTTCCATCATCATTAATAATATAATCCTCATATTACATTCCTAGGTATTAATCAATAAGGGTAATTAATTTCCATCATTAACTTGCATCTTTATCTCTTTTATCCAAGTGTAGCTTCAACATTAATTTCCAAATTATTTTATTCTAATTAAGAACATAATAACACATATCTACATTTAATATTTATCAATGATACAAAACTGATAAACATGTTTCAAATAGGTCTTTAAAGTCATAACAATAAAACACACTTACCCTATACAATTTTACAATATAAACTTCAAGTTAGGGGATATCACATGGATTTTCCTCCACATTTTCTTCTTATTCTTCTTCTTCAAAAAGGATAGGATCAGATGCTTTCCATCCCTTTGGCTTATGGTCCTGCCTATTTTTATTTTTTGGGATTTTTTTTCCCGTGGACAAGTGTTCTGCAAGTGTCATGCTTGAAAACACATTCAACATCTAAAATGCCAGGTTCCCATAATCCAATACTTGAGACCATTGAATTTTTTTTTGTTTTAGATGGATGCAATTAGGTAGACCTTTATTGAGGTCTACCTTTATTAAAAATTTAAGATACTTTTTATTGTTCTATCAAGATCCATCCTTTTGAGATTTCTCAGAGTATTTCCAATATATTTTTGAACTTGATGGTGCCAGAAGGGACGAGGAAGGTTTGGTAATCTCACCCAAAAAAACATTGTTGTGACCATCATGCTTGTGGCATAGAATATGGAAACCATGGTGTAATAAAGAGCCTTTCCTTACTCCAGAACCATGACCCAACATTTAGGACTTTCTCTAGATCTTTTTGTGTTTCAAATTCAACTATGAAGAAGCCTTTTGAAAATAAGTACATGTGACAATTGGGTGTCGATGAAGGAAAATCCCACTAGTGAAAATATTCAGATATTAGCTAGAAACCATAAAACTTGAATATTATAGACAAGGATTGAAGATCAGAAAAAAGTGATCTTACCTTTGTGTTTCTAACTTCCATGACTAGAGCTTATTCCATTTGTTTGACAATGTAGGGGCCTAGAATATTTTGGATTTGGTTTGCAGGAATGGAAGCCTTCCCTTTCAATGCATCCTTGAATGAGAATGATCCATTAAGGTTTTGAGAGCTTAAAGCTCCAACCTGTAGCCTAAAATTTAATATTATGGTGGATTTCCTTCCAATTCCATAATCTCTCATCTGATAGGAATCCTGTAAAATTTGCCTCTGTAGAAAAAACATTGAAATATTGTAGGGATACCCAATTTTTTTTGGATACTTTGCTTCATGTTTTCCACCAAATCCAAGCTCCAAATCCAAAAGATAGATGTTTTCCATTGAGATTTATTAGGGAAATATATAGTTTTTCCTTCTCTACCTTTCTATTGATCGGATCCGGAAGAAAGGGACTATGAGTTTTCCATTGGACGAGTGGATCCCTTAAATGATAGAATGAGAAAATGTGTAGATACATGTATGCAAACCAAGTCCACAACCTCTCTCTTAGTATTGGAAATCCTCTACCTCCATTCCATATTTGGAGAGGCTCCCACAACCATAGATCCATTATAATGGATTCCCACCACCAACCAATGGTCACCTCCAAATAGAACCATTGTAGAAATGTAGGATCCATAGCCACTTTACACAAGGCATATGGTAGATCCATGATCATAATCCATTAATTTATCCTTCCCTCCACATTCTTCCAGATAACAACTGACCTTCAAATATTTACTTGAGAAAAACACAACTACACATCTCTGATCCAGACCAACTTCCATTGCAAATTCCACAATATCAATGGTGATGCATGGAAAAAACCCAGCAAGAATCAAAACCCTAACACTTCCTATGTAATCAATTCACTCCTCTATTTAATATATATTTATTTTTTGGATTTATATGTTGTTAGAAATAAATCTTGTGTATACAAATTTTTGGTGAAAATCACATGTAATAAAATTTTATTACATGTGATTTTCACCGAAACTTTGTATACATATTTTATGGATCGTAGAATCCAAATTCCTAGAAATAAATCTTTCAATTAATGTAGGATAGGAGGGAACATGAGCTTGCAATTATAAGTTTGATTTAAATATACTATAAGATAGAGATACCCAAATTTTGTTATTTACACATACATGCCATATAAATGAAGGAGGGGAGATGTTGAGCAAGTAAGCATGATTGCTTTACAACCAATTTATCATTATGTTAATAGAGGGGCCATTACATCCATGAAAATTTTGATTGATGTGAAGATCATGGTATATTGGGTCTTATATGTTTTTATTTATTTATTTATGGTGAACCGATAACTTGTTAGAGTAATTTGGGTGATGCCCAAGATCAAACATAATGGCTTCCACAATAACACCAAGAGTATATCCAAAACCCACAAGCTAGATATACCAAACACTATATTGGGGCTTATATGCTTTTGTAAACCAACCCTTACAAATAATGTTAGACTGGAGGGAAGGAGATTGTATAGTTATGTGTTATCCAAGGTGCCTCAAGATAGGTGTATGCACTATCATTCTTGTTATTATTCATATGTACATGCCACAAAGAGGAGGGAGGGGAAGGCCATGAAGTCAAGCATAATCACCTTACAACCAATTGATCAATATGTTAGTAGGAGGGCCATTGTCTTTATATACAATGGTTTTTAGCATAAGGATGAGGGTATCTTGTGGCTTATACAGTACTATGTACCAATCCTTAAAATCAACATGGGATGGGAGAAAATTGTATTTTATAATCTTACAAAACTATTCCAAAATTCCACTAGACACACATTTGGGCTATTACTATTCATATTATTATTCACATATTCAAAAAAAAGGGGTGAGGGGATGCGGGAGCAAACGTATTCTCTACAACCAATCAACCATTATGTTGGTAGGGGGATATTAGGGTATTTTTGGATACTCTATTGATATAAGGATCATGTTATGTTACCACGAAATAGGTTGGAGTTTTCCCCAACCTGTGATCATGGGGGGTGCTACTGGCTGCTGTCCCCCTATGTAGGGTCTCCCTTTGGTTTGTTTTTTGGTTTTTTCCTAGCAACATTCAGAGGATTATTATTATTCTCCTGGTCATGTGAAATTTGTTTTTGAGTTTGGGAGGGTTGCACTAAATTAACCCCTATGTTGTTTTGCGCTGGTGGTATATTTTTTTGTTGTGCAGGAACATAAAAGTACTGGTTTCCTTGTCCCTAGCTGGCATACACATTCTGGGATGAATCTCTTACGTTGATGTTCCTAGATGATTACTTATTTCCCTGAGGGGGAAAGTATGGTCCTTCTTGAGGGGGAGGATATTGGTTTTCCCTATTAGTCATGTTCTGCAAAGGTGCAAGCTTATTATGGCAGTATCCTGGTTGTGACACATTTTGTGGGGTATCGTATGTTTTATTAGAAAATGAGTATGTAGGATATTGGTGACTGTTATTAGGCTGAGTTTGGGCTAAGGACCCTATCAACCCGTTAGTAATATTTGATGTGCCTGGAACTTATCTATAAGTTTGCAAGCATTGGGAGTTCATAAGGATATGATAGATATATTCAGATTGGGTGTATATGAGCTCTAGATGTTGGGATTTACTCATGGAATTTTCCTCGTTACGTGGGGATTGCATTGCCACATATTTTGAAATTTCTGTTATGAGAGTTTTTAATAACAAGTCCAGGAGAACTCTATCATCAAGATTACCTTTGCACAAGATACGATGTCTTTGCTATTCGTGAATGTGGTCAGATATGTGAATAGTGGGACTTTGTATGAAATGGTTGAGGAGTTCCATCCGTGAACCATGATGGATCGGGAGCTGGAAAAAGTTGAGGAATGTTGTTTCTAAGGCACTAAATGTTCCATGCATTACAGATGGATGGTTAACGTACCATTTCGCTGTAGGCCATGTAAGGGTGCGTTGAAATAGTATTAGTCAAGTGGTATCATCTATGATGCTTTTTGGCGAACACCATAGATGAAAAGTCATGATATGGTTCCCTAGGTCTTCCACTTGGTTTCCTTCAAATTTTGGAATATCTGAAGGGAGCTTAGTGGGCATGGGTGGCCAATTAAGGTCATGGTTGATGGGGTCATTTGTTAACTTGCTTAGATCTGGTAGATTTAATGATGTTAAGAAAGGTAATTGCAGGTTGATTGCCATGTTTTGAACTTGTATGTGCACAAGGATCCTTTGTTGAGATGCTTGAGGAAGGAATAGTACCCTGGTGGGTGTTTTGAGTGCTTCCTAAAGGGGTAGCATTTGGTGGTCCTTGTGGGGTTATGACTGGTGTGATGACTGGTGACCCTTGGGGGGTTTCAATCAAAGTTTTCCCAATAAAGGAAGATCCTATGACAGTGGTGATGTGATGTCCTCTACGCCTAAATGGCGAGAAGCCTAATAATCCTCCCAATAATGGGGGGAGGTTCAAGAAATACCTAGATCGATGAGGAGTCATTGGGTACCATATGGTGCCGATTTGATTTATAACTTTGGAAGGGTAAATATTTTTGTTAATGCAATATAAACACATACATAAAACAAAGTGAAAATGGAAAGGTAATTTTCCTTTAGATTAAACTATGCGAGAAATCAAGCAAAAAAACTTTTGTTTGTTTGCATATGATAAGAAATATTATGTAGACCTAATCGTCCTTACCACTCTCAAAGTAACTGGGCCTTGTGAAGATATCTTCTGATGAGTACTAGGCCAACATCCTGAAAGAACTAGCAAACCCTTCCATCAGCCGAAGAATAAACCAAGGTAATTGAAATGAGGATATAGTGCTCCCCGCACTGTCACCTATAGGGAAATTATGCCCTAAATTTTGGCCACTAAAGTACTTTCGTCCCACGTGAGCATTAAATTCTTTAGCTTCTTGGTATTCAGTTACTAGTATCGAGCACTAGATGGGTTGGGTAGCCCCAAATAGTACTACACGCACTGGACCTAAGTCGAATCCCCACTGAGTCAGGTCTCTGTAATGCTTGGGAAATATTTTCCGTGGGTTGATAGAAGGATTTTAAGCTCCCTAAACAGTCAACTTCTATGTTTCAAAATGTAAAATTACCATGGCGGATTATTGGATGTGTAACTCCAATGGTCTTAACCTGAACTATAACTTATTTTTTGGCCCCTTTGGGGAGATTTTAGTGGGTCCATGCTATGATTGTTTTTAAGAGTCTTAATTTCTTGAGGGTGTGAAATTGCAAGAAAACGTAAGCTAAGAATAAAAGCCCCCAAAACTGGATGCCTTTTAATACAAATCTAACCAATGCTTAGTGTGTGGTTTATGTGAAGAAACAAAAGTGTGATAATATGTGGATATGCGATGATACTTTACTATATCCCTCTAATTACACCATGTGTTTTGATTATTCCTTGCAAAAATGTAAATTATTTGTGGATAATGGGTCACTTACACTTCTCCTAATTCGACTATGTAGAACTAAAGGGATATGGGAGTTCAAAATGCTTTGAGAAAGTGTTCAGATGCAAGCCCAGGTTCACAAAGAGGTGCAAGGGAAGAAAATATTACTTGCTTTCTTTACTAACCCTTTGACACTAGTCCCAAGCCTAATGAAAAAATTGAAAAAATAGCTTATCTAGTAAAAATATTTCTGGATAATGGGCCACTTACTCCTTTACTAATTAAACTATGTGTTTTGCATAAACTTAAGTAAAAAATAGTTTAAAAATATGTGTGGATTTTGGCCACTTACTCTTCTCCCTAGTTAAGCTATGTGTGTTTTGCAAATGTAAAAAACAAATAAAAACACTCAATTTCTATACTAATGGTCGTTAGTGCAACAAATAGTCAACCTAAAAGTAGAAAAATGCAAAACAGTGGTGAAGGAAATTCATTATGGGTTGCCAATCACTTGAAAATTTGAAAAAATACAAGGTTTTTTTTTTTTCTTTCTCGAATACAGTGTGGGTTTTTCAAACATAGGCGCAACGTTCGCATGTGTCTAAGAGAATGGCGTGTTGTCTAGAAAAAAAAATTGAAGATTTTGCCTCTCAAAATAGGCACAAAATGTCTTAAATAATTCATAGAGATACCCTGAGCAACTTGTAGCTGGTTATGCAGAGAGTAGGTCTTGCAAAACCACCGTTAAACCAAGAAAAATAAACTAGTGGAGTCGCCAATCCAATGGTACTGTTTTTGTCACACTATTGTGCCGAAAGACGCCTCTTTAGTAGTAGGTTGCTTCTTGAAAATATCACAGAGAATATTATGGTGTTGTTAGTGGACAGACAAAAAAAAACTTAAAGCAAAACTCATAATGAAAGTAATTTATACAATAAAATAAGCTAAAAAAGAAACACACAATACAATAAGCTCAAATGGAGCAAATAAACCAATACAATAATGGAGAAAAATCCCTTTATTGGTTGCTGGTATTAAGAAGAATACAATGATAACACACTTGCAGTGAGTCATTTGAGCTATGGAGCTCAAATAATCTCATCAATGGGGTCTTTTTACTTGGTTTCATTGCAAGCTTCTCCTCCCTCTCTCAAAAGGAATGTGACAACTCTCCAATGGTGGAGTTCTCTTCTTCACTAGGATGTTGGATGGCCAACATGATAGTGCCTTCAATCCTCTTACTTCAACAATTGAAATATGGTGATGCTATGGTAGAAATTTGGCCAGCATAACAATGTCTCATAATTTTCTCTTCCCATGGCCAATTTAAATACAATTTTTTGAACTCCTCTTCCCTCTCTTGGCCCAAGATTGATAGTGACTCAAGAGTAGGACAAGAGATTCCTTTGAGGGTCGTATATCCCTTTAGGGTGGATCAAATTCAGGTGTCATTGACTGTTATTGAAAGAGAATAATCTTCACCAAGTGTGGGAAGTGGTCCCGGATGGTGAATTTTCTCTATCCCCAAGACTGTGCGGCTATCGAAGGAATGTGAGCATTGTGCGTAAAAATTATTTGTTGCTCATGCGTTGTTCGCCAATTTCTGACTGAACCTTAGGAAATTTTTAAATTTTTTTCCTTCATAATGTATTTATTCTTGTATATATGGGGCCTAGGCCCAGGTTTAAAGTGACTGCGTGGTCCAACAAAACCTACTATTACTGGCCCTTTTGGCAATGATCTGCTTGCACAGATCGAACTCGCACCCAAGGAAATATAAGGGGATGCTAGTACTAGGTTTCTACATCCAAGGGAAACTGGACTGTGGATGTAGGGCTTTTCCTTCTTATCAGATCTCTGTAGGCCATATCTATCAATATTTCCAGCGTTTTTCAGTTATAGAACAAAACCATTATTCAACATAGACATTCATAAACAGTAGGCAAAAAGCAAACACATTAATATAACTCATATTTTCTCAGTAGTTCATTCATTAACATCCAAATCTATCTCATACATCCACTTTCCACCCTGCACACACAACTATAGACTTTCCTAAGATATCCGTGCACACAGCTACTGGAGCCTTTTCCTCTAACCCAAAACATAGAATCTAACTCATTCTGACATCCAAATGCATCGCAAAAGATATCTCATTCATAATATCCCTATGAATTCTATCTAGACACCTTATATAGATTTGGATTTTACAATACCATGGTCCCAAACCATGGGCGAAGTCCAACATTCACAAAAAGTCCCATCCCGTTACATAATTATGGGGCTTTGACTGACCCCAAAACCCCTAATACCAAAAATATAATTTGTGCTGCGCGCTCCATGGCTCGATCTGTGGAGTCTTTAATTCGCGGGGGATCCCAGCTCCAATAGGCCCCTAACACAAAACTGTGACTCGTCCCAAGTCACAATGGTGGTGCACCATCAATATTTTCTCTGATGCTGCTTAAGGTATCCTTCAATGGAGGAACTATATCCACGCACTTCTTAGAAAAATCCCGGACCTCTCCAAGTAGCGGTTCTATGATGGACTTGGCTACCTTATGTTCCAATCCCCACTATGTTGTGCGAAGCTTCTTAAGCTTCTTCTCCAGAATTTGGGAAAGCTAACTCGCCTCAATTTCCCATGGATTCATCCTGGAAATGAATAGCTGCTCTTTCCAACGCAACTCTTCAATTTGTTCTTATAACAATTGACCCTCTTAGAAATGGGTAATCCTCTGAATTGGTGCCAAGGTCTTTGCAGTGACCTTGATTTTATCCAGCTTCTCTTGTTTCTCACGAACCTCAGTCTCAATCTTATGTACTTGTGGGTCCTCTTGTAGTGAGGACCAGATGTCCAGAGCTTCACCAAATACGCTTTCACACTCCTATATGTGAGAGTCGATCTGTGCTACGATGGCCTTCATCTCCGTTGTGCGCTGCTCGTGGACTTATAACGGAGTAGAAAGTTGGAACTACATCTGTAGCTCAACGATTTTCATTTCCATCTAGATCTGTGCTTCTTCAATTTTGCCTTAGACTCTTTGACAACTGTGGAAAACTTAGCTAATTTCTCCTCATGCACAGCTGCAGCCTAAATTTAGAGCTATGATAGCTCGATGCATGCCTTAGAAATAGATTCTTCCAACTTTTGCCGCTGTGCTTCCTCGACCTTGCGCTCTTAGATAGAAACTTGTTTCTCCACAACCATGCCCTGTAGCTCTTGTTGTTCCTTTTAGGGTTCTTTCGAGGCAAGAACCGCATTGCTGGTTTATTAATCTTCACGGACGGAGCCACACATGTGGAATGTTGTTTGGGAAACCTTGACCCCTTGACAGTCACTAATGGTGTAGGCATCATGATGTACCCTAAGCCTTGTTGGAGAAATTATTGCTCGATCTCTTCAAAAGTGTTTTCGGACATGTAGAATCTTGCTTGACTCTCTCGTCGACAACAATTATCTCTTAGCACACAAAGTGTTCTTATTGGGGGCGAGATCCTTGATTTATAGAAAATTTCAAATTCGAACCTCATCATCGCCCTTAGAAGCTCCTCATAAATGCTAATTTGGTGGAAAATTTGGCTAGATATGCCCATTAATTGTATTTTTCCCACTGCTTCTAATGGTTAGTTTGCTTTCCAATCAATTTTTACTATTCCAATGGTCATATTTTGGACAAAATACGTGAGTCTCACCCATTCTGCGCAGTCCCACTTCCCTTGGTGCAGTAACCTCTAACTGCGCCTAAAATAAATCTTCTATGCTCAAACTGTGTTGGATCCATCCTTCACCATGAATGGTTTGCGTCTGTTATTCATGAGATACATAGATCACCTCCCCCAACACAGTGTTGGAAACCATGTCTCTCCAAAAAAATTGTGGGAAATTTCGCGAGTCTTTTCCCACTGCACAACCTGATCTAGATATATTAGAGTCATCAGTTCCTTAGCAATGCAAAATAATCCTGTTGTGACTTCTTGAAAAGCCTCATTAATACATTCCCAACTATCAGTGAAGCTATATGTCAACAAGAACCCTTCTACCATCTCATCCCAATCTGTCATTCCATGGGACAATTCTGTTTCAAGATAACAATGTTGAGGTATCATCTCCAAAGAATGAAAGAAAAAGTGCACCTATTCTGGCTGAGGTTATGCTCCCTAAGCTGTGGTACAATGAGATAAATGCTCGTGCAGATCCTTCTGTCAACTTGACCAAATATTAACCTTATCAATTTGCAGAACTTTGACCAACCTCCTCGACTTTCTCTCTGCGCACCCCACCATCAAGATGGAGTAGAACTTAAGGCCAAATTCAAAGTTTCATACCTCTGATATTCATGCACCTTTTGCTCAAATTTTTCCAGAAACAAGACAACATTCCCCGTGCCATCATAAAAAGGTAAGTCACGCACTTTTTATTTGACACAACACTGAGATTTGGTCACCCTGTTATAGCACTTAGTTGTTACTTCATGAAAAAGGTTTTTCTAGTGCTCCAACACCTCATCTAAATTAGAAACGCACGAACTACCACGTTCCCAACATAGTCTACCATCTACAATGTGATTAATCCAGTCTTCATCCTGCGTAGTAATCTTATATATCTAATCAATCTCAACATCCCCATACTCATTCTGGACAGGCTCTGTATAGTGCACACCTTCGGAAGGATCTAATGGCACTACAACCTGGGTACCATTCTAGTCAAAGATGATCTGCCTCATCTTCAGGTTGATTATAATTTCCATGTCATAAGCTCAGTCAAATCCTAACAACGCGGGGTACAGATTACTATCATCAATGATCTTGATGACCTCAAATTCAACCAAAACACTTTCACCATCAATATCTATGCTGACTCCCTACAAGCGCCCTATAGGGATGATATTCTATTGATTTTCCATCCTTAGCTGAATAGGCAACCATTGTATCTTAGGCCTTCCCATTCGTTCCCATGTTTACTTTGGCAGAACGTTAGCATCTGACCCTAGATCCAGGATGAATTGATCCATCTCATAGTCTCCGATCTGCATAGTTAATCATATCTCCTGACCAGTTCTCTTCTTATTATTGTTCACTTTGTTTATGGCACACTGTTTCATCCGCAACTCTTCTTTTCCAGTGCAGTTATCAATCAGCTCCTACAATACTTATACAACAATCTAGTCCCTTAACCAGTTCGTGCACATATGTAAGAACGATGCAAGGATTGACAGATCGACTCCCTTTAATTCAACATTATCTTCAGGCTTCTTTTTTACCATAGACAACTGACTCTATGCATTCGATGTCGCAGCCTTAGGAGTCATAAATAATTTCTTAGCTGCCATGAATGTCTCCTTCTCGCACTGTACATCAAACCCAACAATCTTATCTTCAACCTTCCTTACCCATGTCTCTGGTACAGACCTCTGCCCATCTGTGTGGTTTCCTCTAGTATTCATACCACTGTGCGTGACTATGTTAAAACTTGGATCTCCATGGCATGGTTTAGCCCTCATCATCTACATGTTCTGTGATGGCTGCTGGTTGCACTTCTCGAGAAATTTGGAAAATATTAGACTTCATGAACAAATTATTAACAATAATTATAGGAAAATGCAGTGGGATTTTGAAAATCCCTGGTAAAATATCCAATATGTCCATAGTCGTAGCATATGATCTGACCTCTTCCATGACCTGTGCTTCCTCCTCGGCCACACCCTCTGCCTTGAAAACCTCCTCGTGTAGTTGGCGAACCCATAGCTTCGTGACATTCTACTTGTATTTTATATGTGTCCAGATTATTTTTCAACATTAGATCGTAGCTCCTATAATGCTGTTCATCATACCCAACTAAACTACATAAGTTGCAGAGAAGTTGCTTCGGTGATCTGACCAATTTTTGTAATAAGTGACAAAAATCGGTGGAATTTTGGCCTGCAACTTCACAGATACTAAACCATACAGTAGGCCCTGCATTTGGCCCTACGCTCGACCCAGGTTTTAATGGACTTGACATCCCAGTGCCTAAATAGTCTATAAAAATAAGACACTACTCCTTGTAGTGACCCTTAGCTTTGCATTTGATAAACCATACCTCCGTTCTCGTCTTTGGGCGAATCGCGTTTCCCTTCTTTAGATCCTGGAGCTCCATGTGCAAACTTGCCAACTGAGTCTGAATCTGTTGCATCCCTATGCTTGCATCGACTACTAGCAAAGCCTCCCACTTCATTGCTATCTCCAGTGCTTCAGCCCGAGTCGCAATCTTCTGTTGTGACAATGGAAATATAAGATGCGAAAAAACACATCAATAAACCATTATTTATGTTGTTTGTCTGAGATCTTAAAGCTAATTTGACTCAAAAATGTATTAAATCTATGATCTACTTCCCACATAGCCTCAGTTGTCAGCTTCTTAATCTCTTTGATCTCAATGATACACTGGGATTGCGACTTTGGTTTCTTGAATTCAACATTCAAAGCAGTCTTTGTTTCAGTCAATGAAGCATTTGCATTCATTGAAACAAACTTCATATACCAGGAAAATGCTCAATCTTGTAGCACAGTAACCAACTGCACTTTCTTCATATCTTCGTCTATAACATTCTGCGAACTCCATATCGCTTCTACTACAAACCATAATTGTTCAGGGTCATCTGTTCCCTTGAACACGCGCATCTTCGGGGGTTGGGCCCTGATGAATGGGGGAGGTGGTGGTGGATGGACATAATGGGATGGAGTGATGATAGGGGTGGAGGGTTGGTGAATTTCCTCAGCACTTTGCTGAATTTCATGTCTCATCAACAAACTTCGCGGGGTAGCGGGGTTGCTTTATTTCTCATATTCAAACAGTGGTCTATGTTCATTTTCAATGTATGTATCCCAATCTATTCTGAATCACTTACTGCTTCACGTAGCACCAAGTTCTATCTCTCCAAACATCAATATGAGCACATTCATAATATACCCTTTTCACACAATATCATTTTAATCTAGAACTTCAGTGAATTTAGGTACTTACCTCTAGGGTTTTTGAAGAACTTGAGCTCTGCTTCGCTATAAGACACATATGTCTCAATTATGAACTCAGTGATGAAACTTCCAAGGATATTGTTTATCCAATAATCCACAACTCTCAGATCTCGTTATCAATATTTTTCAGTTTCTCAATCATATCGGGGGTCCACACAGTAGGTCTATTATTAAAATACCCCGTTTGTGTAGCTAGCCTTGAGATCCACTTGTGCAGCTCGCTAGAAAACGATGCAAAGAATATCTTGTACTGATATATATAGATATACTTCTGTAACGAGTGTTCAATAGATATACGCGAGCTTTTGTTTTCTTGCGCAACAAACTCACATTCTTTCATATCTATCAAATCTTCAATCTCTTTATTAAACAAATGCCACAGCCAAATATCCATCAATCAGATCCAAATCTCGGCAATAGAACCATTTGTTGGCTTTATGGGGCCTAGACCCAGGTTCAAAGTGATTGTGCAATAAAAAAAAAACCCAATATTACTCGCCCTTTCAGCAACGATCCGCTTGCGTTGATCGAAGTCTCACCTGAGGCAATATAGGGGGATGATAGAACTAGGTTTTTGCATCTAGAGGGAACTGAACTATGTATGTAGGGATTTTCCTTCTTATGAAAGCTCTATAAGTCATATCTATCAATATTACCAGTGTTGTTAAACACAACTGTTGAACTTACTCATAGACTGCGTGATCTTACTTATTCATGCAATAAACATAGTAAGTAACCATAAAACATACTGTGCTATTTAGTTATAGAAAAAAACCCTTATTCAACATAGACATTCATAAACACTAAGCAAAAAGAAAACACATCATTATAACTCAGATTTTCTCAACAGTTTAATCATTAACATCTAGATCTATCTCATACATCGACTTTCCACCTTGCGCACATAACTGTAAGTGCCTGCAAACATAGCTATAATATTTCATAAGATCTCTGCACACGCAACTATAGGAGCCTTTTCCTCTAACCCAAAACACAGACTCTAACTTAGTCTGACATCCAAATGCATCACAAAAGATATCTCATTCATAATGTACCTATGAATTCTATCTAGACTCCTTATATAGATTTGGCTTTACAATACCATGGTCCCAAACCATGGGTGGATTCCAACATTCACAAAAAGTCCCATCCCGCTACATAATTAAGGGGCTTTGACCCACCCCAAAGCCCCTAAGACCAAAAATTTACTTCGCGCTGCATGCTCTGCGCCTCGATTTGCAGAGTCTTTACTTCGCGGGGGATCCCATCTCCAAAATTTATGCTGGAAAATCTTTATTTGTACTGTTGCTTGACATTTTCTAATGTCTTTTATTTGTATTATTTTCTAGTGTTAACAACTGGATATCTCGTCTGTAATGGAAAAATTTATTTATGGCATAAACGACAACCTTAAATCATTTTTTTGTCACAATATAATTTATCAAACGACGTAAGGTTTTTGCTGACGTAATAAATTGTATAAGGATTTTTATCCTCTTCATGTCCGATGACTACTCCTATTGTTGTATCTGATGCATTTGAGGATATATGGAATGGTGTATTCCAGTTTGGTTCCTGCAACACAGGATCTGTTGAGATTTTTTTTCTTCAGATCTACAAAATTAATGTCATGTTTATTAGTCCACTCCAATTCCACATGTACAGTTAATACATATAATGGTGCTGTAATTTTTTAAAAATTTTGCTATTAAATATGATAATAACCAACATAACCAAGGAAAGTATGTACCTATGTCTACATACGCGTGGTAGGGAGTTTAAAAATTACCTCGATCTTAGCTAGGTTTACCTGAATGCCTGTAGCAGAAATAAAATGTCCCAGAACTATTCCCTCTGTCATCATCATATGACATTTTTCATGACTGAGCCACAACTTGGTAGCTATACATCATGCAAGAAACTTCTCAAGATTATGAAAGGCTTGATCAAAATAATTAACATAAGGGGTAAAATCATCCATATAGTTCAAGTCATTCATTAATTACATCAAAGAAAATACTTAGAATTTCCCTTTGAAAAGCAGATGGTGCATTTCACAGACCAAATGGTAAGACTCTATATGAAAACATTCCCCACAAACATGTGAACGTAGTTTTATCTTGGTCTTAAGGGGAAATAGGGATTTGATTATATTTTCTGAACCCATCCAGGAAAGAAAAATATTTGTTTCCAGTAAGAGTGCGAAGGACTTGGTCCATAAATGGAAGAGGAAAATCATCCTTCTGCGTCATTTTATTAGTTATCTACAGTCGGCAGAAATTCTCCATTTTCCATTCTTCTTAGGGACTACCACCAGTGGTGAAACCCATTGACTATGAGAGATGGGATATATGAAATTAACATCAATAAGTTTCTAAGTTCTTATTTTATTATGTCCCTGAGGTGTGGATTTAGTATTCTTTGAGGTTGGCGAATAGCTTGGGAATCCTTCTCGATATAAATATGATGTGTGCATAGTTATGGATCGATGCCCTTCACATCATAATTTTTCCAGGAAAAAGTTGTTATATTTTTGAAGAATTTGAATAAGCATTGCACACTGAATATCATGAAGATTGGCATTAATATTCAAGGTCTTGCCGGGTTCAATTTCAATGGGAATTCTATTGTGAACTATAGTCATGGATATATGTTCAGTTTTCAAGTCCTCTAGAGGATATCCTTGGGCTTCGTTGTTGAGCACGAATTTCAACATTTGACATGTTGGGTTTCTAATAGTGGAAGGCTGATTAATAAACCCATTAATTATATCATCATCAATACGTATTTTAAATATAAGATCTTTGTCAACGGTAAGAGGAGAGCATAAATTTCCTTCCTGATATTTGGGCGGGAAACATCTAAAATTTTCAGTTGACATGCTTGGTCTAGCAGGAGGGTATAAGATAATATTATTGATAACCAGTCCTTTAGCGATTGTCATACTTATGGTTCAACACCTGATGTATGTATCTGTAGTGGCAAGCTATGGTCTACCTAAATCTACTAAGTATTCCCAGAAATCTACAAAAGAAATGTCTAAGGTCCCTTCTGATTTTACTACGGATATGTTAGCTAGCTCCAACATGGTTGGAGTTTGTTTAAATAAAGTTATTCCAAGGAGTCCAAAAGTTTCAAGTGTTATAATATTTATGGCATCTCCCAAGTCCACTAAAGTGTTTGGGAAGATATATCCTTGAATCTGGATAGTGACTATAGGGTTTCCAGTATCATCATATTTGATAGGTATATGTTTTCCTAGGACAAGATCGTAATGTTTCCCTAAAACATGGATTGTAGGAGAGTGTTTTAGCTTCCTACCAAGACTCTTAACACACAATTCTTTAATGGTTTTAGCATAAATGAATGTTTCTCTAATAGCCTGTAACAGAGGGATTTTGATACATAATTTTTGTAATTCCCTTAAGAGATCAAAGTTAGGGTATACAGGTGCTTTTAATATGGCTAATATTTCAGGGAATGGAGGAGAAATTTCCACAATTTCAATGCATTCTTGTTTTTATTTGGTTTACTAGACAATTCTACTTTGGTAATGATTACAATAGGATGATAATGTTCTTTCAAAGACCGTTCCTTAGCGGGTTTGTCATTTTCTGGTTGCTCTTTATTTTTTGAGTGATATTTTTGAAAGATGGTTCTCCCATATCTTATACGTAATTCATTACATTCCAAAGAGGGAGGCGTAGAATCCAAAGTTTACATAATTTCCAAATATTGCACAGGTCAGTTATTTTGATTTGGATTTGGCTATGCAGGTAACTGAGGTCATAGTGGAGGTGGAGCATTCGGAGGTAGTTGAAGTGGAGGTTGTAATGGTGGTTGATTTTTTTACTAAGGCATCACTCCCATTGATTGATTAATCAGTCTAGTGGACTGTTTCCAATTCTAGTACCACCATTTCCTCTAAGTTGGTTGATTGGTCCATTGCTAAGGGTATGGATTATTTGGTGTGTTCTGCCACGAGGTTGTGGGATATTGTTTATTTGACCAAGAAGGACCAGGGAATGACTTATTTTTCTAGGGTGACGAAGTGTATGACTTAGGCTAGCAGGTAGTTGGATAATGTTGCTCACCCTGCCAATTTAATCCACAAAACCGTTGTTGAGAAAATTGTCCAGAAAAAAACATAGAAGGGTCCTGCAACATACATGATGGGAAATTCTGCCATTGTCGTCGATGTGCCACAAAATATGTTGGTTTTGGTTCTTATTTGGCTTCCTTAATTACAAATTTCAACCCAATAAGTGAAGGACAATGATCAGTCAAGTTATCTTTGGTAAAAATAGCACATATATCTACTGTATCCAACATACATTCTTTGTGAATGCGCTTCTATTGCCAACAAGGACAAAAAATAGCTAACACCTATTCTGCTTCAACTTGATTCTATTTTACCTATAAAAGATCCAACTGTTTTGTCAGTGTACTTAAGATATGAATTTTAAAATATTTTAAAATATTACCAATCTATGCTCATGTAACTCCTCCCCTACAATTCTGTTAGATCTGCTGAGAGGTTCACGAGTTCCGGGTTTGGTTGGTGTATTCCCTTGTGGACATTTGATACACAATTTTACAATGTCATCACATTCTTCTTTAGAAATTTCACCCTTCCCCATTAAATTAAGCATTTCTATCCATTCATATTTTAGACCTCTAATCAAAGTGGGTTTCAACACATCCTTGGGTAGAGTAGTATATGGTGATCTTTGTAAATTATATTGAAATATTTAAACATGCTCTTCCAAGGTTTCATCTTCTTTTGAAATCATCATAAATATTTATTTCCTTAGATATATAGATTGGAAATAGTCCTGGTACTTAGTAAGGAAATATTGTTTCATTTGATCCCACGAAGTTATAGTACCACCCTCCAATCCCATGAATCATCGTAATGCTTCTCCCTTCAAGGTAGAAGGGAAAACAATATTTTTTGGGGGTCAATAGTATAATCATACCCTCGACATAAGAAATCAAAATCAAACAAAAATTCATCAGGGTCTTCAGAGGCCATCCCATGAAAATTTGGAAGATTTTACAGTGGGATAACCTTCATTGGTGCATTAGCCTGCATATGAATGATAAAATATTTTGTGGTTGAGGTTTGTGTTCCTATTACTGGGTTTTCAATTTTATTAAATATCTTCTAGTAACCTTCAGGGATCCCATAGTTAGGAGGTACTATTTGAAAAAGAGTAATATGCTGACGGGTTTCTGTGCCTTGACCAAGTCTCACAACACTGCCTAGGTTAGCAATTTCAGTTTCTCGTCTCACAATAGGTGTTGCGGGAGATTCCTGCTCAGAAGGTTGAGGGTATGGTTCACTTGTCTCACCACTCCCTTCTCTTAAGTTACAAGAGTTCCCTTCACTCTTATCAAAAGGACTGAGATGCCTAACAGGTCTTTCTTGAAAGATATGCTCAGATCCTAGTTTTTTATCATGGATCTCAACGTTAGTTGCAACATATTACTGTTCTACTCGAGGTGAAATAAAATTTCCCAGAACTATGCCCTCTGTCATCATCATATGACATTTTTCATGACTGGGGCACAACTTGGTAGCTATACATCATGCAAGAACCTTCTCAAGATTATGAAAGGCTTGATCAAAATAATTAACATAAGGGGTAAAATCATCCATATATAGTTCAAGTCATTCATTAATTAAATAAAATAAAATACTTAGAATTTCCCTTTGAAAAGTGGATGGTGCATTGCACAGACCGAATGGTAAGAATCTATATGAAAACGTTCCCCATGAACATGTGAACGTTGTTTTATCTTGGTCTTAGGGGGAAATATGGATTTGATTATATTTGCTGAACCCATCCAGGAAAGAAAAATATTTCTTTCCAGTAAGAGTGCCAAGGAATTGGTCCATAAATGGAAGAGGAAAATCATCCTTCTACGTAGCTTTATTAGTTATCTACAGTCGACACAAATTATCCATTTTCCATTCTTCTTAGGGTCTACCACCAGTGGTGAAACCCACTGACTATCAGAGATAAGATATAAAAAATTAACATCAAGAAGTTTTTGAAGTTCTTGTTTTATTATGTCCCTGAGGTGTGAATTTAGTCTTCTTTGATGCTGGCGAATAGCTCGGGCATCTTTCTCAATGTAAATATGATGTGTGCATAGTTGTGGATTGATGCCCTTCATATCATAATATTCCCAGGCACACGTTGTTTATATTTTTGAAGATTTTGAATAAGAATTCCACATTGAATATCATTAATATTGGCGTTAATATTCAAGGTCTTTTCAGGTTCAATTTCAATGAGAATGCTATTGTGAACTGTAGTCATGGGTATATGTTCAGTTTTCAAGTCCTCTAGAGGATCTCCTTGGGCTTCGTTGTCGAGCACGACTTTTAACATTTGACATGTTGGGTTTACAATAGTGGAAGTCTGGTTAATAAACCCATTAATTATATCATCATCAGTATGTATTTTAAAGATAAGATATTTGTCGAAGGTAAGAGGAGAGCATAAATTTCCTTCCTGATATTCGGGCATGAAACATCTAAAATTTTCAGTTGACATGCTCGGTCTAGCAGGAGGGTATAAGATAATATTATTGATAGACGATTCTTTAGCAATTTTCATACCTATGGTTTGACACTCGATGTATGCGTCTGTAGTGTCAAGACATGGTCTACCTAATATCAAAGGGTGGCCTTCTAGTTTATTTTTGGGATTGAGGACCAGAAAATATACTAGCTATTCCCTGGATTCTAAAAAAGCAATGATATCATCTAAGGTCCCTTTTGATTTTACTACGGTTCTGTTAGCTAGCTCCAACATGGTTGGAGTTTGTTTAAATCGAGTTATTCCAAGGAGTCCACAAGTTTCAAGTGTTATAATATTTATGGCAGCTCACAAGTCCACTAAAGTGTTTGGGAAGTTATATCCCTAAATTTGGATAATGACTACAGGGTTTCCAGGATCATCATATTTGATAGGTATATGTTTTCATAGGAAAAGATTAGAATGTTTCCCTAAAACATGGATTGTAAAAGAGTGTTTTGGCTTCCTATCTGGACTCTTAACACACAATTCTTTAATGGTTTTAGCATAAATGAGTATTTATCTAATAGCCTGCAAGAGAGGGATTTTGATACATAAGTTTTGTAATTCCCCTAAGAGATTGAAGTTAGGGTATACAGGTGATTTTAATATGGCTAATTTTTAAGGGAATGGAGGAGGAATGTCCGAAATTTCAACGCGTTCTTGTTTTTAGTTGGTTTACTAGACAATTATGCTTTGGTAATGATTACAATAGGATGATAATGTTCTTTCAAATACTGCTCCTTAGCGGGTTTGTAGTTTTCTAGTTGCTCTTGATTTTTTGAGTGATCTTACATTCCAAAGAGGGAGGGGTAGAATCCGAAGTTTCTATAATTTCAAAAATTGCACAGGTCAGTTATTTGGATTTAGATTTGGTTGTGCAGGGAACTGAGGTCATAATGGAGGTGGAGTGTTCCGAGGCAGTTGAAGTGGAGGTTGTAATGGTGGTTGATTTTGTTACTAAGGCATCACTCCCATTGATTTATTACTCAGTCCAGTGGATCGTTTCCAATTCTGGGACCACCATTTCCTTTAAGTAGGTTGATTAGCCCATTGCGGAGGGTACAGATTATTTGGTGTGTTCTGCCATGAGGTTGTGGGATATTGTTGATTTGGCTAAGAAGGACCAGGGAATGACTGATTTTTCTAGGGTGACGAAGTGTATGAATTAGTCTACTAGGTAGTAGGATAATGTTGCTTTCTTTGCCAATTTAATCCATGAAACCATTGTTGAGAAAATTGTCCAGAAAAAAAAAATATAAGGGTCCTTCAACATACTTGATGGGAAATTCTGCCATTGTCGTCGATGTGCCACAAAATATGTTGGTTTAAGTTCTTCTTTGGCTTCATTAAATATAGCTTTCAACCCAAGAAGTGAATTAAAACAATCAGTCAAGTGATCTTTGGTAAAAATATCACATATATCGACTATATCCAACATACAGTCTTTGTGAATGTGCTTCTATTGACAACGAGGACAGAAAATAGCTAACACCTATTATGCTTAAGCTTGATTCTATTTTACCTGTAAAAGATCCAAATATTTTGTTAGTGTACTTAAGATATGAATTTTAAAATATTCTAAAATATTACCAATCGATGCTCATGTAACTCCTCCCCTGTAATTCTGTTATATCTGCTGAGAGGATCGCGAGTTCCAGGCTTGGTTCGTGTATTCCCTCGTGAACATCTGATACAAAATTTTACAATTTCATCATATTATTCTTTATAAATGTCACCCTTCCCCATTAAATTAAGTATTTCTATCCATTCATATTTCAGACCTCTAATCAAAGTGGGTTTCAACACATCCTTGGGTAGAGTAGTATATGGTGATCTTTGTAAATTATATTTAAATATTTCAACATACTCTTCCAAGGTTTCACCTTCTTTTGAAATCATCTTAAATATTTATTTCCTTAGATATATAGATTGGAAATAGTCCTAGTACTTAGTAAGGAGATATTGTTTCATTTGATCCCACGAAGTTATAGTACCAACCCCCAATCCCATGAACCATCATAATGATTCTTCCTTCAAGGTAGAAGGAAACAAATTTATTTTCTTAGGGTCAGTAGTATAATCATACCCTCGACATAAGACATCAAACTAAAACAACAATGCATCGGGGTCTTCAGAGGCCATCCCATGAAATTTTGGAATATTTTACAGTGGGATAACCTTCATTGGTGCATTAGCCTACATATAAATGATAAAATATTTTGTGTTTGAGGTTTGCGTTCCTATTATTGGGTTTTCTATTTGATTAAATATCTTCGAGTAACCTTCAGGGATCCCGTAGTCAGGAGGTACTATCTGAAAAATATTAATATGCTGATGGGGTTTTGGGCCTTGACCAGATATCACAACACTACCAAGGTCAACAATTTCATTTTCTCGTCTCATAATGGGTGTCGTAGGAGATTCCTACTTAGAAGGTGTAGGGTATAGTATGCTTGTCTCACCTCTCCCTTCTCTTAAGATATAAGAGTTCCCTTCACTCTTATCAAAAGGACTAAGATGCCTAACAGGTATGTCTTGAAAGATCTGCTCAGATCCTAAATTTTTATCGTTGATATCAATGGTAGTTGCAACAAATTACCCTTATACTCGAGGGGAAATAATAGTAGACCCCTTCCCGAATACTCCCTAGGGATCTACCAATGCTTGAGATTCTGATTTGTGAATGATTTCTTCTATAAAGGTTGTTCTATCAAGGGTTACTTGACCTTGGGTTTGGTGATTTTCAGGGTGGATTTTTGATCTATCTCTATCTGGTTCCTAGTCCTAGGTTTCTTTCTATTCATACATGTTGGACAACCTAAACGTATTAGTCGAGGGCAAGCACTAGAAAAATATTTTTACTTGCGTGCATGCATAGGTTCTTACCTTCCATCTTTAATATCGATCCCTCAGGGATACAACAAGAATTCTCTTTGAAAACCTCCCTGGAAACATTGCCACATTTTTGAGCCAGTTAATTGTTCCTAAAAGGACCAACTAGCTACTACACATTAATATATCAACCCGAGGTTTCGTTTTTCTATTTCAAGGTTATCGACACAGTTTATGCAACATAAATGATGGTATGAATAGTTATTGTTATCCTATTAAAAAAACAAAGATGAAATATCAAAGAAATCAAGTCGTATGTCAATTTATAACTACAAAAAACAATTCAAAACATTAAATTCTAAATTATTTCTGAAGGAAACAACAAAGGAAAACCTCATCAAGATGTTTCTTAGGGAACAACAACTACAATATGTAAAAACAATGTATAGAATCATACCATTGAAAGAAATTGAGTAAGAAAGATATAAATCTATGATAATCTACAGGAAACAACAAGAAATGACAATACACTTGAAAAATTAACTACAACAAATCTATTATGTAAGGATCTTGATAAAAAAAATTCAAAATAGAGCATTTGATTTAATGAACAACTAACAAGAAATGAAGAGAAATTACACAAATGGAAATAACTGAAACAAGAGACTCAAACACCAATTTAATGATATAGGTAAAGACAAATTTGTTGGCAATATGATGCAGAGTGTTGTCCTTGATGGCAACCCACTGAATGAAGATGAAGACATGAGATTGTTGGCATGTGTTGTCCTTGATGGCAATACACCTGATGAAGTTATTCTTGACTTGATGGACTTGGTAAATGATGTAAATCTGATGTGATATGATATTTGTTGACAATATGATGCTAAGTGTTGTCCTTGAATGGCAACCCTCTTGATGAAGATGATGACAAAATTGTGCTTGATAGAATATGTTTTGATGAACTAAATCTGATGTATCTACAGTGAGTACGTAAGGAAATGAAGAAAGGAATTCAGCATGTGCTAAATATATGATGAAAAGAGTATGTCTCTAAGAATACGCGGATCCGCTTAGGGGAAGTCGCGTATGCACGCGAGAATAAACGTTCCAAGTCGCGTATGGGCAAAAGCGCTCTTAAAAGTGCAAAACCAGGGGGTAACCACCATGGAATTGACCCATTGTAATGGGTAATGATTCGTCTAAATGACCCCGGTCAGGAATACCATCTAAGTAATGTAGCATTGGGCTCATGGTATTGTTTTGGCTCATGGTATTGAAAAAAGGGGCTCATGGTATTAAAAAAGGGTAAACCTATATAAAGATAATAAATTCATTGTGCAAATCATGCGTGGTGGTCAAAAGATGTCCGAGCTTGAATGAATATTTCTCTATGCGAAGTATATCTCAGATGGAAAGGGTAAAGGTTTGATAATAGATCCTCAATCTAAGTGATGCACCTATGAAGAAATGATGAAGCGGAATATCTAGATCTGGAATGTATTTGTATCTGCTAGATCTGTTTATGGAAGGCTTAGATCTGAGATGAGGCGAACATCTGTCTGAAGTAAAAGGGTAAATCTGAACTGAATATCTGATCTAAAGAAGTATGCTTCTTTATAATAATTGAAGATCTATACGCTAGTTCACCGCAGAGGAAGCGCGTATATACGCGGCTTCGCTGAAGAGAAAGAGCGTATGCGCAATGAAATATGTACAGAGGTATACGTTGGTTTATGTGAACGGAAGCGCGTATATACGCGACATCAAAGGAAGGAAAAGCGCGTATGCAAACTAGGGCTCGCTCAAGTTCAAGTGGTATGAACTATCTCATCCGTTTCCGCGCCGGTTTACCGACATCTCGTTAGTGAGCTATATGTATCTGCTTTCATGGTTTACCGTGCTTAAAAGTATGGAATGGGTCCAGTCTGAAAATAGGATGAAAAGTGGCCTGCAAGTTGTGATCTATTGAAGCTATTGGATCCAGTATGAAAATTGATGAAACGTGGTCCATGGTGGTGCTGAGGGTTGTAGCCTTCAATCAGGGGGTTGTAGCTCCCTTCCAAGAGAGGCTGGTAAACGAGAGAAGGGGGTTGTAGCTCCCTTCTAGGAGAGGCTGGTAAACGAGAGTAGGGGGTCGTAGCTCCCTTCCAGGAGAGGCTAGTAAACGAGAGCAGGGGGTTGTAGCTCCCTTCCAGGAGACTCCTTTCCAGGAGAGGCCGGTAAACGAGCCAGGGGGCTCGCGTGCCGTAGAGTCTCGCACTCGTAAAGACATATGTTGTAAGATGTTTTCTCTATAATAAAATATTGAAGGCTGAGCAACTGCAGCGGTGGTTTTCTCCCGACTTGGGTTTCCACCTAGAAATCCTGGTGTTTATGTGTGATGCTTTGTGTGATGGTTTATTCTGTTCTGACTACACATGTTTACTATTTGTAGAACATCTAATGAATGAATGATAGAATGATATAAGTGAAGAACTAATGGCATAGTTAGATCTCTGGGTATACGCGAGTTTTATGAAGGATATTCGCGTGTATACGCTAGTTGGCTTCAGCAAAGTAGCGTATGGGTTTTAGAGCATGAAAAAGTAAAAAGTTTTAGTTTTCCCTAAATACTGATTCACCCCCCCCCCCTCTCAGTATTTTTCCCAACAATTGGTATCAGAGCGGGTTCTTCTGCAAAAGCTTGATCGCTTGAAGGAGATCCGTCGCAATGGGAAGTCATGAAGGAGTAATGTCTATAAAGCCACCTCTATTCAATGGAAGCAATCTGATATTCTGGAAGGTACGAACAAAAGCATATCTGCAAAGTCTTGGTGCAGATGTATGGGCAATCGTGGAAGAAGGTTATCAATATCCGGCAAGTATTCCTACTGATGCAGCTGAAAGGAAGAAGTATGAAATCAATGCCAAAGAAGTGAATGTCTTATTAGGAAGCATGTCTGAATCAGAATTTGCTAAAGTGATGCAGCTACATTCAGCAAAAGAAATATGGGACAAAATCATTCTAAGCTATGAAGGAGACACAAAGGTAAAAAGTGCAAAACTACAAACTCTTAGAATTGAATATGAAAATTTGAAGATGCATAGTGATGAAAGTGTTGCCAGTTTCTTTCTTCGTCTAGATGATATTGTAAATCGGATGAGAAATTTGGGTGAAACCATAACCGATACTACTCTGGTGGAAAAATTCTTAAGATCCTTGACTTCAAAATTTGACTCTAAAGTTTCAACTATTGAAGAAAGGCAAGATCTGCAAACTCTTACTATTGTTCAATTACATGGTATTCTGACTGCTTTTGAAATGAGACAAGGAGGTCCTTCTCAAATCAAAGAAGCTTCTTTTAAGGTATCTGCAAGAGGAAAAGAAAAGGAAGTTGTCAAAGAATCCAACTATATATCTGATGAAGAAGAAGCGAATTTCGTGAGAAAACTCCAACTAGGAACTGGAAGATTCAAAGGTAAGCTTCCCTTCAAATGTTTTGAGTGTGGAAAAGTTGGTCACTATGCCGCTAAATGTCCTTATAAAGAAAAACATGGTAAAGGAAAACAATTTGAAAAGAGGAAGAGTTATTATGCAAATGAAGATGATGATGAAGTGTCCAGTGAAGATGAAGAAGATTCCGACCAAGCTCTACAAGTGCTCATGGCAAAGAAGCAAAAGAAGAAGGTTACTCGAGGAAAGGAGATACCTCAGAAATCATGTATAGCAAAAATTGAAGAAGATGAAACAGATTCTGACGAAGCTCTACAAGTGCTCATGGCAAAGAGGAAAAAGAAGAAGGCTACTCGAAGCAAGGAGATATCTCAGAAAATTAAAGAAGATGAATCTGATAGTGATTTGGGCCCTTGTAATCTTCTTTGTGCAAGCAATGGTGTAGAAAGTGAAAGTAAAGTTGTGGATCTAGAACAAGCTATCAAGATCAAAGTTGAAGAACAACAAAAGGAAATTAATAAGAAAGATTTTATCTACAAAGAGATGATCTCTCAAATGAAAGATCAAATAGAAATGTTGAATGGACAGGTGGACAAGTATCAAAGGTTTCATACTTATGCATCCAATCGAATTAAAGAACTAGAGCAGAAATCAACGATCTAAATGCAGATCTCGAAAAATCAAGCAAGAAGAATGAAGGACTTGAAGCTGCAATCATCTTTCTACAAACAGATCTTGAAGCATCAAATAAGAAGAATGAAGAACCTCTGCCATTTGAAAAGGAAGGCCTTGAAGCAGAAATCATCTCTCTCAAAGAAGATCTGGAAAAATCAAATAAGAAGAATGAAGAGCTGCAACAAACATGTGAAGAAAACGAAAATTGGTTGAAATAAGAGATTCTAAATATGAAGGATCAAGTAGAAGATGGAAGAAGGAAAGAAGAAAGCTTGACGAAGCAATGTCAAGCCTTGGAGGTTGAGGTAAACATTCTCAAAGGTAAATTAGAAGAAAAGGTTAAACTTTTGAGGTTTCAAGATAGTACTAATATTTTGGACAATATTCTAAGTAATCAAAGGTCTCCTGCTATCAAACTTGGTCTTGGTTTCCATGAAACTGTTAAAGGAGAATCTAGCTCACAAGGAAGTGCTAAAAATTCAGAGGATGTCAATACAAAACCTGAAGTGTTGAAAGAAACAAAAGGTCAACCAACAATGATGAAATCTCAAAGAAAATCAGTCAATAAAGTTGAATGCTTTAAATGTCATAATTATGGGCATGTTGCAGCAAATTGCAGGAGCAGATCATTTCAGCCTCAATCAAACAGTTCCTACATAGAAAGGTACTCTGGTTTCTTCAAGGGTTATTGTTTTTCATGTAACAAGTATGGACATAAAGCAGCTGATTGTAAAAGGAGGAAGATTAGAAATACTCATTATGATTCTTATGCTTATTTCTCTGGACACATGAGATGTTGTTCTTGTAACAAGTATGGACATGTAGAAAAAGAATGCAGGTTGAACAGATATGAGAAATTGGATAACTTCCGGCACACAAATAGAAAATTGAACAAATACGGAAAAGAAGAAGGACCGATCAGAAACGTAGGGAATTCTGACCCTACTGCAGTCATCCGCTTCTGAAGCTGACTTCTCTGATTGACTGCAGGAATGATGTGGGATACATTATGAGATTTAGTAATGTATCGTCATAGGGGGAGAAATGTATGATGTCTCTCATGATTGATTTGATTATTCTGGTTATATGTATTTCTGACAGAGCATTGGATATGAAGAAGACAGGTACAGGAAGTACAAGTTCAGGGGGAGATGAAGGAATGTGAAAAATTTCTATGCTTCACTTTTCATACGCGGGTTAGATTAACAAAAGTTGCGTATCCACGCAAGTTCCAGCAGACACAGTCGCGTATGCATTGATGATAAGAGAATTTATATGATAGCTGAAGATCTGGAGTAGAGGTTAAGGGGGAGTATCAGTCTGATTGTTAATAACTGTATTATTGACTCTATATCAGCTTAATTTCTCAGTTTTTAATAACGATGATATGATACTTGGTTACTTATGTTGAAGATTATGGATGAGTCCTATTTTCTTGTTGATGAAGAGTATTTGTTGCTGAGATGAAAGTCTTATAATTCAGAGATAAGGACAAATCTTGCAGAGATTGTTGCTGATGACTTGCTGATAAAGGTATTCAGGTTGCACAAGTTAAGAAGGAGCACTGGTTCAGGGGGAGCAGCAGAAATAAGAATAGATCATGCAGAGTTTGTTACTATGTTTGAGATCTTTTGCCTACATATGTTACTTCTTAAAGATCATGGTGATATTGGACCACATGGATGATTGACACATTTTTGAAGATACTGTTCTGGTATGATAATCTCTCTTGGAAATATTGTATTGATGTTGCAAAGAATCTGAAGGCTTGGTTACTAATGTGCTTATGCTACAACCGTTGGATGACGCTTGAAGACACAACTACATTGTTCTATCTATCTGTATTCTAGGGAAGCATTCAAAATGCCTCGAAGAAGAGCCGTTTTCTTGTCTCTTTCTCACAGAGGATCAGATCTGGTTAAAATATAGAAGATGGTATTGGATACGCGAGTTTCCTGAAACACAGTCGCGTATATACGCGAGTTCATGCACAGAAAACCACATATGTCTGATTGCTGACAATTTTCTGTTTGGAGTCAGCTCTCTTCAGCTCAGCTGCAGTGCTGCTTGGTATCTCTGATACGGTTTGGTATCTCTGGTGATGTTCTAGTTCTCACAATTCTTTTCTAATGTTTTGATAAAGATGCCTTGATGATTTGTTGGTAAAAGTGTTCAGGATGCACAAACTAAGAGGGAGCCTTAGTCATATGGAAAGGTTGCTTGGATGCACAGATTCAGGGGGAGCATTAGCCTTGCTGAGTATAATGCATTGTTGGCGTTATGGTGGTTCTGATTCATGATCTCTCTTGAGGTCTTTTTGGTGTTGGTTATGAAACTAATATTTGTATTTTGATGAAAAGGTCATGATGTAAAATTGTAAATTTCAGTCATGTAAGGACTTGTCAAAATTTGTAAACCCACTTGGTTGGGTAGCTGAGTCAAATTTTGTAAACCCACTTGGTTGGTAGGCAGTTGAAGGGTGCAAAACCCACACAGTTGGGTGCAGAGTCTTATATGTAAATCCACTTGGTTGGATATTTAGATATAGTATGAGTCCATTGGTGATGAGAGATAGCCGAGTCATGTACTTCATTGAAAGTATGTTTAGAGAATTCAGCATGAACTCGGAGGGCTGGTCATTTCGGTATATATCGAGGATCTATGAAGGCTCTTCACATAAGGAGAAAAGAGGGAGAGTGTGTTGGTTTTGATCCGCCCTTTGCCCTTGATGTCAAAGGGGGAGAGTGACATGGTGTTTGAATGAAGAGAAAGAATGGTGTCAAAAATGGGAGAGTGACATGGTGTCATTGTATTCTTAATGTACCTATCTGCTGTGATAACCAAACACCATCGTGGTTGCCATCAAGTCCAAAGGGGGAGATTGTTGGAAATATGATGCAGAGTGTTGTCCTTGATGGCAACCCACTGAATGAAGATGAAGACATGAGATTGTTGGCATGTGTTGTCCTTGATGGCAATACACCTGATGAAGTTATTCTTGACTTGATGGACTTGATAAATGATGTAAAACTCATGTGATATGATGTTTGTTGACAATATGATGTAGAGAGTTGTTCTTGAATGGAAACCCACCTGATGAAAACACAGTGGATGAAGACAATGGCAACTTCTTGGATGAAGTTGTGCTTGATAGAATATGTCTTGATGAACTAAGCGGTATATCTGATGAAGAGCCAGAGGCTGTGAAAAGGAGGAATGACATATGTATATCTATGATGAAAAGTGTGTCTCCTAGCGCTAAACGGATCGCCTAAAGGGAAAATCATGCTGCAGCTCAACCCCGTTCCAAGTCGGCAGTAGCAGGCAAAAAGCATGCAGAAGTGAAAAAGCTAAGGTATGCAAAGCAAATTGACCCATTGTATTGGGTAATGATTCGTCTAAATGACCTAGTCCGGGAACTACTATGGAAGTAATGTGGTTTGGGCTCATGTTATTGAAAAAGGGGCTCATGGTATTGAAAAAGGGTAAACCTATATAAAGATAATATCTACGTATGCAAATCATGCGTGTGGGAGCAAGATGTCGAGCTTGAATGAATATTTCTCTATGAAGTATATCTATGGAAAGGGTAAAGGTTTGATGATAGATCTGAATGCATGATGCACCAATGAAGAAAATGATGAAGAAGGGAATCTAGATCTGTAATTTATTTGTATTTGCTAGATCTGTTTATGGAAGGCTTAGATCTGAGATGAGGCGAACATCTGTCTGAAGTAAAAGGGTAAATCTGAACTGAATATCTGATCTGAAGAAGTATGCTTCTCTATAATGATTGAAGATCTATACTCTACTTCGCCGCAGAGGAAGCGCGTATATACGTGTCTTCGCCGAAGAGAAAGCGCGTATGCGCAATGAAATATGTACAGAGGTATACGCTGGTTTGTGTGAACGGAAGCACGTATATACGCGACATCAGTGAAGTGAAAGCGCGTATGCAAACTAGGGTTTGCTGAAGTCTGTGGTAAGAAATGTCTGTCCGGACCGTTCGCCGGTTTACCGATATTCTGTCGCTGAGTTATATGTATCTGTCATGGTTTGATCGTGCTTAAAAGTATGGTTGAAAGGGTCCAAATTTGAAAATATGATGAAACGTGGCTCCTCGCAAGTTGTGTTCTAAAGGAAGCTTGGATCCATGGTGAAAATTGATGAAACGTGGTCCATAAAGGTGCCGAGGGTTGGAAACTTCAGCTCGTGGGGTGGTAGCTTCCCTTCCAGGTGAGGTCGGTAAACGATATCAGGGGTCGCAGCTCCTTCCGTGAGGCTGGTAAACGAGAGCAGGGGGGTCGTAGCTCCCTTCCAGGAGAGGCTGGTAAATGAGTGCAAGGGGTTAGTGCTCCCTTCTAGGAGAGACTGGTAAACGAGCGCAGGTGGGTTCCTGCGTGCTGGTATGAGTCTGCACTAGCACATTGTTGTAATATGTTTTCTCTATAATAAAATATTGAAGGGTGAGCAACGGCAGCGGTGGTTTTCTCCCGACTTGGGTTTCCACCTAAAATCCTGGTGTTCTGTGTGATGCTTATGTGTGATGGTTTATTCTGTTCTTACCGCACATGTTTACTATTTATAGAACATCTAATGAATGAATGATGGAATGATATAAGTAAAAGAATTAATGGCATAATTAGATCTCTGTGTATGCGCGAGTTTTATGAAGGATATCCGCGTGTATACGCTAGTTGGCTTCAACAAAGTAGCGTATGGGTTTTAGAGCATGGTGCAAAGTTCTGCACTTGTCTTAAACATCGATTCACCCCCGTATTTTTCCTAGCAAAATTTTCTTCCAGGATCGGGCTGAAATCATCAGTTCAATTACAAAGAACCAATTACAATCGATGTATTCACAAGTCTGAACTTATGTAAAAAATAATCATACCACTAAACAACCCCTTTCAAGGCTTAATTCAAGTCTTTATATCATTTTGGTAAAATATAAGAACAAATAATCTATTTCTAATAAAGAGCGATACTTAGAATACAAAGATTCTCAGGATGCTCATTTTAAGCTACAAGAAATCTTAATGAATATAGAGGAGCAAGTCAGAAGCTCATATTTAACTAATTTTCTCCAAACAAAGTGTAACAACCTGGAGATATCCAATCTCCCATGATCATTCCAGGAAGCCACATCAAATTCTAATTCATCAATAGATTCATGTCCAAAATAAGGATTCATTCACAAGTAAATAATGATTTAATGGTCAAATCCATTCATAAGAATAATAAAATAATAAATTCATATAAAACACTACTAGAATCCATACTTCATAAGTTATCATAGCCTAATTACAAAAAAGACTTGGAAAATAATATGAAAACTAAGAATTAAGGAAAATAAATTATGACAATTATGAGGCCCAACAGTCTCTGCCATTAAAGAGATGGCCGACTTAAATAAACTCAAGATAGATCAGTTGCTTGGTACTCTCACAGCTTATGTGACAAGAGTAGGAAAATAGAAGTATGAACTGAGGGAGGCAATGTTTAAAGTGTCCAAGAAGGAAAAGGACCAGAAATACCATCAAAATTGCTTGAGATGCGAATCTGATCAACAAATACCTCAATTTTCCAGGAAACTAAAGCGTGGCTCGTGAAAGTATAAAGGGAAGCTATCCTTTAAATGACTTGACTGTGGAAGAGTTGGACATTTTTCATCCAAATTCCCTTACAAGAAAAGGAAAGAAAAGGAAAATGATCAAAAATTTAGAAACAAATCTCAAAAACATCAGAAAAAGAAGTACTTCAAGAAAAAGGGACTCTATTCCAAAGAGGATAGCTCAACACCAAAATCTTGTAGAAATTTGAATAATAGCTGAATTATTCACCGAGATTATCCTGATTACACACTATTTAAGCTTCATGCATAATACATAACCTCTTCTACAATTGATCATCAATATGCGAAAATAGAAGCAGTCGCATGCGCACATTAAAACATAATCAAGCACACATATAACACAGTATGTAATGGGGAAAGCATACAGCTGAAAACCCCCAACTATCTGTATATTATAATGATAGAGAACATGTAACAATACATAGCACAAATCTCCTCACAGATCTCAACACTATCTCATATGCTACACACAAACTAGCTCAGATCTGAACAAGTCACAGGTTCAAATCTCCTCCACTGTTTGCCTGCCTCTACTGCGCAATCCAAGATGAGAATGAATGAGATCCAAGTTCTAATCCTTTTGGCTTGTACTGTGCAATCCTCATTGGCAATCTCAATCAATGTGTGTGCAAATCTCATGCACAAGTATAGTCACAACTGATAGCCACACTCACCCTTTCACCCACCTCTAACACTGGTCTCCACTGAACTGTCCATGCATTGCAGTTAACTGATGTGTTCTTTAGTTGATTTATGAGTTAATAATTAATGAATTAATTAATAATTAATTCACACCACTCATCACTAGTGTATTTATCAGTTAGACTAAATACAACTAGTTCAACTAAGTTAAACCGAACACAACTCCACCAACTGTCTCATCAACTCCACCAAACTCTGCCACATGAGTTCTAACTGAAGTCAACCATGCAATAGCTCTACTGACCCCTAGGAATAGCGTATTTCATACCAACAAATTTGCATGTGCCACCTGTTTATCAAGCGTGCTCGAAAGAGGATAAAGATAATGTTTTCAGTCTCATCTGTAGGGTTGTATGTATTCGATTGTTCTATTTTTAGCCCGGCAGTCTAAAAATAGATTCCGCCCAATGTCTAAAAATAGAGGTCCATCTATTTTTACCAACATGACCAATCATCCATAAATAGCATCCTGCAACTCATAGACCATGATCCATATGTCTAAAAGTAGACATAGTCTAAAACTAGACTTTGCACCAAAAATCACCTGTGTGGCCCCCCACCTAGTTTAGGTGATCACTTTCCAACTAGGATCAGGAAAGATGTTTCAGGATGCCTCCTTCATTGTTTCTTGTTGCAATCTTCAACAAATCTGACAACGAGAACTCTTTATAAAACCATTCAAATGAGTACTCATGACATTTGAAGCAGACTCCAAGAAACAAAATATTACTGACTCTGAAGAGGAAGAGGAAGAAGTAGGAGTAGTGAAATTTGAAGGGGAACTCATTAGCGCTCTTGATGAGTTAAAGAAGGCGAGGAAAAATAACATGCAACTAAAAGAACAACTGCAACGTGCTGAAGAAGGTATGGACAACTCAGAAAATGAAGATTTTGTTTGTCAAAAATAAAAACTTGAAGTAGCCATTAAGATCAAAGATAGTTTAACCCTTCTACTAGAAGAAAAACAATGTGAGAGACTAAAAGAAGAGAACAAACATTTAAAAGAAAATTTGTTCAAGGTGCAGAATGAAACAATCACAAAAACATGCAAAGATGAAATTATGTCCTTGAAAGTGAAATTAGAAGAAGCTAAGCGAAAGGAAGAAGTTATTTGTGATTTGATCCATGAATGGGAATAAAGTTGTCAGGGTCTTGAGGCAAAGGTCATCTCCTTGAGAACAAAGCTTGAGAGAGTGGAGACCGAGAAATGTATAAATGAAAAATTTGCAGAAGGAACAATAAATATAGGTTATATTCTAAAAAATCAAAGGTCATTAGGAAATAAAATAGGTCTAGGATGTTCTAGAATATAGGAATCTTCTATGGGAAAGATAAATTTTAGGTCTGTAGGATTTGAGGAACTGTAGAGCTATTCAAAGATGATTCAAGAAAGAATCAATGAAGATAAAAGGGAAGCAAGGCAAAGAGGATATCATCACCAGAATAATACCTCCATCCAACCCAAGGATCCACACCAACAAAGAATGAATCAATAAACTAGACAATAGTTACACATTTATTTTATGGTTAGTGTCATATATTTGGGCATAATGTTGTTGATTTTAGAAGTACCAAAGTTGAAAAAGAGAAAATTCCAGATATAATAAGTATCAAAATTTAAGATCTCAAAACTCTCCTCTTAGATATCAAAATTCCTTCTCTCCCCTGTTAAGTGATGTTGAAAGTTTCAAATGTAATAATTTTGGGCACAAGTCAAGTGAGTGCATAATCAAGTTTGAGTACCTATCTAAGTCCCATAATACTTGGTAACCAACTTCTCAAAAGGATAAGGATAATTGGAAATGAAAAACTGAAAATAGCATGCAATGTGGAATTTCTCTATCAACACATAATTAAGAGAACAAATGGTATGTGGATAGTGGTTGTTCTAAGCATATGATTGGGGAAAAGGTCAAATTTCTATTGCTAAAAGAAAAAGGCAGAGGGAACAATGTCACTTTCAGTAATAATAGCACAACAATAATTAAGGGTAAAGCCATAGTCAATATAGATCAAAAGATTAAATCTCAAAATGTGTTGCAGGTGAAGGTCTCAAGAAAAACTTGCTTAGTGTAATCTAGATGTGTGAAAATGGCTATGATGTGATATTTCGATCCAAGGACTGTGAGATTTGAATGAGAGAGATGGAAATATGGTGGGAAAATAAATCCAAACTCAAAATAATGTATATGTGTTTGATGAATCCAAAGTAAACTACTATTTAATCAAGATGAATGAAGCATGGCTGTGGCACATGATACTTGGCCATATGAATTTTGAAAATTTGATAAGAGTCAGGAAGATGGGAGTTGTGAAAAGTTTTGCAAGACTGTCAAGGCCTGATAATTCAATATGCAAGTCATGTCATTTTGGTAAGTAGACTAGGACTCATTTCAAGACAAGCGAGTTCCCTTCATCTATACCACTGGAGCTAATTCACACAGATATCTGTGGCCCAACTAGAGCAAAAATACAAGAGGAGAAAGGTATTTTATGCTGCTCATTGATGATTTTACTAGGACCACTTGGATCATGTTCTTAAAAGAAAATCAAAATAATTTAAGAATTTTAAGAAATTCAAAGCTCAAGTAGAAAATGAGAAAGATTTAAAGATAAAATTCTTAAGATTAGACAAAGGAGGAGAATACACTTCAAGAGAGTTTGAATAATTCTGTGAAGAGCATGGAATTAGGAGGCAATATTATGTTGCTAGAAATCCACAAAAAATGGAGTAGTTGAGAGAAAGAACAGAACAATCCAGCAAATGGTCAAAGCTATGATGGATGAAGAAGATGTACCCCACATCTTCTAGGGAGAAGCAAAAAAACTAGAAGGATTTATGTTCACCGAGAATGAAGGGTTTGTGTGCAGACTGAAAAAGGCTTCTTATATGGACTCAAACATGCCCCCAAAGCCTAGTATGCAATACTGGATTAATACCTTCAGCAAGAAGGCTTTAAGAAAGGTGATGTAGACAACAATATATAGATAAAGGATGAAGATGATCATCTACTAATTGTAGCCGTGTATGTGGAGGACATAATCTTTGACAACAACCTGGAACAATTGGGACATCAATTCACAAATTGTATGAAAACAAAGTTCGATAAGTCCATGATTTGAGAATTGTATTTCTTCTTGGGATTGCAAATTTCTCAATAAAAAAATGGAGTGTTTATCTCCCAATCCAAGTACCTACAAGAAACTCGGAAGAAGTTTTGGATGGAATATTGCAAGCCAGTTAGAAAACCTATGGTTACATGTTGAAAATTATGAAAAGAAGATGAGACATCGCTGGTAAATCAAAGTGAGTACAGATAAATGATAGGAACCTTATCATATCTCACAGTTTCAAGACCATACATCATGCAAGGAGTGGGTGTTTTGGTCATATTTCAAGCTTTCCCTCATGGAAGTCATGCCATCTCTATCAAAAGGATTTTCAAATATCTTCAAGGAACAACTGATTATGGACTGTGGTATGCTAAAAGAAGATAGTTTAAGTTGAAGGCATATACTGATGATGATTGGGCAGGAATTATTGATGGCATGAAGAGTACCTTAGGTGCAACATTATTTTTTAGAAACTTCTTAGTGTCTTGGGTCAACAAGAAACATGCCTCCATTTTTTTATCAACTGTTGAAGCAGAGTATATTGCAACTGGAACTTGTTTCTCGAAAATTCTATGGATGAAGCAAAACTTGAAGGAAATTACGATATATTTAATTGATCCCATTCCAATCATGTGTGATAATACTAGTGCCATCGGTATATCTAAGAATCCTACCATGCACTCAAAGACCAAGCACATCCCTATCAAGTTCCATTTCTTAAGAGACCAAGTTGCAACCAATGTTGTTTGACTTGAATATGTGGCTACTAAAGACAAACTTGCGGATATCTTTACTAAGCCACTAGAAAGAGAACCCTTTTAATATCTCAAGAAGTAGATAGGGGTTCTAACTCCTCCTCCCAAATGACTCAAATATAGTGTGTGCTGGCACTACTCAACATGTGGGATCAATTGAAGAGGAGGATGAAGTGGTTTAGGGGGAGTATTCAAGGGAATCCTTTACCATTGATTCCAAAGGGGGAGAATATTACTAGTGCATCGGAGAAGAAAAACAATGAAGAATACCATGCTTGGTTTCAGGGGGATCTTAATTTTTTTTCCATCAATGTGAAAGGAAGAGATTGTTGGATAGTTGACATTATCTAGATGGATTGTGGCATTTGGTATGTTGGAATTGATGTCAACTAGACTAGAATTGAGGTAGAGAGTTTGAAACCATTTATCAAGTATCATATGGGTTCAAAGCCTACATTGGACCCTATCCATTGACTACCGAAGTTAGCCCTAAGCAGGTTGTAATATCAGAGCAAGCTAGCATATTAGGAACTTGAGAGGAAAAAATATTGGAGGTTGGGGTCCCTTATAATTATTTTGAGAAAGAATTCTGATCTTATACCTGAGAAAGAGAACATCGGGACCCGACATCATAACCTCGAAGTAGAGGGAATATCGGAATATCAAAAGCATGGAGCCATTGGAACATCAGAGGTCATATTAGAATACAACCTCGGAAGGTCTAGGCCATCAGAACCTCGAAACCTCATAAGTCCTTATAAATTTCTATTCTTTGAAAGTACCGATGTTTTCGAGGAAGAGGAAATACAAAGTAATTCATTGAAAAACCAAGGACCAAGGGACCCTTTCTCTATCCTCCAGCAGGACACATGGAAATAGTTGATTGGCCCCTTAGGAGTTGACGTGGAGGATGAAATCATCATGATGTGGCAGTATGGGGGACATGTGGCAGTCAGTTTCAACATTTTTGGGTGGTCTAATGGGGAAAATCCATGTGACACATGCCACTAAGAAGACGCCACGCAGAAATGGTGACATCAATGCAACATCATCTCGGAGGTCAGAATATCGGAGGTTGGATATATAAGAAATTCTTTATAAAATATTTGTGAGAAAGTTATGATATCAGGGGCTTCAATGTGGATTGGCACTTTGTCATGGAGATGATAAAATCAAGGGTGTAGAGCAGGGCTAGCACCTAAGTTCTATGAATTATATCAAAGGTTGGAAACATTCGAACTCCTTTATAAATGTTTTTGTGAGAAGGTCATGATGATAGGGGCTTCCGATGTGGACTTTCACATGGTCTTGGGAGATCTAAAGAACCAAGAGTAGAGAGTAGTATTAGCACCTAAGTGCTATGGAGAATATCAAACGTCAAAGTTCTCATAACTCCTTCATAAATTCTTTTTGGAGAAAGTTCCAATATGTGGGGTTCCGATGTGTTGGAACTTGGTCAAGGTAGCTTAAAGGAACCAAGGGCGGAATATAAAAGACAAAAGGAGATAGGCCCTTGATAAGAGCTTGAAAGCCTTTGCACCTAAGTTCTATGCCACCGGTCACAATAATTGGTCCTATGAGGAAAAATAAGAAGGGGCTAAGCAAGAAGGGGCTAAAGGAACTTCAGAATATTATGATTTTGTAACATATTTTTAATATAAGTTACGATGTGTTAAGGCTATGATATTGAAGTATAAAGAGTTAAAGGATGAATGGGTCAAAAACTAGAGAGTAACTATAAGCCAAAGGAGTTGATTGATGAATTTAATGGAAACTACAAAGATCGTTGGGTCAAGGTGACAAGGACCATGATTCTTATATAAGAATTGCTGGGCTAGTCTCGACGTTGGAAGAAAACCATGTTTGAGCTCCTGTGCATGCCTTATGGACTTAAATGAGGAACAAATAAGCCAAGCTGAAGTACAGTCAAGCTCTACGAGCCATGAATAAGGATGGGACATCTCATTGGGGTGTATAGGTGGGATTACATTAAATTCTTAGCATGGATAATCACATAGAGAGTTTGTGAAGCACATAAGATTCCATCCTCATGTTCAATGCAATCAAGCATTAGATGCAACAACAAGATGGAGGAGCCATACAAAGGTACACTTGTGTAGTGTGGAAACATGCAGGAGAGACAAAATTGAGCAGAGTGCAGTAGAGGAATAAAAACAGTGATTTACATTGAGAAAAATGGGGGAACACAATATTGTTTTGAATGTGTTGAAGAGTGTGGAGCAGAGTGTGTGAGAGTTGAGAAACTAGCCCAAGTTTTGGATTGAAGCAGAGTGTTGCAGAGATCCTGTGCAATAGAAGGATGATATAAAATTATATATGGTTGAGAGCAGCAGGATGAGTACATTCGGCTACTATTGAGTGTTCAAAGGATAGGGTATTTCTATGTGATGCCGAGAAATATCGTGGAACAATAGAGGACCAAGAGCAAAAGTAGGATACTGCAGTAAACAAAATTGGTATTTATTTGTGTATGTATTTTCCCTTGTTTTTAGTTTGAAAATTGTATGAAAGGTAGAACAATGGCTAGAAAAGGTGGTGGCCTACATTCATACGAGGTTGGTGCCTCTTGAAAAGTAGTTTCTTGATATCTTAAGGGGTTTGGTGCCTCCTGTGAGTGGGTGCTCACATAAAAATTGATATAATTAAGTAGGTGCTTAATTTACATCATAGCAACAAACAAATTGGTGGTTTTCTCCCTTTAGGTTTCCACTTAAAAATACTTGTGTAAATATGTGTATGTTGCTCATGTGATGGATTTTATGTACATGTGAATGCCTTATACTATTGTTCATTTGTATTGTGATAAATTATATCATAAGTAATTGATAGTAGAGGAAAAAACTAGAGACATATTCATAATTATTTTTAAGAACCTCACTATTATTGCTTCACCACCCCCCCCCCCCTCTCAGTAATTCCTTATTCCAACACTATTGATCTGGATGTTGTTTCATCCTATTTTGTGCCATAACCAAGTTTCTCTTCAATAGTTTGATAACCTCTTGTTGGTTCTATATGTGGTCCTTTACTGCTTGAGCCTTTATAGTCCCTTTCAAGTGTGATGTAATGGATGGAGGATGATATCCATAAAGTTCCATAAATGGAGACATTTTTGATGATGGAAGGATGTGCTATACCACCATTGTACCAAGTGAAAACATTTGACCCATTATGTATGTTTATCACATGTAAAACAACATTTATATAATTTTAAGAATTTATTCATAATATCAGTTCTACCATCATATTAAGGATGGTAAGATTAGTTGTGAGCCAATTGACTACCCAAATAAGAAAATAATTCAATCCAAAAATTTCGAGTGAAAATTAGATCTTTGTCACTTATAATAATCTTTGGTATTCCATGTAGCTTTTGGACGATTTCCAAAAATGCTTTTGTCATTGTATTTTCTTTAAAAGGTGAGAATCATAGCAAAAATGGGCATACTTTTTTGTCCAATATACCACTACCATATCTAATTTTTTCCTTCATATTTGCGTAAACCAGGAATAAAATCCATTGAAACGTCTTCCCTCTACTAGCTTTGTATGGATATTGGCTAAGGTAACCATGGGGTCTTGATTGTCTCTCCCTTATTTTTTTGGCATATCACACATTCCACCACAAAATTTTTCACGTCTATAAGTCCTTCCCTAGGAGATATTTGTTGATCCTCTAGTATGTATTAAAGAACCCTAAATGTCCTCCTACAAGAGAAGTGTGTAATTCCAAAAGGACCTTTGGTTTGATTTAAAAATTGTTACATAAGTATAAGTGATATTCATACTAAGAAAATCATTTTTTCGCACAAATTTTTCTACTACATGGGTGTGTTCTCGCAATTATTTAATTATCTTACATACCTTCTCATCTTGCTTCCATTCTGTCCATGTTTCTTCCACCCATTTTAATTGTGGAGTGGAATTAATTGTGCATAATAAACCCTTTGTGTCTTCGTCGTTCCTTGAGAGTGCATCTACCACAATATTTTTTCCCCTTTTTGTAGATAATTTTAATTTCATAACTGAAATTTTTATGACTAATTTTTGTTTCTCTACTACATATATTATTTTCTCCAAGAATTACTTCAAACTATCATGATCTACTTTTAATTTGAAGTGCCTTCATATTAGGTTTGGGCACCATTTCTTAACTACATGTATTATGGCCAACATTTGTTTTTCATAGATGGGTATGAGTAAATCCTTTTAAGTTCACTACTATCAAAGGCAAGGGGCCTTCCTTCTTGAATCATAACTACACCAATTCCATGGCCTGAGGCATCACACTACCTAAGGAAGGTTTTTGTGAAGTCAGGTATCACCAAGAATAGAGTTGTACAAATAGCCTCTTTAAGTTCTTCAAAATATTTGGTTGATTCTTTAGCTTAAGAAAATGCTTCCTTATGCAATAATTTTGTTATAGGTTCTGTTATTTTACCATAATTCTTGAAAATCTTGTGGTAATATCTTGTTAATCCAATGATTCCTATGAGTTTCTTCAATGTATTGGGTATTTTCCGTTCACTCATAACTTTGATTTTGTTAGGATCCACCTTGACACCCTCATTTTATACAATATGACCTAAATATTCCACTTCTTACACTCCAAAGGCACAACTGGAAAGATTTACACATAGTTATTTCTCTTACAATAATGTTAACAACCTGTCAACATGTCGTACATGATCCTACCAATATCTATTGTATATTAGTATGTAATAAAAAAATACTAACATAAAATTTATAACGAAGAGTTTGAAAATATAATTCATCAAGCTTTGAAATGTTAAAGGTGCATTTGTAAGTCTAACTAACATAATAAAAGAATCACAATGAACTTAATGTGTTGTAAAGGTTGTTTTGGGAATGTGTTATTGTGTTATTATGATTTGATAATATTCAAAAAAAAATCCATCTTAGTTAAGAAAATTTCTCCATGCGATTCATCTAATATTTCATTAATTACATGAATAAGAAACTTATCTTTGATTGTAATTTTGCTGAGCTACCTGTAATCTAGAAACATATGCCATGAACTATCCTTTTTTATCATCGTCACCACTAGTGAAGAGAAAGTGCTATGGATAGGTTTAATGATGTCAACCTCTAACATTTCTTAAACCATTTTCTCAATCTCACTTTTCTATGCATGTGGATACCTTTAAGGCCTAACATTAGGTGGCACACTTCTAGGTTGAAAATGAATAGCTTGGTCATGACCTTGGGAAGGTGGAATATCCTTAGGCATATCTCCAAATAATTTAGAATGATTATTGATATCTTTTTGGATATTAAATATAGCAGAGGATATATAAGTTTGAACATCTAATGAACACACTAGTCCTATTACACATTGGTGTCCCTTTTTTATATATTTTGTCATGCTATTAGAGCTTATCACTATACTAGGTTTCCATTTGACACCTCTAAACTGAATTTCCTTTCATTCTAAGAAAATTCTTATGAAATATATTGCAAATTAAGGGCCACTATTCCCAATTATTGTAACCATTGGGCCCCTAATACAACATCAACACCACCCATTTTTATTGCAATCATGGGACTATCCAATAAAGAATTATCCATATTCAACTTATTATGGAATTTCCTTTAACAATTTATGTTACCTCCATCTACAACCATTACTCAAAATTCTGTGCCAAATATACAAAGAAATTTAGAAGTTTTGCCATTTTATAACTAATGAATTTATGGGTACTACTTAAATAAATCAATATGTTACCTCTTTATTTTTGATATATCCTTCTATATTGATGGTTTGTGGAGTACTAATGTCAGCCTATGCATGAAAAGAGATTGTTGGAGTAATCTCTTCTAGGTTTAGACCTTGTGATGGTTCTACTTCTTGAGCTTCTTGATCTTCACAATCTACATGGAATAATTTCTTATCACTATATTATGCCTCTTACCTTACTTTCTATCATAGTTGAAACATAGTCCCTTTTCTCCTCTTTCGTCCATTTTTTGAGGGGTCAACCTTGTTGGTTTAGGAGAGGGAGCATAATTTTCTCTATAGTTGTTAGTGACCAATTTTCTAGTGACCATATTTTTACTTTCGACTTTCCTTGCTAGAATGAAAGCATGCTCTAGAGATTTATCTTCAAAGAGACACACATCATGTTGGATGCTTTCCTTTAAAATTTTGATAAATAGATCTAACAAATTATCCTCTGAAATATTCTTTACCATGAGAATCAAATTATAGAATTGTTGAATGTGCTCTATAACTAATTTTTTTTCTTAGAATATTTACCAATTGACTAAATAATGTATTGATCTTAATATATCCATAATGTGCTACCAATTCCTCTACAAAAATATACCATTATATAACTTTATCCTTTTTCCTTTCATAGATCCATTGATACTATACATGTTGGTCTCGTTCTAAAAACATGGATGCAATATTTACGTTTTGTAAGGCTTCCAATTGGTGTAAATAAATTTTCTCCACCTAAAATATCCATGTTATAGGATCATTACCATTGAAATTCATTATATTAATCTTCAAAATGTAGTAATTCTTTAGTGCTGACTTGAAGCCCTGATGAATGTGAATCTTGGATTGAAAATTCATGATTATGTGTCTGTGATTCAATATTTATGCTCTCCAATTATGATAGAATTCTCCTCATATATGATTGAGTCTCAACACCATGCTTCTCCTTATGTTCATGATTTCCTTTGGTCTCCACATCATTTTTAGGGGGATATTTTAATAGAATGGTTTGTAATTATTTTATTTCTTCCTTGACGATTTTTGTATATCTTACTTATTTTCATTTCATCCATCATATCTCTTTTAATTTTTTCTTGAGAACTTGATAAGTCCACCTTTTTCAACATATAACCATCCATTTCATTGACATTATTTTATAATTGGGAGAACCTCAATTTTAAATCTTCACTTTCTTCATATGTCTTAGATGAGCCTTTAGGAGGTTTAATTGATGTAGTAGCTTTCTTTGGAGGCATGTTGGAAAATCATAATAGTACTCCTCTTTATCACGATTTTCAGTGACAAAATAATCTTCTAATCAAAATTTATATCAATTGTAAGCTATGTGCCTTTAAAAACCTTAATTTGTAGAATACTTGAATGACTAGAATTTTTCTTGATATATCTCTGATATTTGAACCTTTATCAATTTTAAACTTTAATATATAATACTCTGATATGTCTTTTATGGAATTCGATAGGTGTGACTAGAATTTGTTGTGCCAAGTGAAATTTGTGGAAACTTTCCCAAAAATCATTGATTTTTGAACTCTTCTCACAAGCAAACTTGTTTAGCATGCCACTTGTCCAATTTGTCAAATATAATTATGAAATTTTTTCCTGAGGTATTTTTGTATGCCTACTAAGATACTTGAATATTTCATTGTATGAAAAATCCCACAAAAGAAGTTATAACAAAATTACCAATTTGAACTGATTGAATTTGATTTTAGGATCCTTCATAAACCCTAACTTCCACATAGTATAACTTTGAAAGTATAGAGAACCAAAACCTGAAATTTGAGCCAGATGTTCCCTAGGAATTCTCCTTAATATGAAGCAAGTTTCACTAACAGAAAGCTCCCAAAAAAACAATTGTGTAAATTACAAACTTTCTCATTTTAAATTGATTTTAGGAGCATTTAGGAACCCTAACTTCCTTCGAGAATATATTAGAAATTATAACAAACCAAGATCTAAAATTTGAACCAAAATTTCACTGAGATTTCTCCTCAATATGACTCATGTCTCACTATATGAAACCTCCTAGAATACAAATTTATAGTGAAAATTTTGAACTGACATGTTTGAAACTAATTTCAAGAGCATTCAAGAACCCTAAATTCCTTAGAGAATATATCCAAAAACACATTTGATCCCTAAACTGGCATGGAAATTCCACTGAATAGTTCATTAAGAATTGTCTAATAAAATTATATTTAAAATCCGAAAATTTTCTCTATTACAATTTTATTTCTTTTCAAATTTACATATCTATAAATTATTGTTAATAATGTATACATGTGAATTAAAATTATGCGGAAAATAGAGAAAAATGAAATAGAATCTCATACACACAAATTCAACACAAGATATAACTTGGGAAACCCTTTTGGGAGAAAAACCCAACTAGAAGGTGAGGCCGCTCCACTCTCTTTATCTGAATGGAAATATGGTTGCAAGAAAAAATAAGTACGGCTTGTGGTCCATGGGCTACCATAGTGCACAAATCCTCTGTATGTGCTCTATCTCTTATCCCTCTTGGCTATTTTTTCTCAGCTATGGAACAAATGCACTTGAAATAATGGAACATGTTTTCCTCCTAGTGGCCCCATTATAACAAAACCCGATAGCCTACTATTGGTTAGGTTTTACTACCTCAACTCATAAACAAGGTTACAATATAAACTCTTATAGAGTATTATTCATCATAATTACGTAGATAGCCCCTTTTTCATGAATAATGGGGATTGAAATGGCATCATCTCGAATTATAGTGGTGAAAATAGGAAGGAAAAAGTCTGAGTGGCATAAATTTCACATCAATTGGAAAGGTCTATGTTTGTATAATAGGAAGATAAGGGTTACACTAAAAAAAAAAAGCTGTAGCCCCAAAAAATGTCATTTGATGCCTCAAAATTCTCCTAGAAGGTTTTAGATCCCGATTTGCCAATCTGGGTCCTGCTGGTAAAACTAGTCCTAAGACATGATTCCTCCATGTTTTCCACTCCCAAAGCATCAAGATGGAGGAAAAAAAATATAATGATCCAATATGAATCAAACCTCCCCATTTTGGGAGGTTTTTGGTACCCAACTACTTCTAATAAACGAGGTGACGAATTTTTTCCTCCACCTCTAGGGTGTACCATTTAGCTTTGCCTAGAAGTTGTCCTTTCAACTGAATCTGCCAAATATCATGTTGCCCATGTCTTGTAGTTCTAGAACTCTTCAAGAAAACTATATCTTGTATCAACTCTACCTCAACATATGGTTCCAAATCCTCCATATAAGGTAGGACCTATTCCTCTTCCTAATCTAACGTGGAAGGTTCATAGAGTTTCAAATTCTCTACATTCACAGTTACTGAGTAAATGCACATATACGGTGGTAAAATGAGTCTATAGGAATTATCACCCACCTTTTCTAGTATTTTGAAGGGACCATATCATAGAGCCTTTGTTTTCTTACCAGGCCCCTGTAGCCTCTCATTGTTCAACTGTAGCCATATGTTGTCTCCCACCTTGAACGATTTCTTTGTTATGTGATGATCATGTCTGGAATTATATTTATCCTATGAATTTTGCAATGTATATTGTACATGTATATGGATCTGGCTGATATTCTCTATAAAATTTTTAGCCCTCAAGGTGTATCCTATAATATCTTCCCACACTCCTCCTTGTTTCCCATATGTAATGTCTAAAGCCGAAAGCAGAAAATATCCAAAACATGTTTGAAATGGGGACTTTCTAGTAGGTGTGGGGACTGAGATATTTTAATAATGTTGTATATATACCGTATTTTCATCCCAGATATTCAGATGCTTCTGGTTATATCATCTCAGAAGTTGCACCAAATTCCTGTTGACTACTTGTGTCTGCCCATTTATTTGTGGATGGAATGCTATAGATATATTCAACTTTGTGTCCATCTTCCCCCATAATCTAGTCCAAATTTCATTGATAAATATTGTGTCCCTATTTGAAATTATTCTCCTTGGTATCCCACAGTGCACCCATACTTGTATAAAGAATAATTTTACTAATTCTTTCCCATTGATGGTATTTTTACAAGGCACCATAACATACATATTGTTGAACCTGTCAACTACCATGAATAGGTAGTCATGTCCTTCATGGTTGTTGGTACAATACCTCCCATAAACCCATGGAAATACTTCCCAAAGGATTTGGGTACATGTAAGGGATAATATAGACCATCTTTCCTATTACTTAGATTATTTTTACAACAAATCATGCATTCCCTTATGAACCTAGCTACTTGTTATTGCATCTTGGGCCAATACATATACCTATGCAAGTTGGCCACAATGTTCCCTACACCAAAGTTCCCTGAAACCTTGGAGGTTTTAGGCTCTCTAATTAGTGAGAATCATTCAAATTTAGGAAGAAATAACTTATCTAGCCTGTAGAGTAAGCCATATTGGAGATGGTGATCTACATTGTTGTTTCCATCATGCACATGACTCTGAATCTGCAACTGTTGAAAAACCTCCCTGAAGTCCTCATCCTCTGAATATGACTCTCTGTATGCATCATGGGTGAATGGATCCATGTGCATAAGAGTCCCCAAAAATGTGATATTTTATGTGTGTGTCATTGAAATCATGTTGGAAAACTTTTTTGTGCTTCCCTTGTTATACTTAATCACTAAATGGAACCATTATAGAAACCCCATCCACTTGTAATTCTTGGTATGTTGTAGCTTACTCTAGGCTTACAGGTACTGTAGTAGTTGGTGATCTATGTGTATTACTGACTCCTTTCCCATCAGCCACTGATTCCACTTCTTCAAAACTTGCACCAAGGCATATATCTCCTTGTCGTATGTAGGGTATTTAATAACATCCCCATGAAATACTTAATAATAGTAGCATATATGCCTTCCTCCCTGCATCAAGACCCTACCCATAACATACCCACTCACATATTTATCTGCTTCAAAGGGTTGAAGGAAGTTAGATAATGCCAAAAATGGTGCTTGAATTATATTCTTCTTTAACTCCTTGAAAGACCTCTGTTGACCGTTTCCCCACTGGAAACTCTTTCCGCTTGTTGTTATGGCATAGAGCAGTGCTTCTACCACTGAAACGAGGCTATAAATTTTCTTAGGTACTGTGTTATCCCAGTGAAACTCCTGACCTTAGAAACATTAGTAGGCACTGACCATTTCATGATGGCCTCCATCTTAGAAGGATCTATCTTTAGGTCTCCTCTACCTATCACACACCCTAGATACACCAAATACTGCTGTGAAAAATCACACTTCTTGATATTTTCTAGCATCTTGTGCTTCTTTAATGTCTCCAAAACCTATGTCAAATGTGAGATGTGATCCTCCCAAGTAACATTGTATACCAGTATATCATCCAAATATACAATAACAAATGAATCTATAAAATGGTGTAATGCATCATTCATTAATCTCATAAACATAGATGGTGCATTTCATAGGCAAAATGGCACGAATAAGTACCACTCATAAAAACCTTGCCTTGTTTTGAAAGTGGTATTCCAAGTATATTCTTCTTTGACTCAAACCTAGTGATATCTAGACTTTAAGTCCAACTTGGTGAATTATTTTTCTTGCTATAACTGATCCATTAAATCATCTATCCTTGGCAGGGGGTACTTGTTCATGAGGGTGGTATTGTTCAAATCCCTATAATCTATACACATCCACCAAGTCCCATCCTTCCTTGGCACAATGATGATGGGTGACTCACATGGTGATGTACTCAGTGAAATAAAACCTTGTTCCAGTAGTTGATGCAATTGTTTCTTCGCCTCACTTGATTTTATAACAAAATACTTGTACAACCCAATGTTTGGTAATGGGGTGTTTGGAAATAATTGGATCTCATGCTCCACTTCCCTCTTAGGTTGTAACCTTTAGGCTCCTGGAACACATACCTATATGCTTGTAGAAAATATTCTAGTTGCTATTTATTTTTCTTAGTACACCCCTCCAAGGATGCATTACCTCTTACTGACTCGTCTACAAACTTATTTTCTCTTAAAAAAAATAACACATACTTCTTAATGGAACTGATCAATTTCTTGTTTTGGTTAGAACTTACTAGTGAAAATTTTGACTTGCCCTTTTGCGTATTGATGGTGAATAAGTTTCCATCCTTAATGATCCGATATTTATTGGCTCTCCGCATGAATATTGCATCTCACATGTGCATGTAGGAACTCCTAAACAAAACTCCAAGATTCAGGAGGCTCTAGAAAACCTTAAAAATAAAATTTTTTAAAATTTTATAGAAATAAATTCAAGTATTAGAGCTTGGAAATCCAATTCCAATGACGCAAATGATAAATCAATATGATCCTGTATGATAAAGTTATGGCTAGTCAAAGTTTTGGTCAAAATTGGAAAAAAGTCAAAGTTAAAGTCAACCTTATGCCATGTGAGAATCTGTATAAATGAACCATGGAATCCCAGTCAATAGGTATAGTCAGTAGGTGGGACCTTCAACAGGTGATGCTGCACTATGGGTGATGTGGAAACACTGCAAGCCGACATGTGGCACTCACTAGTAGCTTATGTGGCATGGTGAATGGGCATATCTGGACTAATGAGAGCATGCCAAGTGGCCCAATCACATGGTGCCATGTGTGACCTTGAATTAACCCAATGGCCTTGAAATGCACGCAACTCATTTTTTTGTCTCATACATATGGGTTATAGGTTTTTTGTTTTTATATGGTAACCAAAATATATTTGAAAAACCCAACGCAACCAAAAAGCTATAGTGGGAGCTCGTGGGATTTGAACCAGGGTCACCCACCTAAAAATATATGCACTTGAAAACATGCTAACTAGGTAGGACTTGGTAATTCCACCCAAAATGTTATATTTAAACCAATGAAATTTGCATGGCAAGGGAAGGGTACAAAATAAAGAGTGAGAAGAATAGTGCTCACTGGAAGAACTAAGAGCAAAACCCTACCTAGGCACATATATCGAGGTGAGAATATTTTGTAGAATATTCCCAAAAAATATTCTAGAAATATTTTTATGGAATATTGAAGATTCCAAAAGGGGTCCAAAGGTGAATTTTTAGAACCATATGAATTTTATACTCATTTTTCTCAAAATTTTGCAAGGAATTTAATAGTGCAGTTATAATGGTGATCTGAGCAGTGGATCTGAGGGCTTATGGAAGAATACCACATGTGCCATTAAATTCTTGGCATGAACTCGAGGCAGCCTTGCACATGTCAGAAGATGGCCATGTTTATACTCTAAAGTTGCAAAACTTTGAGAAGGAGCTTCTGATATGGAGTAAGATGTATTTTGAGCGAAACAAATTAGACCTTGTGGTTGGAGCTCACATTTTACAGTCACTGATTGGAACACTTAATGAGGAAAATCTAATCTCTTTAAAAGGGGGTCAAGTTTACAGTCAAAATTCACATAATGAAAATCATACGTGCTGGTGATTTGTTAGCCATGTTTTGAGTAGCATTGTGGTCACCTTGGCACAAGAACATATGTAAGGTTTATGCACTTATGTTTGTTCTCTTTTTGGATAATGTGAAGCGGTGAATGTGTGTTGCAAGTTTTGGTGATATTTGTATGCTGCAGCGAGGAAGCAATATCTAAATCATTAAATTAAATTCATCATTTGAGCCTTTGCATGCAAATTGAGGTGGTGCAGTGCTGAAAAAAAACCATTTTGATACTTTCTCGAAAATACTTATGTATATAGTAATTGTTATAATATTTGCAAGACTAGTGTGATAAAGATGATTATGAGTTGAATATGAACATAAGATTCAAGAGCACCTATTGCCACTTTATGTGAGAGTGTCAAATTATGTCACATGCTTGTGAGAATCAACTCTCAATATTGTGTCTAAGAGAATCTCTTTGATACTACTACTATTGTGGGAATTCTATTTCTACTTGATGATGTAGGAATTCAACCCTTTGTAAAGGAGAGTATCATTGAAGAAGACAATGAAGCGGTTCATGGATTTTTAAGCCCAAAGACGTAACCCACACCCGATGAACTCCATTACCAACTTGATAATATCTTCCCTTATGTGTTTGGTATCTTGTCTCTTATTTATTATATAAGTTTTTATACTTTCCGAAATTATGTTGAGATGCATTAAGTGATGATAGAGAGAGAAAAAGAACAGTTAAATGATGTTTTAACTCAAATTGGATTCAAGCCTTCAAATTCAATTAAGTTCAATTAAAACGGTCTTATAAATATAATCATTTTAAGCGAGCCAAATCTAGATCAATTTTTTATCAGAGGCTCACCCCAAATCATATCACTCCATAGAAATCAAGGGGAACCAAATATAATTCTGCTTCATCAATAAAATCAACATTGACAGAAAATATAATTTTTCACTATTTTGTTACCTTCAACTCTACATCCTTATTTACCCATCTCACTGGATATGGGCTTGGATATCACAAACTTCCAACCCAAAATTCTCGACCAACTCTTCTCCAATGCGATTTTATTGTGAAACTGATTCAAATAGATCATCAATATTGATCTTCTTGTCTTGTTTCTTTATATGGAAGAGTTTGGCAATTTATTTCACTTTTTGTTGCTGAAGGCTACTTAGAATCACCTCCTTTGTGCTTTGATTTATTTCAACTTGGTTGTTTTAATTAGTGGTCATGATATTCTTCTTATTATTATCTTTCTTTTTGTGTTTTGGGTTAAGCTATGGATGCAACTTCCAACACTTATCCTTTATATGGTCGCAAATGTTGCAGTGATTGTTGGGATATTTACACTGATGTGTCATGGATGTTGTAATTTTATATTTTCCCCATTTATGATTTTTCTTCTCCTCCTTAGAAGCATTTTTGTCGCTTATTTTTCTTTGATCCACTTGATTTCCCTTTCTTCAAGCCTGTGTTTTCCAGGTATTGTGCCTGTACACAAGCCTTATCCATTGATCTGGTATTGAAAAAAATCACTTGCTCCCACATATGGGTTCTTTTGGGGGATACCAAACGTTATGTATATCTTTCTGAACTTTGTGGTGTACTCCTACATTCTTTTCCCTTGTTTTTCCCGAACAAGTGCCACCAGAGTTGTTGGTCCTCCTTATACCCAATAGGGTGAAGCTATGAATTCATGAGGGTTTTGAATCCCTCCCACTTAGTCACTGGAGGATCTCCCTCCATCCTTAGGGTATCTGTGTGATTTTCCCACAAAGTCAGGGCATCGCCCTCTAATTTCAGTTGCACAAATGAAATTGTCTATTCTTCCTCAATTTGATGGACATTGAAATACAATTCTAGTTTTTGCAACTAGTGATTTAGGTTCAGAGCATTGATATCACAGTGATATGGCTTGATATCAAACTTTTATTCCATTTTTAATAGGGGCTATGATTGATTCATGACACTCGAACTGGGTTGATCTTTCCCGAGATCTTTATTTGGCTGGTTCTCCATTTTTTCCCAATTTCCTGATCCCCCTTTTGATTTTTTCTATACATTAGAACCCAAATATTCTCCGAATATTCTAAGCTTATTACTTAGGGACATCATGAAGAGATTTACATTATGATTTATATTTGTGACTTGTTGTTTGAGTCATGAGAAACACTCATCTGCAGAATCACAAGGGTTATTCACAGAGTCATTGACCATGATTAGGGTTTTATGACTTTGGCCCAGTCAATCTAAATCCCCAATAAATATACATAATATACCCAAAGAAAACTACTTTGATATTAATATGATCCATAAACTATTGTGGATATTCCACTATATGGTTTTTCACAAAATATCTCATAAAATTATATTTAAAATCTAAAATTATACACTATTACTATTTTATTTCTTTTCAAATTTATAGATATGTAGATTACTGTTAATAGTGTATGCATGAAAATTAAAATTATGTAGAAAATAGAGAAAACAGAATAAAATACCACAAACAAATTTGGCACAAGATATGATCTGGGAGACCCATTTCAGGAACCCAACTGGAAGGTGAGGTCACTCCACTATCTTTCTCTAAATGGACATATGGCTGTGAGTACAAAGAAGTATGAATTGTGGCCTAAGGGATACAAAAATTCACAAATCCTCTCTGTGTTCTTTATCTCTTATCCCTCATGGATATTTTTTCTTAGCTATGGAACAAATGCACTCGAAATAATGGAACCCCTTTTCCTCCTAGTGACTCGATTGTAACACAACCCAATATCCTACTAGTGGTTAGGTTTGACTACCTCAACTATTATCTAGAGTTACAATATAGACTCTTATAGATTATTCTTCATCATAATCACACAAATAATTCGCTTTTCATGAATAATTGGGGCTGATGTGGCATCCTCTCAAATTATGGTGGTGAAAACAGGAAAGTCAACTTCTGAGTGGCATAAATTTCACATACAAACTTAGATTGACACAATTCTTGCGTCGTTGGAAAGGTGTATAAAATAGGAAAAAAGGTGTGAAAATAAAGCAACCAAGTTTCACCCCTAAAAAATTTCATTTTGTGCCTCAAAATTCCCCCAAAGGGTTTCAGACCCTAATTTTCCAAACTTAGTCTCGCTAGTAAAAACGATATTGAGAGATGATTCCTCCACTTTTTCCACTCTGAAAGCATCAAGATAGATGAAAAAAAATATAATGATCCAATCCAAATAAATAGTGAACCAAGGTGTAAAATTTTGAACTAGATGTTAGCCGATATGTATCTTAAAAATTCTATAATTTTCACCAAATGAAACCTACCATAAAAAAAAGTATAGTTAAAATTTCACAATGACCCGTTTGAAGTAGCAAAAACCTAGGATCATGATATTTGACACAAAATTTGAACTTTGTGCCTTAAAAATGATAAAAGCCAAATAATTATAGTCTTTTTCAAGGGGTAAACTTCCTTTTATAGTTAATAAAATGTATAAGACAAGTTTTGATGATTCTAAGACTAAGTGTACTTAGATATATAAAGGAGATAAAGAGTACAACCATAATCAAATGGGACCATGAGATTTTCTAACCTACATAATGATATAACAATAGAAATGTAGTCACTAATTATATAGGGCTTAATAAGGGGGTTTATGGTTAACATGGGGCTGATATAGGGCTGGAAAATTTTGGAAACTTAGTAGGATACATTTAGAATTTTTAAATTACTGATTCACTTAAGATTGTTGTTTCTATTAGTTTAGAACTTCAGAAATTCAAGGAATGATATATGAAACAAAAATAGTTCAACTTTTCTAGTATGTGTCACTTTACTATTCAATTAATCTTTTGTGCACTTATGTTTTCAATAATTTTTAGTAGTTGTTTGTAACCGACAAAGGTTAAAATTTAATGTAATAAAGTTAATAAAGGAAAATAAGACATAGGTCATGGGACACTTATTCTAGGATGAATGTTGGGAAAAATATCCTAGTGGTCATCACTTGTTGTGTTTATGGATAAGGGGAAATTGGAAAAGGCAATGAAAAAGGCTTTGAAAAGGAAAAAAGGTATTTTTGGCATTTATTTATGAAAATAAAGGAAAACGTGAGAAAAGGAAGGTGAAAGGTCACATGTTGCATGTGGGGAGGAAAATCAAGGAAAATACAGAAAAACTGAAGAAATTAGAGGCATTAACGATAAAAAGGATTCAAAGCACTAGTTTTCAGCCTTTTTTCCATTTGTTTTGGAGCTAGTCTCATAGAGGAGAAGAGAACCAAGAGGAGAAGGAAATCAAGCAATCAAAGGAAGGAAAAGGAAAGTAAAGGAAAGCAAGGATTAAACAAGGAAAGGTTGGATCAAGCAACTTTAATAAGAATACGTGCATGTAACAGGTTTCATGTACGGTTCCCTAGCTGGTTTTGGCATGCATGATATATGCATGTGTATTTTTGGTTTATTCATTTTCAATGACATGGATGTTGTCAAGTTTTTGACAATGGTTTTAGTATTGCCTTTCCATTTCCGGATGACCATGGTGTGATGGGATTTTTTCTCGGTTTGAGCTTTGGATTACCATAAGTTTTTAGATATCGGTGAGGTAGTCTCAGGAAAATATCAAGGGTTAGGGGTGGAGATGGTTTCTCTGGGAAGCCCTCAATATATGGGTGGAGATAGGAAAATTCCTCAAGGGACGGTGAAGGAACTCTGAGGCATCTAATTTCAGTTTGGCTTTATGATGTTGGGACCGGATTAGGTGAGATCATGGTATGGTGAGGCGGAGGTGGTTTAGCCTCTGGATTCCCTTGGTTGTTTATGGAATGGTTTATCCCATGAGATACCACATTCATGCTTGGAATATGGCATGAGGGTGATTGACTGAAAGAAATATTTGGTTAAGCCCACTCTATGGTGGGGTAGTATGTGGAAGCCCCTGACTTGGTTGGATTTTTCATATGGCTAATAAGAGCTAATTTTCTCTTGTATTTGATGAGTAACTGTACTTGTTATTTTGTGGATTTAATAGATGTTCTATATTTGTTATCTATCTAGTAACATGTTGGTCATAAGCATGGTTATATGACAAAACTAAGTATGGCTCTTATCATATTTTCATTAATGAATGTCTAGTTAATGAATGCATGACATAGTTGGTGTTATGATAGATATTGTGAGAAGGAATTAGACCCTCTTGTTAAACCCCATATAAATTTTAGATCCATGTGTTCAGATATGCATTCATGACCTGCAAGTTGCATGTTTACCATGTGTTTGACATAATGTCAGCCCTGGTTGGGAGGGGTCAAGTCAAGACCTAGTTCAAGTTCTGGTTTGGAGTCTTTGTTTCTATTTCATTAATTATTTATGGAAGTTTCACTGAGTTTTGGGTAGAGGCTTGCGTCCTATCTCTGAAAAAGTGGCTCAAAATCTGGGGTCTCTGGCATAGAACCGAGCATAAAAGTCCATAGTCATTGAAAAGAAGGCCTATGGGAGCGATTGAATACTTAAATTTACTTGGAGGCATTGGCAAGGGAGAGGTTGGGGCTTTAGGTCAGTGCAAAAGAGACTTATCTCAGGGGTTGGACACTTGGAGGGGTTGGGTTGTTCGTGGAGGTACCGTAGCACCTGAGGGAATTTAGTAAGGTCTTAAGTTATCGAATCCATTTCCTTAAGGTCATATAGGAGGTTGAGTCTTATCATATTGATACTCAGCTCATGTTTACCCTTGGCCAATCGATGAAAGTGGGTAGATATGGGAGGAAGCAGTTACAAGGTGGTATCAGAGTGGGTTGCACTCTCTTTGGGTAAAATCTAATGTTGTCAAGGTTATGGTTATCATGCATGGGGTCATGGTATACAATTGGTATGGTCACGCATGATGTTTTTATGATTATGATTATATATGTATCATACTAATGTGGATTGATTTTATAGCTGAGATAAACCTCCCCTGAACATCGATGTGGTATGGTTTTGATTTTGGTATCTATTTGGTTTATATGACATGACATACTTGCAGGAATAAGAGAATAAAATATGATGAGAAAAATTCTATACTACAGTTCCGGTGACTCTCCCTATAGATCATTTGGGCAACAAGGAGGAGCAGATTCTCTTGATATAGCAGATACATTGAGAAGTTTGAGGGCAGAGATCAGAAGTTGCAAAGAAAAAAATGGTAGGTTGGTTGAGGCTCAGGAAAGACTTGCAAGGCCTCATGAGAAGCATGTAGAAGTCAATGCAGTGATTCTTTAGAGCTTTTCAAAGTTGCAGAGACAGGGAAAATCTAGGATCAGTTAAGAGGAGGAAGAGAAAAATATTGAAGCCTATGGAAACAGGTCTCAGTCCTGATATAGGTTAGATAGAGGGGACACAGTCATAGGTGGAAAATCACTAGATACACCTAACAAGATATATGAAATTTGTAGAATTATATAACTTATGTGTTATATATCTAAGATTCTCTTGATCACACACTATTTTAACTTCATGCACAATACATAATCTATTCCACTATTGATCATCACATGCAGAAATTAAATCAATTGCAATGCACAGATGAAACCATAAAAATTCACACACATTAACATAGCTATTTAATGGGAAAGCCTGAAGCTAAAAACCCTAACTATCTATATATAATATATGTCATAGAGATCATGTAATAATCCTCATACAAAGCTGATCATATCAAGATATCAGTACAATACAATCGCTACACACTAATCAAGCCTGATCTTGCAAATCCATGCACCAATCTTTGCCACCTGCTAGCCTGCCTCTACTGCGCAATCCTTGCTGAAGAATGGCTCTGAATGAACTCGAATCCACCAGGCTTGCACTGTGAAATCCTCATTGGCATCTCCACTGAGTGTTGGATGTAATCAATGCATCACTATAGTCACAACTGATAGTATATCTTTCCCTTTCACCTATCTCTCCACTGGTCTCCACTGAAACTATCCATGCACTGTAGTTAACTGATGTATTCTTCAGTTGATTAATGAGTTATTATTTAGTGAATTAATTAACTAATTAATTCACACCACTCTCACTAGTGTATCAACCAGTTAGACTAGATACAACTATCTCAACTGAGTCTAACTGAGTTAAACTAAATACAACTCCACCAACTACTTCTCCAACTCCACCAAACTTTGTCACATGAGTTCTAACTGAATTCCTCCTGCATTAGCTCCAGTAAACCCTCAAGGATAGCTTAATTCCTTATGTCAGCTGCTGTGCCACATCTGTGCACTTAACTGAAGTGCTCCAAGAGAATAAGATAATGTTTAGAGTCCAAATATTATTAAGAGCTAATAATATTCGACATATCTATTTTTAGACCTGCAATCTAAAAATAGATTCCGCGCAATATGTCTAAAAATAGAAGTCCATCTGCTTCAACTTGGACCAATCTGTCCACAAATAGCATCCTGCAACTCATAGAATATGATCGACATGTTCAAAAATAGACATAGTCTAAAATATAATTTGAAATAAAAATAGATAAAGGCTCACTTAGTGAAGGCGACTTCTTTCCACTAAGCTCATCATCTTGTTGCAATCTCAACACTCCCTCTCAACAAGATAGGGATTATCTGCCACCCCAATCCTCATTTGGTATTCAAATTTTCTTCCGGTGAGCGCCTTATTAGAATATCAGCTTCCGATCCTCCCATGGAACCTTGGAAAGCAAGGATCTTCTGCTTCATAGAAACATCCGATATGATGACAATGTGATGTCAATAAGGAGAACCTAATAAAAAACTGTAGATCTTCTCTATCCATATAGCCTCGCATGCAAACAAATCTCATACCATGTACTTTGCCCATCGAACTATGCTATGGATCTTTGTTTCTCATTGCATAAAGAAATCACAGATTCGATACTGAAAATCCCTCCAACTGTGCTCTTTCTGTCCGTTGGGCTTCCTGCCCAATCTACATCCATGAAGCCATGCAGCTTCACCTCATCCGACTGTCTGTACCACAATCCATACCCATATGTGCCCCTAAGATACCTCAGGACATGCTTGCCTGCCTTCCAAAAGAGCTTGGTAGGCTTCACCATCGCTTGTAAAAGCTGGTTCACAGCATAGCATATGTCCGGTCGTGTATTGACTAAATACATGAATGAACCAACCAACTGTCGATAAACAGTGGCATCCACTACTCTGCCGATGTAGCATCCTATTTCCTCCCACCACCAGGAAGAGGAGTGTCGATAGGCTTGCAACCTTGCATGTTGAACTTCTCCAGTATCTCCCGGGCATACTTTCCTTGAGATACAAACAGTCCACCCTTCCGTTGCCAAATTTCCAATCCCAGGAAATGATGAAGGAGGCCCAAGTCCTTCATCTCAAACTCCTTTGCAAGATCTGCCTTTCATGAGTGTATCAACAGTTCATCACCTATTAGTATCAAATCATCTACATAAATTACAATGATCAGCAACTTACCCTCCACCACAATCTGGTATAGGTTCGGATCCGCCTCACTCTTGGCGAAACCAAGTCTGGTGAAATAACTGTCTATCCATGTGTACCAAGCACGAGGTGCTTGTTTCAGCCCATACAACGCTCTTTTGAGCCTGCACACATGCGACTTTCTGCTGAAGATTTCGAATCCTTCAGGCTGCTCTATGTACACCTCCTCCTTAATGACTCCATTGAGGAACATAGTCTTCACATCCATCTGATGAATGTGCCAACCCATCTTCGTTGAGAGAGATAGGATGCTCCATATGGAAGAATACCTTGCGATAGGTGCAAAGGTTTCTTCATAGTCGATCCCCTCGATCTGTGAGAAGCCTCGGGAAAAAAATATTGCCTTATACTTCTCGACGCTCCCATCAGCAGCTTGCTTCACTTTGTAGATCCATCTCAAACCTACCACTGATTTCCCTTCTAGCCTTGGGACAATATCCCATGCACTGTTTCTGACAATCGAATCATACTCTTCCACCATGGCATCTACCCTTGCGGGATCCTCCACAGCTTCCTCAAAAGAAGATGGTTATGTCACGATACACTTGCTCATCAGAGCCATGTATCCAGTAAATCAGTCAGGTGACTGTCTCTGTCTGCGCTATGATGTAGGTGCTCCTACATTCTGCACTGCATCAAGATTCAGTCGCTCAGCTTCTGTAGTGCACTTCCGCCCTCTGATGTTTGGCACTGCATGAGTGGTTTCTTCCACTCCATGAACCTCCTCTTGTGGTTGATCCACATCCTGAGGCTCATATTTAGGAGCAAGTAGCTCCTCATCTGCATGCAAGTGTAGCTCCCTCTCAAGTGACAACTTCATGGCTTTCTCCTCATGAAATTTTATATCCCGTCGCACAACAGTAATCCGACTGTCTGGAAAATACACACGATAATTGTGGGGTGTTTCTGTGTACCCCACAAATATCCCAACCTCTCGTACGGCTCTGTACTTTCTTCCCCTGCAACCTTCATCACATGAATGTGTGCCGTGAGCCGTAAATCTTCAAATGAGAAATATTTGCTTCGTATTAGAAAACGCCTCTTTCGGTGTACTCTGCAAGTATACTCAAGTAGGACAATAGTTTTGGCATTAACTGCAGTTGTTGGAGCCATATCTACAAGCAAATGAAGGCCCTAATCATGCAACATCACCTATGCAACACCCACGATCTTTATGTTCTTTCGCTCTGCGACCCCATTCTGCTGTGGGTTAGGAGGCGCTATGAGCTCTCTTCGAATTCCTTCTACGCTGAAAAAGTATTTGAATTCGCTAGAGATGAATTCACCACCATTGTCGCTCCTAAGATCCTTCACCTGCTTCCTCGAATCTTTCTCCACCAACGCTTTGAACCTGCGTAACTTTTGAGTATGCCCGCTCTTCTTCCTCGCATGAAGAAGATCCATCACTACGAGAAAAGTCATCAACAAATATCACATACCTCGTGCTTTCCGTCGAATCCATCGAGAAGGTCCACACACATTCTGTGAATTCTCCTCAAAGGACTGCCAGGCGCAACTATCCTTCTCATGAAAAGTGGTCTTCACAAATTTTCCCAAAGTACATCCCTTGCACTGATCTGACTGCACAAGTGTACCCTTGGGAAGCCCGGTAGAAATCTGCTGCAAATTTTTCAAAGCACCATGGTGAATATGGACCAATATCTTATGCCATAATTTTCCCTCATCCCAGCTCACCAATGCTTCTGCTTTGCCTGCCATTGCTGCGCAGCCACCTACCTGAAATTGATAAAGGTTCTTAACTTGAACCCCTATCCTCCGGGTTTCACCAGCTGTTTTGCTGTGCAAGAAAGCCTTTCCCTCGCTAAAAACAACATCATAGCCCTTGTCTTCCAACATCACCACATAGATCAGATTCTTATTCAATCCTGGAACATGCATGAAATCCTTCAATATGAAAGGTTTACCAGACTCCCTCTCAAAGGAAATGGTCCCGATACCAGTCACACTGTATCTACCATCATCGCCCATCTCGATGTGCACTCCAAGATCCTTCTCATCCAGATCACTAAACAAATCTTTGTCTCCGGTCATATGGAAAGCTGCACCATTGTCAAGAAACCACACTGATCCCATCACACTTGAAACCAAGCATGCGATCAGCAAAAAATCCAGCTCAAACTACGAGGCTAAGGCCTCTCCAGCTGTAGATCCAACAACCTACTTATTTTTCTTCTTTTGTGGACAATTAGTGGCGTAATGTCCATGCTGGTGACAGTGAAATAACTTCACCTTGGACAAGTCCTGCTTCTTGCCTTTTGCACCGGATTGAGAAGGATTTTTCTTTCCCTTCCCTTTCCTTGCTTTGGAAGCCAAAGCTCAATTTTCTTCATCTTCATTCTTCGATGAAGATCCATCCATGGTACCCCGCCTTATCTCCTCTTGCACAAGATCCGACCAAAGTCACTCCCATCACGGCAGTTTCTCCTGAACATTGACAGAGTCCTCGTAGCTATGCCAACTCTTCAGAAGCCCAAGGAGAGCCAAGCTCACCAAGTCCTCTTCATCTAAAGTAACCCCCACACTTCCCAGCTCATCCTTGTAGTGGAAAAACTTTGTGATGTATTTTGGTATACTGTCACCTTTCTCCATTTTTATTTTTCTGAGCTTGTCTTTAAGCGCCAACTTCCTCTGGTCGCTTCTGCTTTGGAACAAATATTTAAAATATTTCCACATCAATAATGGATAAGATTTATTATGAAGGATGGACACTATGTGATCCTTCACACCTTCCAATAGAATCCTTCGACATTTTGCTGTCTTCTTTTGCCATGCGTTAAGTGCGACTGCATCGCTAGAAGCAGGTTTTGGAATTTTCTGCATATATGAAATCCTTCAACCCATTATCATCTAGCACCACCTCCATCTTGTCCTTCCATGCAATATAATTCGAGCTGCCATCAAGGTCCTACTCCAATCACAATCCGTTGAAAGACATTTCAATGAATGCTCAACTTCGACACCAAGAAAACACTATAGTAAATTCGAATTCCACCAGCACAAAACTCAACCACTTCAATAATTGAAATCTGCTCTGATCAATATCCCTATGATACCATGTATAAATTATATAACTTATGTGTTATATATCCAAGATTCTCCTGATCACACACTATTTTAACTTCATGCACAATACATAATCTATTCCACTATTGATCATCACATGCGGAAATTAAATCAATTGCAATGCACACATGAAACCATAAAAATTCACACACATTAACACAACTGTTTAATGGGAAAGCTTGAAGCTAAAAACCCCAAATATTTTTATATAATATATGTCATAGAGATCATGTAACAATACTCATACAAAGCTGATCATATCAAGCTCTCAGTACAATACAATTGCTACACACTAATCAGGCATGTTCTTGCAAATCCATGCACCGATCTCTACCACGTGCTAGCCTGACTCTAATTCACAATCCCTACTGAAGAATGGCTCTGAATGAAATCAAATCCAACTAGCATTTTTCACGCAATCCTCATTGGTATCTCCACTGAGTGTTGGATGCAATCAATGCATCACTATAGTCACAACTGATAGTCACACTTTCTCTTTCACCTACCTTTCCACTGGTCTCCACTGAAACTGTCCATGCACTATCGTTAACTGATGTATTATTTAGTTGATTAATGAGTTATTATTTAGTGAATTAATTAACTAATTAATTCACACCACTCTCACTACTGTATCAATCAGTTAGGCTAGATACAACTAGCTCAACTGAGTCTAACTAAGTTAAACTAAATACAACTTCACCAAATACTTCTATAACTCCACCAAACTCTGTCACATGAGTTCTAACTGAATTCCTCATGCATTAGCTCCAGTAAACCCTCAGGAATAGCGTAATTCCTTTTGTAATATGCTGTGCCACATCTGTGCACTTAACTAAAGTGATCCAAGAGAATAAGATAATGTTTAGAGTCCAAATATTATTAAGAGTTAATAATATTCAACATATCTATTTTTAGACTGTCAATCTAAAAACAGATTCTGCCCAATATGTCTAAAAATAGAAGTCCATCTATTTTCCCAACTTGACCAACCATCCACAAATACATTCCTGCAACTCATAGAATATGATCGACATGTCTAAAAATAGACTTTGTGCCAAAAATAGCCTATGGGCCCACTTAGTGAAGGCGACTCTTTTCACTAAGCTCATCATCTTGTTGAATCTTAACAAAATTCACTTATCATCTCCACCCAAGGTCTAATGGAAGGCCAACAACCTCCACCAAATGTATAACCATTGAACAATCCACGTGCTATACAAATGCTTGCTCCTCTTCATCCTCTTCCAAAATACCCTGAAAGATGGCTACCTAAATTTAATCCTGATGATGGTCTTCCAGCTGAAGAACACATCCATAGTTATATGTTAGCCATCAATTTAAAAGAGGTAACTGAAGAAGACTGTGTAGTTAAACTATTTACATATACTCTCATAGGATCTGCAGGATCCTGGTATTTCTCATTACCTGCCCGCTCTATAACTAGCTGGAATATGTTTCAAGGAAAATTTTTAGCTAAGTTTGGAGATGACAGAGATACTGCATCGCTCATTAATGACCTATCAAATCTAAAGGCCAAAACATGAGAAAAAATAAAAGAGTTCAATTCCAGATTTAATAATTTACTCAATAAAATCCCTACTACATCTGTCGCTAGTGCAGAGGTTCAAATTGAGTGGTGTATTTCTTCTCTCCCATATAACATAGCCATTTTTATTGATAGAGAAAATTTACCTACATTCACTGAAAATATGAAGGAATCATTGTCTGTAGACAAACGCATTATAGCCCTTGAAAAGAAGAATTCTCAAGAAGACAGGAAATATAAGAAAGTATCCTTCAAAGATGATTCGAAGAAGAAGCCACCAAAATATCCTTTTTATGTAGAAGGTCTTCAAAATTTTTTAAGACCATGCCAAATGAAATGGAAGATATCAAAAAACAAGTTGCTGAAAGTTCGAGTACAAAGAAGACTTTCAGGCCTTTCAAGAAAAATCAATCTTCTAATTCTCAGCCGCCCAACATCATATCTAATGCTAAGTCTGATCAAGACACAGAGGAAGAGAAAAAATAAGAAGAAGAATCTGAAGTCGAAGAAGAAGTTAAACTAAATGGAATGTGGGATTTTATCCTACCAAATAATGAACAACAAGAAGCTTTACCTGTTAGTACAAGAAGAAAGAATACCACTGAAGCAACACAACCTAATTAAAAACAGAATAACTCTACTCCAACTAAAGAGAAAACAATAAGTAAAAAGTCTACATCTAAGGCTACACAAACTAACCCTGCTACTTTAGAAGTTCCACTTACATAAAAGACAATGGTAATCTCTGACACCATTGAATATAATGTAGTTGAGGATATGAAAAAGACCAGGACTAACATTTCAATCTATGAACTTACTAAACTAAAACAACAATAGAATATTTTACTTAGAGATTTGAATGTAGTTCCTGCTTAAGCCTTACCTTCTCTAGTAGTAGTTCAAGCTGCTAATTATATGGGTAAACCTCCTTCTCCTTCAACTAAAATAGATGCCACATATCTTATTATGACAGGTGATCGATCCGTCTCTCATACTGCTCCATTTATCTTAAACTATGAGATATATAATAAGAATGTCCATAATTGCTTAATTGATTCAAGGGATTCCTCTAGTATCATGCCACAATCAGTATGTGCTAAACTGAACATAACTCCTCAAAGTTCCCCTATTCATATAGTACAGTTTGATAGAACAAAAGTAGAGGCTGTAGGAGAAATAAATTCTGTTTCTATGAGATTGTCATAAAACCCTAAGGTTTCCCAGATAATTAATATATTGGTGGCTGATATTCCTAAATTTTATGGTTTAGTATTGTGTAGGGACTGGTCTGAGAAAATTCCTGAATATTTCGCAATAGACTGGTCACATATGTGGCTACCCCACAATGGAAAGCCAAACCAAATTCGGGTATACTGTGAAAAGTTCATGAAACATAAAATTAATGATCCTGAAGGAATCAATGAGCCTGTAATATTCAATAATAATATTATTGGAAATTACTCAGCAAAATCATTTCTTGGAAACTTTAATGCCCAACCATCACCCTTTTCGATAATGCGGTTATTTCTCAATTTGAAAAATTTTCCGAGATAGACACTTCTAAGTGTAAAAGTTTTGTAAATAAACTAGTAGTTAATTCCTTATTTTGGATTATTTATTTTGATGGTTCTAAACCACAAGATGGTGCAGGAGCTGGCTGTATTTTAATAAGCCTAGAAGGAGAAAAAACCATGCTAGCCTGCAGACTTGAATTTGATTGCACAAATAATATAGAAGAATATGAAGCATTAATTCAAAGTTTGTACAAAGCAATTGACTTTGAAATTAAATATTTGAAAGTGCTGGGAGATTTAGAAACCATTATAAAACAAGTAAGAAACATTATCCATTGTCATTCTGGACATATTAAAATTTATCAATCATTAGTCCAAGAATTGAATTCTAATTTCTTAGCTTTCAATATTTCCTTTGTACCCATAATACAAAATGCTAGTGCAGATTTCTTGGCTAATGTAGCATCAAAATTAATTCCATCTCAAGAATTTAGTCTTGATAGGTTTTCTATTGAATTTATTTTCAGACCATCTGTTCCTTATAATATTACTAATTGGAGAGTCTTTAATCATGATTTCGATATCATATATTTCCTTACATCTGAAGGATCTTATGATAATCAAATTCTAGATGAAAATGAGCATGATACTCAGATAAAGGAAGAACAAGATGAACATCCAATACCAAAGTCATTTGTCAAATCAGAAGACCTTTATGATTTAAAAGATAGGATTAAGAGAGTTACTAATTCTAAAACTCAAAGTTCAACTTTAAGATTTGAGTTAGTAAATCTTGGAACTGGTGATAAACCAAAAATTGTCAATTTAGGTCTTGGTTTGTCTTCTAAAGAAATATTTTCATCTGTCAAGTTATTAAGGACCTACAAAAGTATTTTTTCTTGGGATTACATTGATCTTAAAACATATGACACTTATGTTATTCAACACACTATTCCTACGATTTCAGATGAGAAACCAATACATCAAAATTTGAGGAAAATTCATCCTAATCTTGAAAATCAAATCAAAATAGAGTTGAATAAACTCCTCAAGGTTAATATCATCTTTCCAGTTAGACATTCAAAATGGGTTTCAAATTTGGTTCCTGTCAAGAAGAAAAATGCTGACATTAGGATTTGTTTTGACTTTATAAATTTGAACAAAGAATTCTAGAAAGACAATTTTCCATTACCAACCATTGAACAAGTATTGCAAACTGTAGTTGGTTCTGAACTTATGTCTTTTCTATATGGGTTTTCAAGATATAATCAAATCATGGTACATTCAAATCACAGATTAAAGACTACATTCAGAACTAAGTGGGGAACTCCTGCCTATCAAAATATGCCATTCAGGTTAATCAATGCAAGGGCCACTTTTCAAAGAGCCATGGACACAAGTTTTAGAGGAATCACTAACAAATCAGTGGTTATTTATCTAGATGACATTACAGTCTTTTCTAGACAAGAAACCAACCATGCGAATGACCTAAAACAAGTTTTTGAGTGATGTAAAAAGTATGGAATTTCACTAAACCTAAAGAAGTCATATTTTGCTTTAGATGAAGGAAAACATTTAGGATTCATTGTGTCCAAAAAAGGTATTTATATTGATCCTAAAATAATTGAAGAGATTAAAAGGATTCCTTTCCCTCATAATAAGAAAATCATGCAGTCATTTCTTGGGCAGATAATTTTTAAAAAAAGATTTGTCCCTGAATTTTCACAGATAGTTTACCTTTACAAACAATGATTAAGAAAAATGCAGTCTTCAAGTGGGGAAATAATGAAAGGGGAGAATTTGATTTAATCAAACAATCTATTATCAATGCTCGATTCTTGACCACTCCCAATATTCTTAATCCTTTCACTCTATATAAATTCTCATCAGATACATCTTATGTTGCCGTTCTGACACAACTTAATGACCGAAAAATTGAATAACCAATATCGTTTTTCAGTTCCAATTTGTAACTAAACTATTCTTCTGTTGAGAAACAAGCATTTTATTTCTTCAAATATATAAAGAATTTTAGCCCATTTATCCTTAAAACTCACACCAAGATAATAGTTCCATTCTCTGCAGTAAGGTAATTATTGACGCAAAGAGAACTAGGAGAGGAAAGGGCTAACTGGGTTACTGCTTTACAAGAACATGATGTATAAATTAGGCCTTATAAGATTGTTAGAGGTCAAGGTTTTTGCAGAATTCTAACAGGAGCATCCCATTTATCATCAGAGGAAGATTCGGGTAATGATGTGCAAGTGTCAGAGGTAAGCCTCAATGACACCCAGTCTCAATATACTGATCTCAAGTTTTATTTGAAAAATGGATATGCCCCAACACAACTCAGTTATTAAAAAAGCGTTCTTTAAGATTGAAAGTTAAGCAATAAAAATGATCAATGATGTATTTTTTAGAGGAAAATTTGGTTCTGTGTTTTTAAGATGCTAAGAGAAAACTGAAGCAGAGAATGTTTTGTAGGAACTCCATGATGGACCAATTGGAGGACATTTTGGAGGGAATACGACAACACATAAAATCCTTCATGTTGGTTACTATTAGAAAACACTTTTCAAATATGCTCATGATTATGCAAGGAAACACAAATTTTGTAAAAGTGCATCTGGAAGACAAAGGAAACCAACTTTTCCATTACAACCGGTTAATATCAAACAACCATTTGAGCAATGGGGATTAGATATGATTGGTGAGATTGTTCCTAACTCTTCCAAATAGCATAAATACATCCTCACAACTACTGATTATTTTACTAAATGGGTGGAAGAAATTCCACTAAAAGTAGCCAACTCTGAGAATATTATTGAGTTCATTGATCAGTTTATCATAACTAGATTTGGTTTACCTACTGCTTTGATGTTTGACAATGCATCTTATTTCTCAGGAGCTGGTATGATAGAGTTTTCTATTAAAAGAGGTTTTAAACTCAAATATTCTGCTAACTATTATCCTCAAGGAAATGGTTTAACAGAATCAACAAATAAAAACCTTATTAGAATCATTAAACAAACTGTTGACAAGAACCAAAGAAATTAGCACAAATCATTAACATTTGCTCTTTGGGCAGATCGAATAACTCAGAAGGCCTCCATTGGCACTTCTCCATTTAATCTTGTTTATGGGAAATAATTTGTTCTTCCTACCAATGTAGTTATTCCTTCTCTCACCTTGGTCCAACTTATTTATGAAACACCTTCTTCTTCTTTGCAAGTAAAACAATTTCAAATCCTTAAACTTGAAGAAGAAAGCGAAAAAGCTAAAGTTACTCATGCACATCATCAATAGTTAGTTAAAGCTTCATTTGATACATCTTCTATCACTCCAAAAACATCTTAAATTGGTGATCTTGTATTGAAATGGGATAAGGCGCACGAGGAAAAAGGTAAACATACCAAATTCCAAAGATTGTGGTTAGGACCATTTCAAATCACAAAATAAATAACCTCATCAATGTTTTTATTGCAAAATCTAGTAGGAAAAAGAGATTCTTTGCCTATTAATGGGCAGATTTTAAAGAATTATTTTTCATAAGAGGTAATCCCTTCTATTCCCTGTATATTATTGTCTTTTATTTTTCTGAGGAAAATAATTTGAATGGTATTGATTTTTGGCTTTTCAAATAAACATCTCAAATTTTTCTTTTTTAATTTATTGCTTCTAGAAATAAGAATTGTTAAGGAAACAATTGAAAGATTCGAATATAGAATATATTTTATTTCGCTGAAAAGTGTAATTTCACTGAATTTATTTACTCTTTGATAAACTCTCACTTTTATAAAAGTATGGTTACTCTATTATCAGTCAAGAAAAGAATATTTAACATAGTAAAGACTCTTTTACAGATAAGCAATATTAAACTCTAAAATGATCATCCATAATCCTCAAAAGGACCAATGATTCACTCCATTTGGCAAAATTTTCAATTTTCAGTAAGTAATTCAAAAAATTATGCTAAAATGCTTAGAAGATAATAAGTCTCATAGAGAGATTGTTTACCATGTTCATAGGAAAAAAGTTAATCTCACAGTACCAATATTGCCTACCAAAACAAGGTAATTACTTGAGATTATTTCAAAGGGCAAGGGGTCTCATCAAGATCCAACTTGATTAGTTTTATTACAACCAGTGAATGGAATTTTCAATATTTGGTTACCAAGCCAAGACAATGGCTTTTAAGTGATTAAAAATACATAGAAAATATCCACAAAAAATAAAACAAGTTCCAAAAGAGATAAAGTATATAAAATTGAACTTATTTTTGAAATATTGTAAGAGTAATTGGATGGGACAATGAATCATTGTTGGGTAAAAGGTAACCCTGCCAAAAGCTTAAATTTCCTACTGGATCAAAGGCTTTGCTTGTGATAAAAGAGTATATATTTTTAAAGCTAATATTAATGAGCCACTTGCTTCATCTTTTGAACTTAGTAAAGACTGATATAGATATTCATACTTTAATTTTTAAAGAGGAATTCTTATGGATTATGATCAAGTGAATTTTTATTGCATAGTGAGATATTATTTTTATTGAAATTCATTCGTGAAACTATTTTTATTTTGAAAAGTTTTAGAAATTTCAAAAAACCAAACAGAGATAACTGGTTCTCCTAAGTGAATCGCTAAGTGTTGTAATAAACAACACCCCCCATTTATTTTAATAATAAATAGGGACCCTTTAAAAAATAAATAGAAATTTATGATCATGATTTCATTTTATCATAAATCTTAAAACTTTAGGAATAAAGGTTTTTCCTTTCCGCTTTGATTTCAAAGCGCTCACCGCAAATCGCATAACTTACAAGCCAAATAAGTTAAAACACATATAAGATTTGAGAATTGCGATATGCGCTTCAACCTTTTGGAATTATATAAAATCCCCATTGAAAAAGCTTAAAAATCCCTTTAAAAGAGAAATTGTGTCGCACATTTTTAAAAGAACCAACTTATAACATTCCAGAAAAGTTGCGATGAGTTGGACCCGACGAGACAATAAAATAACAATTAAAAGTATCCAAAAGTCTGATAAAGCGCAACAAAGTGAGTCTTTAGCACATTTCACGTTTCACGACGAGAAACCAAATGAAAATTTTTATACACCGCAATAAGTTGCGATATGTGATTTGCATAGATCGCATTTCGCAACATTCATCGGCGGTGAAAACATAAATATCGGTATCTATTAAAAGTTGCGATATGCAATATAAAAAATTAGTATTCAAGTGCATGAAATTATTCTTATTTAATCAATCTGTTATAAGATCTGATGACTTAGATCGTTATATTAGACATATTGCGTAAGGTGTGTAAGAAATTTGATAGAAAGAGTTAAACAGTTCAAAATATTGATATCTACCTAAAGTGTGTTTTAAATTTAGAGCTCCAGATTTTGATTATGATGTTTTAACTCTATTCTCTATCCTTATTTCTATTCATCTCAGATCTGAATTTACTCGTTTCGCCTGAATTCAGGAAACCACCTGACAAAGTAAGAATAACTGGAATGAAAAGGAAAGAAAATAAATTGCCCAAATGCTCACTGTAGAAGACATAAACATGCCTCCATTGTTCTTGGAAAAAAATGCAACAAGGATTGTGGGAGTTCATCATGGGATGCAATGTACAACCTGTTTGAGGGAGAAAAACTAAGAGAGTTAGTGAAAACAGTAACATCATATGGGGCAGTTTCGTCAGACCCGTCTTACTTTGAAGTTGCATGTTCATTTCTTCAGAGAATAGTGACGAGGCCGAAGATTTTACCATACACAGATATGGTAAAGTGGGTCATTGAAAACCTTAACATAGCAGACAAATCATTCAAGAATTCTAAGCTGGATGATATTGGTTCTTTCACTGCAAAGGATTTACGGATAATGTATCACTTGCCCATGTCGCAGAAGAATTATGATAAAGCTTTTGTCCAAAGCTTTGCGAAGAAGAATACATACCTCATGAAAGTGATAAAGGGATGGAAATAAGACCAAGGCAAGCTAAAGCGAGATAAACTTGGTATGTACCTGATAGCACAGCTACCCTCCCCTTATTGTTATGTAGCTGGAATGATATGTAGGTTATTTGCTAAACCATATACTACTAGATTTTCCATAGAATGGGTTCCTTTGATTGACTCAAACATCAATTCCTTTATTATGAATTAAGAAACCATTTTGTCTAATAATTGGGCTAAAACCATAATGGATTATATGAAAAATATAGTTTATTCCACTAGGACAATACCTCCCTTTTACATGAGTGCTTACATCATGGATGCAAATTTCTTTTGTTCAAGATTTCCTATCATGCGATGGAAACGGACAAGCTAGGACCCCACTCCAATTCATATTTACCATAAATAACTGTGGGAATCTAAGTTTCATCTACAAATGAATCAATAACTTCCCCTGAAAACGAATAAGTGGATGTTGTATGGAAGGACTTGTGATAATCCTACGGAACATCTCAATAGAATATCGTAGTTTGCTGGAGCATATGCAACTGCTACCATTGAAAAAGCAGAAGAAGTCAAGCTTCTTCTCAAACAACATGAAGACAAAGTTCAAGAGTTGGAGAAACTACTAGAACAAGAAAATTTTAATTCCAGTAAGTAGATTGGAATGAATATGTGACAATTCCAAAAGGACTTTGATAGATTAAAGTTGCAGCACTAGGTACAAATTTCAGAAAAGGAAACTCAGATAGAAGCAACTATGGATAAATTGAAAATTCAGCCTCAAACAGAGCAATTTACTAAAGAGGCACTTGAATGGAACACAAAATTAAAGCAGCAACAAGAATATTTCTGTCATCAAATTTTAGTTACAAGTTCATACTGTGATACAAGCAAGATTTTGATCTAACAAGTGGCTAAAAGGAGGCTAGAATGTGAAAAGATCCAAAAGAATATTTCTGAGTTCATTGAATGGCAAGAGTTTGATGTAGGAAAGAAGGTTGATCTCCCCAATATTGATAAATTTCACAAAGAAATCATATTCAAATATTGGGAGATATAGTTAAGATAGGCAGGGAAGGTAACAACAAAGGCAACAAATATGACCAATGAAATCATAGAATTTGTTAATTGAAACTTCTAAAAGAATAACTTGTCAAAGAAGCTACATCCGAAGTACTCCCAGAGCTTAAACCATTTGAAGCACATCGGAAGGAAAGCACAGAAATATAGGAAAAATCTATTAAAAATATAACTAAGTTTGATCAGGAAAATTACTAGAATTTTCTAATCAAACCATATCATCAGTGTCAAACCCTACAGTCATTAACTGATTATACAAAGAAATCATTTCCAACTCTTTCAAATGCAGTGTTTAAAGGCTAGGTCAGATCTAATATTACACAGCCAGCTCAGCTAAAGCCAATGGTAGATATCTGTCACCTCAGAGATCAAATGCGCAAAGAGGATCAACCCACCTAAGCATGTTGTTATTTTTATTTCCTAGATTGTAGTTTAAGTTTACTCATTACGAGGAAGGTTGTTTGAAACCTCCTCTAATTTTTATGTAATAATCTATTTTAAACATATTTATTTTAGTATTTAAACCCTTCTCATGCATTTAGAGAAGGGTCCAAAAATTTGTCAATTTTTTTTGCAAAGAATGCACTTCTGTAAGTTTGTAAATGCCTTTGTGAATTATATGGAACCAAATCTGCTATCTTTTGACATTGAAGCTATTTAACTGAAGTTGCACTATTGTACTCATCGAATTGCTTGAAAGTGAAGAGGAGAAGAAAACTACTGTCAGTTTGAATGAGTAGAACCTTGTATATATGGTACTTTTAGATGTTATATTAAGTTTTTCTTCTTGAATTGATAGTCATGTTTTTATCTGTATTATATATGAAATTTGTTATCATAAGTAAATGTTAAATGCACTTCTGTACTGATATTTGTTTATGATTACTTATCTCATATATAATCAAACATATGAAATGTAATATATATTTCGCAATCCTTTTTATTAAAATATTTTTTCGGAAGAATTACTTTTACATAATTTTCATCTCTTTCAACTTTTGAATAATCTTCATTACCAATTTTTGAAAGATATATTTTTAGATCGCATTAAAGAATGAGTACTCTTGGGTATATACTAGAATATATATTTTATTTAAATGCATATGAGAGATTAAATCATTTTCTATTTGCATGTTATAAACAAAACACACCCTCATCATCCTTATTGGGATATTGGTCCCTTTACCCCTAGTCAGAGCCACTACACCAAATGGAAAAGGACTTGCTCTAAGGTCCCGATCGGGTGGTTTTCCCCCATGTTGTTGCAACAAAATTCCGAGGCTTCAACAAGTTCTTTAGACATGCTACTTTTGGCCTACCATATTCTAGGATGCAAGGAAGTATGTGCAAGTGTATGGCAACTTCCAAAGGATGGGATGACCTATCTGATCAAATGAAATTTCGTTACAACCTCGATTGGTGATAACGCTTTTTGAGAGATGGGCCTTAGATTTATTGGGCCCATCAAACTCCCATAGAAATATAAGTCTTACATTTTTGTGTGAACAAATTATTTCACCAAGTGGGTTGAAGCTAAGGAACTTACTGGAGCTACTAAACAAGTTTTTTTAGACTTTTTGTTTGAAGATATCTTTGTTTCTTATGGAGTGCCAAAGGAGATAGTTACAGATGGAAGGCCATAATTCACTTTGAAACTAATTGAGAACCTTGTAAATAAATATAAGATTCATTGTTGGAGCGGGGTCCCCTAATTCTGACCATTTTTTTATATTTTGTAATAGTTTAATCTTGCGCAGGGGTTTTGGGGTGGGTCAAAACCCCTCATGAATTGTGATGGGTCAAAGGGTAGATTAAGGAGCCGTAAACCATGGTTTGCAGACCATAGAGTAGCATAGGCTAAATGGTGTAAATGAATGAATAGATTGATTCTAAGAAGTTAGTTTTTGGATAAGTCTGAATGTGGATGATAGAGTTGGATATTTTGCGATAGTTTGTGTGGATTTTTCTGGGTAGAAGGCTTTTATTGGTTGTGTGTGTGGAGACCTTAGTCCTGTTGTGTGCGGAACCTAGTGGCTATGTGCGCGGGATGTTGAAGAGTTTTGTATGAAGGATTTGAACTGATTAAGTAATAAATGAGTATTGTTGTGGATATCTGAGTTCTATATGCATCTATTTGTTATGTCATGAATGTTTCTGCATCTTGTTTTCAATTTCTATATTGTCTGCAATTAGATCGCTTCGCATATGTGATTGGGTTTATATAACTGCTTATTGGATATATATGATGGTATAAAACTCTGATATGATGTGTTAAGGGTTATTACTCGATTTCTGATTGTCATGTTAGCATGCGAAAGATCTTCTACATATTAGACCTAAATTTGTCTAAAAAAGGGTTTGCTAGTTAGGGTTGCTGTTGCAAAGGTTTTTTTATGGTTTTTTGGGATCTAAAGGCACCCACATAATTCCAAATCTCCCTCAGAGTTCGGAAACTTGGTTCCATCACCCCCCCATACTACATCGGGTGAGACTTTGACTTGTGCAAGAAGGTCACTGCCAAAAGGGCCAGTAGTAAGAGGGTTTTGTTGGTTAACCTCAATTCCGAACCCGAGTCAGGACCCATCAAGCCAAGAAATGGTTTCGTTGTCGGGATCGGGAGCATTTTGAGAGAGGTTGGGTGATACTGTAAGGTCATTGGCAGCCATTAAAGCATGAAATTTAGGACTGGTTTGAAAAACAGATCTAGGAATTTGCCCTAAAATAAAATAGAAGTAAGAAGGTACTTGCTGAAGAGTGGAAGAATAAGTATATTTTTACGGAGGTGCACGAGATCTTTTTTGTAACCTTTGCACACGAATTACAAGAGGGGTTGGAAATATTAGCAGTATTCCAAACCTGTTGGAAGGACAATAAGGTCACGCAGTGGGCCCCTGAATTAATCCAACAATTGGAAAAGACTGATAATTCTATTACCTAGACTGTAGATCACTGGGTTGAAATCATCTTGGGCGGGTTTGTAACAGAATTTGAAGTCGATCAGTTTGTGTCCTATTCTGAAGCTGATAGGAGATTTTTCAAAGGATTAAGGGATAAGCTATTACAAACCTTGCCTTTGATGATTAAGATGATATTGTGTGAAAAGGGTGTTTTTTGTAGCCACACCGAGTGAATGACCCATTATTAGAGAGAAAGCATGACGCGCAACGGTAAATACTATCGATTCAATAAAAAAAGGGATAGATTTGTGCACATCCCTCTGAGAAATTTTCTTGATCTAAATAGAAGTGGGGCTATGCACGTGGAGACTAGCCCTCCTTCCACGCCACCATCAAACTCGCGGAGTAGTAAGAATCCTCCTACCCCACCACTATCCCCACCTGCGGATGATATGGCCTCATAGATGAAGTTACCCACCTTTAAGGGTGCAGGGAATGAGGATATGGACCAATTTTTCTTTGTGGCGAATGCGGTGTGGACTGCGCAGAATGTCACTACCGATGTTGTTAAGAGAACACAGCTAGCGATGACCTTTGAAGGTTAGGCTTTGGATTGGTTCATGGGATACATTAATCAACATGCGAATCCCATAGTGCAGGAGATCAAGAATGCCCTGAAGCAGCAGTTCCAAAAGCCTAAATCACATTTTCAATGCATAGTAGAACTAAAATATATTAAGCGAGGGCCTACAAAATCAGTTTGGGAAGATGACCAATGACTAAAGAAAGTCATCAACGATGGTAGATTTTCTTACGATGAAAAGTAGCATAAGGAATGGTTCATTTCCATGCTATTTCCACATCTGTGCTGGCCCATGGGTCAGCAGAATATTGGCTCGTAGGAAGAAGCCCTAGAAATTGCTATGAAGTTAGAAGCTGCATCGAGGGATGATGCTCAATTTGGAGCACTATAGATTCAGGGCCAATTAGAGGCGATGCACTTAGAAATTCAGAATTTATGAAGAGACCAAGATAATGAAGCTAGCACAGATGTCTGGTGCATACGATGCAGGGTATCTGGCCACACCAGAGATTAGTGCCCTCTGCCGTCGGACTATATACAAGTTGGGGGATCAAGTCCACTACTCCTCAGGGATGTCACTGGGCCTAGTATCCCTGCACTATGATGCGCTAATTGTCAGGTGGCTGGGTGACATGACATCAACCACTGCCCATGGTTAGGTGCCTATTTCCCAGAACTAAAGCAACAATGATGCATATTCTACTCTTCGGTGGGACATGATGAGCAAAACTGCCGAATGTACAATTTGATGATCGATAGAGGGAACCTTTACAAAGGGCAGGCCGAACCTTCATCACCAGCATCTCCCTCTAGATGAGGAGGATCCCCAACAAGAGGAAGGGGAGGGGGTAGAAGTGGAGGCGTAGGTCGAGGGAGAGGGAAACTAATTTTTACAACTGTAGAGATGCCAGACATTATGGATGAGACTACTTGAACCCCGCGCGACAATCATCTAGGTATTGTATGCAATATCATTATGTAGTTGAATATTGTCCCCTGTTAATAGCTAAAATGTAGGAAAAACAATAGACACCAATGCAAAACATACAACAGGTTAACGCTGAACCATGCGACGATGGTCCAAGTGTAAATGTAATTACACGTAGCGGTATTTATATTGGAGGAAATGAGGAGAAGGTCACTGTAGAACCACTAATCAGAAAGGCGTCTAACAAAAAGGAAAGCCTCAACCCACAGAAAGAAACAGAGACTTTCATCAAAGCCAGAAAGGATTTTGCTGATGCAGAAGAATCCACCTCAAGAACTCCCATGGAGTTGAAAGCTGATGATTAAGTTAATCATAAGGTAATAGATAATATACAGGCCTTGACAGACAGCTGCGTAAAAAAACAGGTATCAGGGATAGAAACCAAGGCTGTAAACAAGGTTTACAAATAGAAGAAGAGAACTGGTAGGGAGATGCGCATGACTGTGCAAATTGGAGACTATGAGATTGATCAGGTCATCTTGGATATGGGGTCTGATGAAAATGCATTACCTAAAAAAACCTGGCAGAAGATGGGAGAGCCAAAGTTGGAATGGTCCACCATTCAACTGCACATGGCTAATCAACAAAAGATCATCCCACTTGGCAGGCTTCCGCAAGTTGAGGTAGACATCACTGGAGTAAAGGTATGTGCTGACTTTGAGATTATACAAATTGTGGATGATGCAGATCCCTACCCTACACTGTTAGGATTGTATTAGGAAATTGATATGGGAGGCATCATCAATCTGAAGCACAAAAGTATGATTTTTGAGAATAATGGTACACGGGTGATAGTCTTGTTGGATCTAGCAAAAGGAGAACGATACACAAAACCAAGGCGCGAAGGGGATGAGGTTGACCATATCTATAAATTGACTGCATGAGATGAAGATTGGGTCAACCCTAAAACTGATGGCATGTTGAATTGGGAGAAGGATAGCTCTTTTTTTTCTGATTCTGATGGTGAAATGGAGAATTGGCAGAATCGGTTACACAATGACTCTGCATTGCGTTGGCTCAAGATTAAAAAGAAATTTTGGTGCATATTATCTCAGGTAAGAGAAATACCCTACTTTTATGGTTTTGGTAGTGTCAAAATGTTTTTGGAAGCATTGGAAAAAACTGTCCCAGAGGAACGAAGGTTTTAGGTGCTTGATTTGGTTATGCACACAACTCTAGGGCGATGGTGGGAGACACACAAGGGAACTTTTTAGGATTGGGAGGAATGTAGAAAAATGATGACGCTATGATTTGAACCTCCAGCCACTCCGACAATTGAATTATTCTATGGTCAGGGAGATCCGTGCAAGCAACTGGCCATGTAGATGGAGGTATGGGATGAAAAGACATGGAATGAATGGGTTCATAGGTTTGTCCACTCATTGGGACCAGTCCCTACTACCTGGTATCTAGAATTTGAGTTACATCGAGGCACTTGAGAATGGTATATAATGACTGAAGATTTCCTGGCAACCTTTGTCTCCATGGCTGGCTCGGAAAAAATGGATGAGGTTCTGCAGGACATAGATGCTCTTATCTTTGATGAATCCTGACCCTAGAGGGAGTGCGCTACACTAGCCTGGGATGTACAAATGAAAGATATAGTCAACTGCAGAAATCTATTGATTGAGGATAATGAATATGACCGAAGGAATTTTAATATAACTGAATCAGAAGGAGAGTGCAAGACCTACATTAAGGACAATGGACATGACTAAACCTATGAAATTGAAGGAAGTCAACATTGGGACGGAAGAGAAACCAAAGTTGGCCAAGATTAGGGACTACTGGGATGATGATATAGTAGGAAAGATTGCAGAACTGCTGACAGAATATCATGATCTGTTTCCTACAAATTTTTCTGAGATGAAGGGCATTGTGGGGGAGCTGGGTGTCATGAAGATCACATTAAAACCTAATGCACACCCTGTCAAGAAGCACCCTTATCGACTGAACCCCAAATATAAGTAGAGTGTAAAGGAGGAGTTAGAAAATATGGTGGCTGTGGGTATCCTTGAACCGATTGAGTAGTAGGATTGGGTAAGCCCAATGGTGGTTCAGGAGAAAAACATTAGGGGAATTTTGAGGTCTAAAATGGGCCTCCTAAGAAAAATGTACAAAAAAAAAAAATTATAAGAACCAATAGGATTCAAGATGATGATGTCAACCAGGGGGGATGATTAACCATTTTTTAAGTAAAAGGGTAAAAATATTAAAAAATAATAAAATAATAAAAGTTCTTTTTCAACTCGTATTTTCAACTTATCTCCCAAAGTTTTTATTCAAATTTTGAGTGGGAGTACTTGTTGGATGAAAAATTTAATTCCTCATCCAAGGAGTACCCATGTTGCATACTTTCGATGGACCTTGCTACATGAAAAATGAGAAATACATAAAAAAACATGATTACAATCACGTTTTTCATGTATTTCTCATTTTTTGTGTAGCAATACCCATTGAAGGTATGAAACATGGGTACTCCTTGGATGAGGAATTCAATTTTCCATCCAACGAGTACTCCCGCTCGAAATTTGAGTAAAAACTTTGGGAGATAAGTTGAAAAAATAGTTTTTTCCCCCCTCCAAAATTTGATGATGTAATCAAATCTTATTTTAATATTTCCACTATTATTTTATAATTTCCTTAGGAGGCCCATTTTAGACCTCAAAATTCCCCTAATGAGACCAAGGGAGAAATCATATTTTGTGTAGATCTACACAAGTTGAATGATGCCTGTGTACATAACCCATTCCCTACTCTGTTCTCTGATGAAATCATGGATAATGTGGGAGGGCAAGAATCTTATTCTTTCACAGATGGATTCTTAGGTTATCATCAAATCTGAATTGCGCCAAAAGACCACAACAAGACCACCTTTTCCACTAAATGGGGTTCTTTCCAATAACCTGTCATGCCATTTGGGGTGAAAAATGCACTTGCATTCTTCTCGCGCGTGGTTGTGGCTGTATTCAAGGAATTCATGCATAAATTATTTGAAGTATACTTTGATGACTAGAAAGTATTTGGATTGGTAAATAAAAATGTGTCGAATCTGTGCATGATGCTTTGAAACCTGTCAGAAGCACCAGATTTATCTCAACCTGAAGAAATGCATATTCTGCGTACCTTTTGGAATTTGGTGGGGCATATAGTATGTCGGCAAGGATTGATGGTAGACCCAACCAAGATTGCGGTTATCATCAACTTGGAAGTTCCTACGACTGAGAAACAACTGCGATCCATCCTAGGACATACCCATTATTACAGGAAGTTTATCAAGAGGTATGCTTTGATCACTGTGCCGATGGAGAAGTTTCTAAAGAAGGATGTATCATTCTTCTGGGATGATGAATGTCAGAAGAGTTTTGAGCTACTAAAGGAGAAAGTGGTCACTCCACCTATCTTGATATTCCCAGACTAGTCTAAGTTTATCATTTACATGTGGATGCATCTGGTATAGCACTTGTAGTTGTTTTGGCACAGCCAGGGAACATAGACATTGATCACCAAGTAGCTTTTGCTACTAGAAAGCTCTCTGGCGCAGAGAGAAACTACTCAAAAACGAAAAGGGAAGGATTGGCCATGGTATACATGCTTAAAAAATACAGACACTATCTTCTAGGAGGGCATTTGAAGATGTTCACTGACCATTCTGATTTAAAATTCTTGGTCAATAAGGATGTGTTGGGGGGGAAAGATCTACCGATGGTTGTTGCTTTTCTATAAGTATGATTTTGAGATCATTGTGAAGCCGGGAAGATTGAATGATGGGCTTGATCATATATCACAGATTGAGAATGGGGAAGAACACACCAGTCTGGACGAAGGGTTACCGGATGCGCAACTCTTCGCCATCAAGGTGGTTGATGAGAACTTTGCTGACATTATTCAGTTTCTGACTATGAGAATAGTGCCTGCAAAATATTCAGTTCGATAAAAGAAGGAGTTGGTTGCACGCGCAACTTATTTCACCATAATTGCAGGTCAGTTATATAAATTAGGAGCAAATGAAGTATTAAGGATATATGTGTTGGAACATGAAAGACAAGCTATATTCACTGAATCTCACGGAGGAGTAGCAGGAGGCCACCACACTGGGAAAACCACTACGCAGAAGGTGCTACATGATGGGTTATGGTGGCATACACTGCACAGTGATGCACAGGCATATTGTCAGGCCTGTGATGCATGTCAGCGGACTGGGAAGCCTTCGCGCAGAGATGAAACACCCCTACAACTGTAGATGGCCTTGCAGGAATTTGACAAATGGGCTATGGATTTTGTGGGACCAATAAATCCTTCTGGAAAGAAGACTGGCGCACGATATATCATTACTACAACTAATTATGTGACCAGGTGGGCAGAGGTGAAGGCGGCTAAGGACTGTACTGTAGATACTATTGTGCACTTCATCTTTGAGCAAATTTTGACCAGGTTTGGGTGCTAGAAGATTTTGATGAGTGATAGAGGTACGCATTTTTTCAATGAAACAATTGAAGCTTTGACATAGGAGTTCCAGATCCATCACAAGAAGAATACCCCTTATCACCCCTAAGAAAATGGCGCAGTAGAAGCGTTCAAAAATATTTTGGATCACACACTCATAAACATCTGTAATGCCAATCGGGATGATTGGGACATGCACATCCCTTCTGTGCTATGGGCTTGCTAGAAAACATGCAAAAATTTGACAGGAAAGACACTGTTTAGGATGGTCTATTGGCAAGAAGCTATCATGCCAATGGAATATATTGTCCCAAGTCTACGCATTTCGGCCTTCACTAATATGGCTGAGCCAGAAATTATGGAGGAACGGTTAGCGCAACTTGTTGCCTTAGAAATTTTTTGATTCATAGCTAACTTCCACAAGCAAGTGCATAAGGTGTGCGAAAAATCCTAGCATGACAGGCACATCAGGCAAGAGGTGTTCAAGGAGGAATATTTGGTGTTACTCTATGACAGTCAGTTTTCACGCCACCCAGGGAATTTCAAAAAGCATTGGTCTGGGCCATATGTTGTAAAGGAGATCACTGATGACAGTGTGGTGCGCTTGGCCATGCTACGTGGAGAGGACCTTCCTGGATACTTCAATGGGAGCAACATAAATCTATATAGAGACAATCCAGTGCCAACCAAATGATTATATGGCCAAAGCATCAAAATTGAAGGGACTGCATGCAGCAGAGAAGAAGGGGATAGACAGGTGCGGCAAAAGCACAGGGGTGACGTGCAGGTCTAGAAAATAGCTATTGGAACAGTGTAGCTGGGTGAAAAAGTGAAATTACCATTGGATGGAGTGGATTTTTTGCATTTAATGAGGTGATATTGGATGATTTTTTATCATTCCCTTGAGGTCAAGTGGCAATTAATGATAATCCGACTGTTTTTACCATGGGTGGCTTATAAAAAGGTGGGCGTGGGTCTCACTTGGCTCCTTTTCTGTTTGAATATTGGCACCCTAGGATCGTCTGTCATCTTCGTCATCCTTCTATCTATGAATTATGTATGCCTGGTCATGAATACCCCTTCGAGATTAGTAACCCCGAGTTCATATTCCGTGCAAGAATGACGACCACCAACCCTGCGGAGGAACATTCGGCGCCCCCCTCCGCGTATATGGAGGAAGGTTCAAATGAATTCAGAGAAGTAGTCTTAGACGTGGAAGAAGTTGAATCCACTTCGGCGAGAGAGAGAGACAAGGGAAAAATGTCGAAGTGGGCTACTTCTAAGTTGCACACCGCTCTGCGGAATGTTCCATCCCCTAGACAAGCTTCTAAGGAGCGCTCCCCCATTGGTGATCTGTCCAAGTGACCGATGACTTCTAGGCAAGAAGAAATGCTTGTAGAACCAATTTCTTGGTGGCCACCCTATGTTAAGCCATGAAAGCCTTCCATGTGCAAGCCGCAGAACATTAATACTGTGTGGGGATATCTGCAGATTCCATTGTGTCCTCAGGATGTCCCTCTGGTTGGAGAAATGTACGGCAAGCTTCCTCAAGTGAAGTTTGATGATTATGATCTCGCCAATGAAGAAACGTTCCCAGAGCTTGCCCCAAAACATTACTTGGAAAGAGTGATGTACGATGATGTACTAAAGGTAAATCTGATGCCCTGGGCACGTGGGCTGTACAACATAGGAGTCCTCAATCTGTTGAGGATCCCCTATTTCAAGCGATACCCCATCACAAGAATTTGTGTGCGCTAATTTTTGGCCTTGGTCCATGAAGGCTCGCTGTGGATTCAGAGGATAATCCCTATAGATGCTGCATTGATCCATCAGATTATCGGCTTGCCCAATTTGGGAAGAGCAACGAATTGAAAGTAGCAGCAGAGGTGAAGGAAAAGTACAAGGTGGCACGTGATAAATGGGGCTTTCTGGTCCAGACCATCGCTGACCAAGCGGTGCACATGGGCACCCTTGTCCTTAGATGTAAGCTTATGAGGAAGTGCTGGCTGAAGATAGTCCTCGCGCACATCATTTCCTTGGCTGGGTAGTTCGAAAAAGGGATGTTGTACAACTGGTCACAATTTCTATGTGAGGAGGTTTTGGAGAATGTGCGCGAGGCGCAAGAACTGGGGAAGAAGTTATGCTACTCGTGGATTTTCTTTTTAATTGTGCTGGTGGAAAAGGAGACCCCATCTACTGCAGTCCTTCCCAAAATTTAGCCAGGTGTATGCGAGGGGGTGCGCTACGCAAATTTACGGGACTCTTTAAATGCCAAGTGAGTCAAAGAAACCAAAATCTTCTAGGTTATTTTTAAAGGCACGCTGGTGCAATCTATTCATTCAAGACCACGAATCTCACCAGCCATGTATGAGAAGTATAAAAGTGTTGCAGAGTTTCAAGTGACTATGCACAACATCATGATCAAGGCGTGCAAGGATCTCAATTGGTACACCTTGCCCTACATGTTCACAGAGGTAGAAGTTGACCATGTGGTTGCAACATGACCAAATTCGTGGAAGATTGGACTTGGCTCCATAAATCCCATTACACCATCCACATCTGGGAAAGAAACCGCTCCGAAAGACACAGTGCCAAAAGATAAACTGATCCATGCACGGAGATAGGAGAAAAAGATAAGGAAGTTAATGTAGAAACAAACAAAGACTAGGAGTTAGGAGGAGACCACGAGGAGGTGGACCTCGATGAGTTGGATGGGCTTGATAGAAATGATGTTGAATTGCCATGCGACACCAAGACAGAGGAGAAACATATAAGGGGTTGTGAAAGAAGAAGAAAGGGTCCAAGATAGGCAGAGAGGAGGTTACTCTGACTGAAGAGGACCTCGAAAAAATTGTCGATGCAATTTTCGGCGTCAGAGTGCCAGTGGAACACCATGGAGACCTAATACAAGGCTGCGGTGTAAGCCTTGCAGTCAAGCTTACAGGTTCTACATCTAAAAGCTGATACATTACAAGAGAGCATGAATAAAGTGAGGCCAGTGCAAGCGAGCCTACCATCTACATCGATCATTGCAACCACAGGAAGCAGAATATGCCCATTCCCGAGTGCAGAGGTATCTCTAGATAAAGAAAAATTGTGCGTATAAGTCCAAACCTACTTTGAGGTTGGCCCCGACCTTGCCAAGTTGACAAGTGGGCAACTCCATGTGCTACATATCTTCATTTCATCAGAGCTTAAAAGCAGAGGTGCGCACCCAATAGCAGATCAACGAGGCTAAGAAAATCGCAATAACAAAAACGACAGAGTCCACTCAGGCTCAGACAATGCAACAGGTAGCCATAGCTAAGCGTGTGGAGTTGAAAAGTGTCATTGAAAGGACATGCGACGAGATTCCATATGTCGCTATCCCGGCCTCCACAACACCGCAAGCTAAATTTGAGAGCCTGGTCGCAGCTCTCAAAGCTTCCCGGTCAGAAATTCAGTCTGTAAAGGTAGATTCTGAGCAGCAAATTGCTATATTGCAGGTGAAGCTACAGCCTGAGACCCCCCAAAGGTGCGTGCACAAAGGGCCCCACAAGTACAAGCATCATTCGCTAGCATCTCTGCAGACGTTGAGAAGGGATCAACACTCCTCGATAAAACAATGGGACTATGGACATCTGTGCAGACAAATCCATTAGTCAAGAAAATCACTCAGGAGTTGTGTGCGAAGGAGCAGGAGTTCGACGACTTGTAGCAGGAATTTCCTACACTTATTCCTGCTTAGATAATGGCACACCTTCAGACTATCCAAGCGTTGTGAGACGAGGTGGAGGAACTCCACAGAAAGAAGCAAATCGTTACAGATCACATGAAGCCATGGGCGGATGAGGCTATGAAGCTCTCCCAAGGACTTGACTTGGAAGTTTAAAACTTGCCACGGAAACATTGCAAAGAGTGTTATTTTGTACCTAAGGGCCGTCTTGAAACTTGGTGGAGGCCATGCGAGAACACGATGGAAAATCAAAGTGCAAGTGTCTTGGCACCATTTCGACTACCATGGAAGAGCTCGAACAAGATGAAAAATAGTACCGGTGTGACTTGGGAGTATTTGAACATGCAGCAAGATGATGGAGCCTAGTGAAATGAAGTCGCCTTCACTAAGTGGGCCCGCAGGCTATTTTTAGCGCAAAGTCTATTTTTAGACTATGTCTATTTTTAGACATATGGAGCATGGTCTGGGAGTTGCAGTATGCTATTCTTGGAGTATTGGTCATGTTGGTAAAAATAGATGGACCTCTATTTTTAGACATTTAGGTCGAAGTCTATTTTTAGATTGCCTATCCTAAAAATAGGGAAGTCAAATATTATTTACCCTTAATAATATTTGGACTCTAAACTTCAGTTTACTCTCTTGGAGCACTTCAGTTCGAGCTACAGAAGTGGCTCATGCATCTGACAGAGGAATTACGCTATTCCTAGGGGTTTGGTGAGCTCATGCATGGTTGACTTCAGTTAGGACTTCAGTGGCAGAAGTTTGGTGGAGTTGATGGGACATTTGGTGGAGTTGTGTTCGGTTTAACTTATTTGAACTAGTTGTGATTAGTTTAACTAGCTAATCAACTAGTAATGAGTGGAGTGAATTAAATATTATTTAATTCACTAATTATTAACTCATTATTCAACTCAAGAACACATCAGTTCACTACAGTGCATGGACAGTTCAGTGGAGACCAGTGAAAGAGGTAGATGAAAGGGTTGAGATAGCTATCAGTTGTGACGTTAGTTGTGCATGAGATTTGCACCACACTTGGAGGAAATTTCCCATGAGGATTGCGCTGTCAAGCCAAGGAGATTCGAACCTTGGATCTCTCATTAGACCAGCCTTGATTGTGCAATAGAGGCAGGCAATTAGTGGATGAGTTTTGAACCTGTGACTTGTTCAAAACCAAGCTAAGTTTGTGTGTAACTTTATGAGATAGTACTGAGTACTTGTGAGGAGTATTGTGCTATGTACTGTTACATGTTCTCTCCATATAATATACAAAATAGCTGAGGGGTTTTCAGCTATAAGCTTTCCCCATTACATATTTTGTTTATGTGCGCATGCGACTGTTTCTATTTCCGCAAATTGATGATTGATTGTAGAAGAGATTATGTGTTGCATATGAATTCGAATTAGTATGTGATCAGGATAATCTCAGTGGATAAATATTCATTATTCAGCAAATTTCTACATGGTATCAGAGCGAATCAATCATTGGGATCTATTGCAGTGATTACAATATTATTTCGGTAGACAGAGTCTGTAACGGGCCAGGTAGCCTCTGGATCCATCCTTTCTCTAAAAGGTGATATATCCAGTAAATGCCCTTACAGTCGATCTCTGTGCTAGAAATAATTTGTTCTCACAGATCCAGAAGCAGTTGAGTTTTTGAGTTTGGAATTCAAATTTTGCAGCAGTTTGTTTTCTTGGTGCCGGAGTTGAAAATGTCTTTCAACGGTTTGCGACTCAAATATGCTCTTGAAGGCAGTTCGAATTATGTTGCATGGAAAGATCGCATGGAGGCAGTATTAGAAGATAATGGACTGAAGGAGTTCATAGATACGGATGTCCAAAAGCCCACTGATCCTGTTGAAGTCGAGGCTTGGCAAAAGAAGATGGCGAAATGTCGAAGGATTCTGTTGGAGGGCGTGAAGGATCACATTGTATCCAGCCTGCATGGAAAAGCTTCTCCATATTTGATGTGGAAAGCGTTGACAGATCTATTCCAGAGTAAGAGCGACCAAAGGAAGCTAGCGCTCAAGGATAAGCTCAGAAACATTAAGATGGAGAAAGGCGACAGTATCGCCAAGTACCTCACGAAGTTCACTCAATGCAGAGATGAGCTGGGAAGTGTGGGGGTGACTGTCGAAGAAGAGGATATGGTGGACCTGGCTCTCCTTGGTCTTCTGAAAAGTTGGCATGCATATCAAGATAGTGTCAATGGTCGGGAGAAGTTGGCGGGATGGGAACGACTTTGGGCGGATCTCATGCAAGAGGAGATAAGGAGGACTACTAGGGACGGATCTTCATCAAAGGTATCTGATGAAGAAAATTGCGCTTCGGCTGCCAAAGCAAAGAAGGGAAAGAGCAAGAAAGCTTCTTAGTCTGGTGCGAAAGGCAAGAAGCAAGACATGTCCAAGGTGAAGTGTTTTCACTATCACCAGAACAGACACTATTCCACAAATTGTCCGCAGAAGAAGAAAAATAAGAAGGCTGCTGGATCTGCAGCGGGAGAGGCATTGGCTTCTCAATTCGAACTAGATTTTTCACTGATCGCATGCTTGGTTTCAAGTGTGGCGGGATCAGTTTGGTTCTTGGACAGTGGTGCGTCATTTCACATGACCGGAGATCGAGATCTGTTTTCAGATCTGGAGGGAAAAGATCTTGGAGTGCACATCGAGATGGGCGATGATGGTAGATATAGTGCGACTGGTATCGGTACCATTTCCTTTGAGAGGGAGTCTGGTAAACCTTTCATATTGAAGGAAGTTTTGCATGTTCCAGGATTGATGAAGAACCTGATCTCTGTGGCGATGTTGGAAGACAAAGGGTATGATGTGGTCTTCAGCGAAGGAAAAGCTTTCCTGCGCAGTAAGACAACTGGAGAGACCCAGAAGATAGGGGTTCGAGTCAAGAACCTTTATCAGTTGCAAGTAGATGGCTACGCAGCAATGGCATGCAAAGCGGGAGAAGTGGTGAGCCGGGATGATGATGGCGAGCTGTGGCACAGGAGATTGGGCCACCTTCACCATGGAGCTTTGAAAATACTGCAGCAGATTTCTACTAGGCTTCCTAAGGGCACTCTTGCGCAGTCAGATCAGTGCAAGGGGTGTACCTTGGGAAAGTATGTGAAAGCCACCTTTCACGAGAAGGATAGTCGCGCCACGACGATCCTTGAGAGAGTTCACACAGACGTGTGTGGTCCTTTCTCTGTTGCTTCGATAGCAAAGCACAGGTATTATGTGATCTTTGTTGATGATTTCTCTCGAAATTGCTGGATCTTCTTCATGCAGAAGAAGAGCGATACATTCGCGAAGTTCTGTGAGTTTAAAGCACTGGTCGAGAAGGAGTCGGGGAAGAAGGTGATTGCTCTAAGGAGTGATAACGGTGGTGAATTCATCTCGGCTGAATTCAAGGAGTTCTGCAGCGCAGAAGGGATTCGGAAAGAGCTCATCGCACCCCATAACCCACAGCAGAACGGGGTGGCTGAGCGGAAGAACAGAACGATCGTGGGTGCTGCACGGGCGATGTTGCATGATCGGGGCCTACCCCTTCACTTGTGGGCTGAGGCATGCAATACAACAGTGTATGTGCAGAACCGTTGTCCTCACAAGGTTCTTGGCATGAGTACACCGGAGGAGGCTTATTCTGGCAAGAGGCCTGATATTTCCCATTTGCGGATTTTTGGTTCTCCTGTCTACATGCATGTGACGAAGGATGCAAGAAGGAAGCTAGATCCGACCGCAGAGGTTGGAATATTTGTGGGGTACACTGATACACCTCACAACTATCGGGTGTATTTGTCAGACAGTCGCAAGACTGTTGTGCGACGAGATATCAAGTTTCAGGAGGAGAAAGCCATGCAGTGTTCGCTTGAGAGGGAGCTACACTTGCATGCAGATGAGGAGCTGTTAGTTCCTAAGGAGGAGCTTCCGGATGTGGATCAGCCACAAGAGGAAGTTCAGGAGGTGGAAGAAACCACCCATGCAGTGCCAACCATCAGAGGGCGCAAGCGCACTACAGAAGCTGAGCGATTGGCTCGAGATGCAGAGAAGGTTGTAGGACCAACTACAGCACAGCGCAGACAGAGACAGTCACCGGATCGGTACACTGGATACATAGCTCTTATGAGTCAATGTGTTGTGACAGAGCCATCCTCTTTTGAGGAAGCTGTGGAGGAACCCGCATGGGTTGATGCCATGATCGAAGAATATGATTCGATCATCAGGAACAGTGCATGGGAGATTGTCCCAAGACCGGTTGGGAAATCAGTTGTAGGTTCGCGATGGATCTACAAAGTGAAGCAGGCGGCTAACGGGAGTGTGGAGAAGTACAAGGCGAGATTCGTCGCCCGTGGCTTCTCACAGGTTGAGGGGATCGATTATGAGGAGACCTTTGCACCCGTCGCAAGGTACTCTTCTATACGGACGATCCTAGCTCTCTCAGCGCAGATGGGATGGCACATCCATCAGATGGATGTGAAGACTGCGTTCCTCAATGGAGTCATTGAGGAGGAGGTGTACATAGAGCAGCCTGAAGGTTTCGAGATCTTATTTGATGGAGAGTCGCATGTGCCGACTCAAAGAGAGCTGCTTGTAAGGGCGACAAGCACCTGCGTGCTTGGTACACACGGATTGACGATTGTTCACCGGGGCTTGGATTTTCCAAGAGTGAGGCGGATCTGGCTGTACCCGAGATTGTGTGGTGGAGAGCTGGCAGTCATTGTACTATGTAGATGATGCGATTTTGTGGTGATGGTGATACTCGTGAGAGGACCTTGCTAGAGAGTTTGAGATGAAGGACTTGGGCCTCCTTCATTATTTCCTGGGATTGGAGATTTGGCAGTGTAGTGGAGGACTGTTTGTTTCTCAGGGCAAGTATGCCCAAGAGATTCTTGAGAGGTTCAACATGCATGGCTGCAAGCCTGTTGACACTCCTCTTCCTGGTGGTTGGAGGAAGGAGGATGCTACTTCAGCGGAGGTAGTGGATGCCACTGTCTATCGACAGTTGGTGGGGTCGCTTATGTATCTGGTCAATACACGACCCGATATATGCTATGCAGTTAACCAGCTTTCGGAAGCTATGGTTAAGCCTACCAAGCTCTTTTGGAAGGCAGGCAAGCATGTATTGCGCTATATTAGAGGCACATCGGGATATGGTCTATGGTACAGACAGGAGGATGGAGCGAAGCTTTCTGGCTTCACTGATGCAGATTGGGCAGGGAGTCCAACGGACCGGAAGAGCACTTCTGGAGGAGTTTTCAACATTGGGTCGACAGCAGTTTCCTGGTACAGCAGGAAGCAGAGATCCGTGGCACTCAGTTCAGCAGAGGCCGAGTACATGGCAGCTAGCTTGGCTGCATGCGAGGCTATTTGGATGAAGAAGATCCTCGCAGGTTTGTTCAGGTTGCATTTGGAGCCTACAGTGATCTACTGTGATAACCAGAGTTGCATTAAACTCTCGGCTAATCCAGTATTTCATGATAGATCCAAACACATCGACATCAGGTACCATCATATCAGAGATTGTGTTCGGCGGAGAATCATGATGCTTTCATATGTTCCCACGGAGGATCAGGATGCCGACATCCTGACGAAGGCGCTCACCAGGAGCAAGTTCGAATTCCATAGAGGTAGGATAGGGGTTGCAGATAATCCATATCTTGCTGAGAGGGAGTGTTGAAAATGCAGCAAGATGATGGAGCTTATTGAAATGAAGTCGCCTTCACTAAGTGGGCCCGCAGGCAAATTCTGGCGCAAAATCTATTTTTAGACTATGTCTATTTTTAGACATATGGAGCATGATCCGGGGATTGCAGTATGTTATTCTTGGAGTATTGGTCATGTTGGTAAAAATAGATGGGACTCTATTTTTTGGACATATAGGTCGAAGTCTATTTTTAGACTGCCTGTCTAAAAATAGGTCAGTCAAATATTATTAGCCCTTAATAATATTTGGACTCTAAACTTCAGTTTATTCTCTTGGAGCACTTCAGTTCGAGCTACAGATGTGGCTCATGCATCTGACAGAAGGAATTACGCTATTCCTTGGGGTTTGGTGAGCTCATGCATGGTTGACTTCAGTTAGGACTTCAGTGGCAGAGTTTGGTGGAGTTGATGAGACAGTTGGTGGAGTTGTGTTCGGTTTAACTTGGTTGAACTAGTTGTGATTAGTTTAACTAGCTAATCAACTAGTAATGAGTGGAGTGAATTAAATATTATTTAATTCACTAATTATTAACTCATTATTCAACTCAAGAACACATCAGTTCACTACAATGCATGGACAGTTCAGTGAAGACCAGTGAAAGAGGTAGATGAAAGGGTTGAGATAGCTATCAATTGTGACATTAGTTGTGCATGAGATTTGCACCACACTTGGAGGAAATTTCCCATGAGGATTGCGCTGTCAAGCCAAGGAGATTCGAACCTTGGATATCTCATTAGACCAGCCTTGATTGTGCAATAGAGGCAGGCAATTAGTGGATGAGTTTTGAACCTGTGACTTGTTCAAAACCAAGCTAGTTTGTGTGTAACTTTATGAGATAGTACTGAGTACTTGTGAGGAGTATTGTGCTATGTACTGTTACATGTTCTCTCCATATAATATACAAAATAGTTGAGGGGTTTTCAGCTATAAGCTTTCCCCATTACATATTGGGTTTATGTGCACATGCGACTGTTTCTATTTCCGCAAATTGATGATTGATTGTAGAAGAGATTATGTGTTGCATATGAATTCGAATTAGTATGTGATCAGGATAATCTCGGTGGATAAATCTTCATTATTCAGAAAATTTCTACAGGGACGAGTCATAAGATTGCATTGGGGGCCTGTTGGAGCGAGGTCCCCTAAGTCCGACCATTTTGTTATATTTTGTAATAGTTTAGTCTTGCGTAGGGGTTTTGGGGTGGGTCAAAACCCCTCATGAATTGTAATGGGTAAAAGGGTAGATCAAGGGACTGAAAACCATGGTTTGCGGACCATAGAGTAGCATCGGCTAAATAGTATAAATCAATGAATAGATCAATTCTAAGAAGTCATTTTTGGATAAGTTTGAACTTGGATGATAGAGTTGGATATTTTGTGATAGTTTGTGTAGTTTTGTCTAGGTAGAAGGTTCCTGTTGGCTGTGTGAGCAGAGAACATAGTCCTACCGTGTGCAGATTCCACTAACTGTGTGTGAAGGTTGTTGAAGAGTTTTGTATGAAGGATTTGAACTAATTAAGTAATAAAGGAGTATTTTTGTGGATATCTGAGTTCTATATGCATCTATTGATTATGTCATGAATGTTTCTGCATCTTGTTTCTTATTTTTGTATTGTCTACAATTAGATCGCTTGCACAACTGTGATTGGGTTTATATGACTTCTTATTGGATAGATCTGATGGTATAAAGCTATGATATGATTTTTTGAGGGTTATTACTCAATTTATGATTGTCGTGTTATCTTGCATAATATCTCCTGCATATTAGACCTAAATATGTCTGAAAAAGGGTTTAATAGTTAGGACTGTTGTTGCGAAGGTCTTTTTACAGTTGTTTGGGATCTTAAGGCACCCACATCATTCCAAATCTCTCCTAGGGTGTCGAAACCTGGTTCTAGCACTCCCCCATACTACTTCGAGTGAGACTTTGACTTGCGCAAGAAGGTCACTACCGAAAGGGCCAATAGTAAGGGGGTTTTGTTGGTTAACCTCAATTCAAAACCTGGGTCAGGACCCGTCGAGAAAAGAAATGGTTCTGTTGCCGAGACCAGGAGAATTTTGAGAGAGTTTGGGTGATGCTGCGAGGTCATTGGAAGTCATTAAAGCCTGAACTTGAGGACTGGTTTGAAAAAAAGATCCAGGAATTTTCCCTAAAAGAAAATAGAAGTAAGACGCTATTTGTTGAAGAGTGTAAGAATAATTATATTTTTACGGAGGTGCACAAGATATTCTTTGTGACCTTTGCACATGAATTACAGGAGTGGTTGGCAAGGTTAGCAGAATTCCAAACCTGTTGGAAGGACGATCAGGTCACGGAGTGCACCCCAACGTTTGACACCAAATTACTTTGCCTTACCACCCATAGGCTAATGGATAGGTGGAGAGTAATAATAAAGTGATTAAGGGAATTTGTACAAATTTTGGGGCTAGTCATCACCTAGATGGGGATGAGAGACTTCCAAAGGTACTTTGGGCATACATAAATACTTATTAGAATACCATGGGCTTCTCTCCATATCATATTGTGTATGGTAATAATCCTATTTTTCACATTGAGCTCGAAATCAAGACACTCAAAATTTATTTAGAGGTGAATTTGGATCTGATTACAACACAAATAAAACATATGAGTTATTTAAATGAATTGGGAGAGATGCACTTGGATTCCATACGACGCACTAATATCATCCAACAACAACACACTAAGTGGCATGAGAGGTTCATTAAAAAAAAGGTGTTTTATCAAGGTGATTGGGATCTGTTATATGATTCTAGATTTGATAATGTTAAGGGGAATCTCTATAATAGGTGGCTAGGTCCTTACGAAGTGGATACAATCATTGAAAATGGGACTGTTAAGAGGAAAACAATCAATGGGTCCTATTAGTACTCCATCATTTCTCCCAAGGTTGAAAAGGAGACTGATAAAGGTAACCACAAACCACTTTGACCTAGTAGTTAGCCCTACTAGGCTCAGAGGGCTCTCTCTATGCAATCACAGTTAAGGATTGAATGTGATATGAAGGATATTAGGCTAGATATGATAAGATCTGGTAGGTTTTGAATGTTTTAGGGTTTGATGCTGGATCATGGATGAAACCAAGTAGCTAGGTCTAAATATCAAAAGGATTTACAACTGAAAAGATACAAAGGAGCAAGGTAGTAGTGGATCTATGATGGATTTAGGGTTTTGAAGGTATGGTGGAGGGTCTGAAAAATTAGAGGGATTTAATAAGAATGTTTAATCATGAATTCATTAAATTGGAATCATGAAACACAAAATGACATTCCCATATAAACAGAGCTAAATGAAAAGAATATTCCCTATGAACTGTAAGGAAAGCCACTGAAGATAAAAGATATGGAAATAGGAGTTATATATAATTAATCAAAGACTATAATAGAGAAAAAAACATGATCATAAAATCACTGCAAATGAATTCCTAGATAATAGTTGCAATTGTATTCTTTGATTTATGAATATGAAAATGAAAGTACAAGCTACAAGAGTTACAATCCTCTGATGTCCAACCAGTCAAATGACTCTGAAAATGATAGATATAGACCAAAAAAACCTCTCCCCTCTCTCAAGGGTCGAATCCCTCAGTTTTGGAGCTACATGATATGCTCAAAAAAATGCTAATGTCTAGGGAGGTCAACCAATTCACCTTATCATAGGAAACTAGATACATTTGACCAAAAATTACATGAACAAGCATGTATCTACCCTATTTTACTATTCACCTACTTAATTACACTTCATGAAACCATAAGATCATCATCATTCATCAATTACAAAAGTAAAAGTAAAAATTGGTCAAACTTCCTGTGAAAAATGCATACTGGAGAAAACACTGTGAATTATGGAGAAAACGCAACATGCCTGGAGAAAACACAACGTGCTTGGGAAAAAGGAAATTTGAAGGTGTTCCAGGTGTCCAAATGCTGATCTGAAAGTTTCTATGGATAGGCCTGGATGTATACTACATGATAGAATGTGCAATCACTCAAAAAGGTGGCTTATAGCCCTCCAAAACTTCATTCTCCCAAGAGTACTCAGAAAACTCAACATGGCCTCCAAAAAGAGGGTAGAAAGGCCATTTTTTGCTAGTTTTTGGGAATTTTGACCCTCCAAAAATTGCTGACATGGCTCCATCACTGACTAGGATTGAATTATGTGTCAAGAGGAATCCACCAATGCATATAATTCATCCATTGGATCTCCCCAACAAAAGCGCAGTGTGGCCCATGCTGCGTTTTTGCCAGTGGGAATGGTTTTCAAAATTGTCAATTTGACCAAAAACTCACAAAAATCAAAATTTTCTCCAAAAGTATTCAAATTTGGTCCAGAGATGACTGAAAAGGAGTGTTATTCTACTAAGGAAACATCAACATGTAGGTCTAATTCCTTTTGACTAATTAGGGTTTCCTTTAATTTTTCCTTCAACTTTTTGACCTTTGCCTAAGACACTTGATTTCTCTTGCAATAGTATTTGGCCATGTGCCTCTGAATTTCATTGTTCTTATTTTCCCTCTTCAAGAGATTTTCCAAGTGAAAATTCAAATTTTCCAACCAAAACTCCCTATTTTCAATGATTTCCACGTTTATCCTTTCTTTAAATGTTAACTCTTCAACTGATGGATTGTGTTCTCTTTCTTTCTAAAGTGCACTTTAGAGACCCATGGTCCTTGGCCTTGTTCTGGTCATCTACCCTTCATGCTTACCTAAATCTTCAATTTCAACCACAAATTTTCCTTTCACATCTTGCATACTAGCTTTAGACTTCTTGCTCTCTGAAAGTAGCTGCTTTACCTTTAGTTGATTGTTTTCTTGCTTCAGGAATGAAATTATGAAATTAGCCCTTGCCAAATTGTCCTTGAGCTTCTTTATCTCAACATAATTTTCTTTCTTGACCTTCTCTAGGGTTCTAATACTTTATTGGGCCTCCAATTCTATTATATCAATGCCACGATGGATGTACTCCTCATCATGAAAATATTCCTCCTGCTGTGGTGGTGATCCATGTTCTGCTGAAATAGGCTTAGCCCCTTCCTCAATTTGAGGAGCAAACACAAGCCTTCTACCTTTATGATATGTCCGAGTCACCTTAATCCTCCTCATCACTAAAACTATGCTAGGTGATCCAACCTCCACATGTCTAGATGGTGTTGATGGTGAACTAGGGCTAGTAGGTTGGCTAGTAGAAGGAAAAAAGACATCTGATTGCATGAAAGTTTGCCAAGTGATGCTCTTTTTTTTGAGCTGGTGTAAAACAATGATTTTTATAAGAGCATGGTGGAAGAGGCTAACTTCAAGACCACTCTATCTACACTGAATTTTTTCTTCCATATTTTCCAGACTTCTATAGAGGTAGTAGGGAAAATTGAGTGGCTTTACCCCTTTTAAATGCATGAGTAGTCTGATATGGTACCTGTATAGTCCAAAAAATCTTTCCTCACAAGTGAAGTACTTCATGATGATCTTCATCAGTGGTGTGTACTTCTCAAGGAGCTGCCCAATAGGAAAAACCTTCTTCATGTGGTGTTGATAGTGTCTTCTGAGGTAAGGTTTGTAGTTTTTGACCTCTAGGTCTTGGTTCTTGAACCATTTCTCACCATGATCTGGTATCCCTCTGGCCTCTGCTATTACATCAATTGATATAGTGAATGTAACTCCTAAAATCATGACTTTGTCATTCTTGAGATGAGTGGCAAATAATTTAGTCAATTTAGCATGGTATTTGACTCTTTCAACTTGCTCACAAAATTGAAGACACCCTACAATGTGAAAACACTGCTTTGAGAATGGTGAAGACATTAACTCATGAGTGGTTATGGGTTCATATCTTGAAATTTGGCCTCCCTTGTTGTAAGGCCTCTTATATCCCTCCATATTTACTTTGCAAGGGGAAAAACCTAATAGTGAAAAACAGGGGAAGGGAGAATGGGAGTGGGATGGAGGGGTTAGGAGAGGGAAATAGGGATGGGAAAAATTAGGGAGGTAGGGAAGGGTGTTAGGAAGGTTTATGAAGTGGAATGGGAGGGAATTAGGGTAGGAGTATACATAGAGAATTTTATTATAGGTCTAGGTCCAGAAGGATGCCAAAAACACAATGTAGGAATAGTGGTGTGGTGTAGGGTCTAGGGTTTGGATGTAGAAGATTAGGGAGTGAAAGTGAAGGGGTGTGAGGGCTTTAGGGAGTGTATGTGGATGTGGGGAAAGGGAAAATGACTATGGGAAGGGTTTATTTGACTTACAATTTTTTAAAGAAGAGCTCTCCCACAAAACACAGTGTGGGGCTTTATGGAGGAGTTATACTCTGAAAACATGAAAAGTAAACTGATAGGGAGGCTTAAAGAGATATTACTTACTTGTAGAATGTAATATCCCCAAATTGGGACTGCTAGCAAGGCATGCCTGAAAAACACTTTTTTCAAGAATGTATGCTACAGGATTGGAAAACAGCACTTGGATCCCTTAGATATGACAATATAAGACCTGAATCCAAGAGGGATTAAAAAAAAAATCCTTCTAGGTGGGTTAGGCAGGTCCCCCCACACCTAGTGCAGTTGGAAAATTCCCAAAGAAGGGGCTGCATTAATAAAAAATAACTTTGCCCAGAAAATAACGCAGTTTAGCCCAATATTTACAGGAGATCAATATAATGGTTCATTAGTCACTTATACATCAGAAAATTAGGTTTATAATAGGGCCCATACAATCTACAAGAGAAAAATGGAGAACTTTGATCAAGAAACCCTCAAGAATGAGGTGTTGCAACAATGTATTAGCTGTAAGAAGGCTTGACAACGTTATATTATGAGTTGAAGCAGCTGTACATTACATATCAGATCTGGAAAATATTTTTGTACCAAAGATGAGATCCATATCAGATCTGTACACTAGAAGAGTTCCTCTACACATTCGCCTTGGGGTTTTGAGCAAAACATGAGATACAAAGAGTAGATCTGAGATCTAAAGTTGTAGATCCGCAGTAAGATTTAGAATTTCTGAAGTAAATAAAATAACACAGTAGATCAGATCTGAAAAGAACATGGATCAAAAATCTAATCCATGGATCACCACAGTGAAGGGAAAAACCTCGAACACCAGAGATCTCTCCTCCAAAAGAATGCCAAAAGTCCCTGCAACTTCCTTCTTGAAAATAACGCAGTTATGGGAGAGAAACTGCGCTGTTGAATCTAGAAATGGTTTGGCCTGATGCCAATATCTGATTATGAAGCTCCAATGATCTAATATTTTCTTATCAGGAGGATATAAGGCTCTCCCACTGAAAAGAGGCACCAGAATGGCCTAGATCTGAATAGATCTAGCCTCCACTTGCTGCAGCATACAAGGACAACCAAACCCTCAACGGGATCTGCGTTGTAGTTGGAATATGTAGCTTGGAAAAATGCCTGATAGTGGACAAGATCAGCAAGACTCCTCCAAGAGCTACTCAATGGAAGAGGTGGGATTCCCGATTAGGAACACCCTAGTGCTAAACATCACTATTCTTAGCTAAAGAAAAAGAGAATAAGAAATGTCTAAATAGACAATATCTTCATAAAACATCATATCATGAACAACCTTCTCTTGATTTCCTCCTCTTCCTTTTATAAGTTATAAATCTTGCCAAACCTTAAACCATCTCAATGATTTAACTATGTTCACATGTGTAGCCTCCAACTAGAACTGCGCTGTGCATCTAGGAGGTTCATTGCATCTAGACAGTGCTGATGATTTGGTCCTGGTTGACTTGGTCAACTGATTCAACCTCTTTCACACTTAAGTGTTCTTATGCAGATAGCTCAAATTTAGCCTTGTTCACATTGAGCATTGATTTTATTTAAGATTCACACCTCAAATACAAAAGAAGTTGACTTAGTCAAACTTGACTTTGTCCACATGCAAAAAGTCTCTTTTCACACATGAGGGTGTGAAATCCAACTTATAGAATGATCCCATTTCATACCAAGAGGGTTTTTTATGATTATTTAAATGAAGTATGTGTCTCCTTCCCCATTTATTCATCTACTAAGTGCAAAAATCAAAATTCAATATTCCCATTAGCTGCATGCTAATGTAGGAATATTACAGTCCTCCCTTCCCAAATGTTGCTTGTCCTCAAGAAACTGCAAGGATAGAACTGAAGAGTTGCCTCCCAAGGCATGGATACTGAAATGTATTTGGAAAACATCTTTCCCAAGTGGATCCTCCATCCCCAAGCAATCATCCATACAAAATGAGTCACCTCCCAACATGGCAACTCCAGAAAATTCTCCTCCACCTTGAGCTCAAGCAATGTAGGTGGCCTGAAAATCTGAACATGGTAGACTTATGAGCCTACACCATGTTTTCGTCCTCTCCACTTATGATAAGTGTAGAGTGTCTGCTGATCTTGGGCTGCAATAATATTTCCCTCAAGTGGAAAAATGAATACTAGATCTCTAAATATCTCCTCTCCAACGCTGTGAATCAAGCTGGTCCAAATCATTCCATATGTGATGGATAGGAAATCATCACCATATGTCATGTCATCAAAATCATGGCCCACCTCATAAAGAAACAAGTTTTTGGTTGTTGTGGCCATATTTCCGCTCATGCTCCCATTAGAACATGCAATGCAGAAAGTGTGGGAATCCTCTTCCCAAAAGAACACATCCAACCAATGTGTTTCCTCTCCAATCATGGTCCCCATAGTAGTAAGAAAAATAGCAGAAATTGGAACCATGATTAGCATCAAGATGAAGGAAATATTGAAGGTTTCATGTGGTGCAGGAAAGTACCAACATTTTCCCATGAAGTTACATCGCAGTTTTTCTAACTGCTGCTTCAGAAAATTACATGGCAAGTGGTTTCTTGATACATGGCTGATTATGTATGTTATTTAATCTACTAATGAATGGTAAATGGCTGTGTACATCAAATGAACATACATGAAGTAATACAACACTTGCCCATGGCCACATAAGAGATGGATGTCTCCATCATACATTCTGGCCCATTGTTGATCATGGAGCTCAATGAAAAGCTTGCCCTCTTGTGGAGCAATGAACTTCATAGAAATGGTAAGAGTATGCAGATCACGAAATGAAACAACAAGATCCTTACCATGTACTAGAAGTAAGATAATGATAGGATCTATGAACAAACTCTCCATAATGGTATGACATACTCTCATGAAGAGAAATGAATCATGTGCTACATGAAGAGCCTTCCTCATATATTTGGAAATCCAAGCCAAGAAGAATATATCACAGTAATATATGTCTCCACCCATTAATACATCTTTCTCACCTCCTCCTTGTCCATGAAGTGCATCAAGAGTGAAATGATCCTGGGGACACTCCATTCATAAGTCCATGCTCCAAAGTGACAGCGTTGTTGGCCTATGCAAATAGGCTCTTGCCAATACATAGCTCCATTATTTGACATGTTCATTGTCAAAGACATCTTCCATAATGTTGCTACAAACAAGAATCTCCTTCCAAAGTGGAAGTACTTCTAGATCATCCAAGGCTAAAGAGTAGCCCCTTTACACCATGATAGTGCCATCTCCTACTCCTGCAACATCATGCAAAGTGTGAGAGAAAATCTGCCCTTGCTTTCCCAAGAAATTCCAAAGCAACAAAGGATTTTGTTGCCTCCCCATACCTCCATCATATAAATCATGTGGTGAAAACATGGTGATTGATATGAAGAATTTCATATCAACACAATGTGTCCATACTCCTTGCTACCCAATGATGCAAGCATCCTGCCACACATCTTTCCCCCACATACCCTTATAAAGAGGATGATGGCCAAACTCTTTCAAGAGTAGCCAATGCAGCCAAGCCTCCTACTACCCAGTATCATAGATTTGCAAGTAGCTTTCCAAATTATTTCTCATCATCCACATCCACTCAATCACTTGTGGATCATGGATCTCATTCTGAAAATACTTGGTATCCTCCCATTGTAGGACACCAACCTTCTTAGATATTTGAATAAATTTTCACTTCATGGAATGTTGAAGTGAACCTCCCATGGGATCTCTTGATGAGACCTCCTCCTCATGCATGGCCTTCCAAAACCAGTGGGGTCTTGGTTCTGCTGCAAGTATAAGTCTCTCCTTGAGAAGTGGTATGCTCATTGAGAAAGTGTCATCTAGAGAGGAGAAAATGTTTCTCATCTCAAGATGTCTACCCTTTATTCTTTTTTCCTCCATGTCTCCCTTAATGAAGCTGACATTTGAGTGCTCCCATGAGGAATGGGTCCTTCTTTCTTCACTGCTGCTCTTGGACAACGCAGTGTAACTCTGTTGCTCTAGATTAGCAGTAAGTGATGATTCTGGGTCATGCAACAAAAGATTTCCCCAACCTTCCAAAAGATTTGCTGCAATATTAGAAAGTGGAAATTCAATCATACCTTGATGGGCTTTGGGAACACCTTGTATGGCTACAAGAGTTCCTTCTTCTATTATGTTGGCTCCCTCCACTGCTGATGTTGAAGGCTGCTCCTCCAAGGTTGTGACAGTTCTGGTACAAACCTCCTAAAGAGGTGGTGAGGGCTTCTCTTGCTTTGATTTATTTTTATCAAATCTCTTGATCACCCTTTGAGTGAAATCTACAAAAGAAGATACTTTTGCATGTCTCACATGGCTGAACCACCAATTGCTTGCTTCAGCCTTCAGGTGCAGTGCTGCAATCTCCACTGCTTATTTCTCTACCACTGGATGTAGTAGGAATAATTCACTGAGTCTTCTTGCCCAAGATTTTTCTGCATATGTCCCATCAAAAGTGGACAATAGAAACCTATTGCCCTTGATTTCTCCCTTGCTGCAGGGTCTCCTCTCTTCCTCTAGTTGAATGAATTATGGGAAGGCTACAGTCTCCTTGAAGGCTCTAGGTTGAGACTTGTACTCACCAAGGTATTCACTTAGAATCTGATGATCCAAGTGTCCTCCATGCTTCTTTTCTTCTTCTTTATGAGAGTAGGAAGTGGATGGTCCTTCCTCTTCTCCTTCTTCTGTATGCTTAACCTCCTTAGAGAGGTTCTTTCTAGTTCTAAAAAGTGATGAGAGTAAATGTAGAAATTTGAATAACTGATATGTTATCCACCGAGATTCTCCTGATCACACACTATTTTATCTTCATGCACAATACATAATCTCTTCTACTATTTATCATTACATGCGGAAATAAAATCAATTGCATGCGCACATTAAAACCATAAACATTCACACATATGAACACAGTATTTCATGGGAAAGCTTAAAGCTGAAAACCCCCAACTATTTGTATATTATATGTCATAGAGATCATGTAACAATCATTGTACGAAGCTCCTCACAAGCTCTCAACACAACCTCAAATTGCTACACACTAATCAAGCTAGATCTATCAAAACACATGCTCCAATCTCTGCCACCTAATAGCCATCCTCTATTGCGTAATAAATGCTATAGGATGGCTCATTAAATAACATAAACCACCTGGCTTGTACTGCGCAATCCTCATGGGCTTCTCCAATCACTGGTAGTTGCAAATATGCAATAGTATAGTCACAACTGATAGTTAACCTGCTCTTTCACCTATCTCTGCACTGGTCTCCACTGAAACTGTCCATGCACTGAAGTTAACTGATGTATTCTTTAGTTGATTAATGAGTTTATAATTAGTGAATTAATTAATAATTAATTCACACCACTCTTCACTAGTGTATTAATCAGTTAGACTAAATAAAACTAGTTCAACTATGTTTAGATTAGTTAAACTGAACACAACTCCATTAACTCCTCAATCAACTCCACCAAACTCTGTCACATGAGTTCTAACTGAAGTATCCATGCAATAGCTCCACTTAACCCTCAGGAATAGCGTAATTCCTTCTGTCAGCTCCTGTGCCACATCTGTGCACTTAACTGAAGTTCTCCAAGAGAATAAGATAATGTTTAGAGTCCAAATATTATTAAGAGCTAATAATATTCGACATATCTATTTTTAGATTGGCAATCTAAAAATAGATTCCGCCTAGTATGTCTAAAAATAGAAGTCCATCTATTTTTTTCCAACTTGACTAACCATCCAAAAATAGCATCCTGCAACTCATAGAATATGATCGACATAGTCTAAAAATAGACATAGTCTAAAAATAGACTTGGTCTAAAAATAGCCTGCGGGCCCACTTAGTGAAGGCGACTCTTTTCACTAAGCTCATCATCTTGTTGCAATCTCAACACTCCCTCTCAACAAGATAAGGATTATCTGCCACCCCTATCCTGCCTTTATGGTATTCGAATTTGATCCTGGTGAGTGCCTTCGTCAAGATATCAGCATCCTGATCCTCTGTGGGAATGTATGAAAGTAACATGATCTTCCACTGCACACAATCTCTGATATGATGATACCGGATGTCAATGTGTTTATATCTATCATGAAATAATGGATTAACCGAGAGTTTGATGCAACTCTGATTATCACAATAAATCACAGTAGGCTCTAAGTGTGAACCGAACAACCCGACCAGGATCTTCCTCATCCATATAGCCTTGCATGCAGCCAAACTCGCTGCCATATACTCAGCCTCTGCTGAACTGAGTGCCACGGATCTCTGCTTCCTGCTGTACCAAGAAACTGTTGTCGACCCGATACTGAAAATCCCTCCAGATGTGCTCTTTCTGTCCGTTGGGCTCCTTGCCCAATCTGCATCCGTGAAGCCACACAACTTCACCTCATCCGACTGTCTGTACCATAATCCATATCCCGATGTGCCTCTGAGATATCTCAATACATGCTTTCCTGCCTTCCAAAAGAGCTTGGTAGGCTTAACCATAGCTTTTGAAAGCTGGTTAACAGCATAGCATATGTCGGGTCGTGTATTGACCAGATACATAAGCGACCCCACCAACTGTCGATAAACAGTGGCATCCACTACCTCCGTCGAAGTAGCATCCTCCTTCCTCCAACCTCCAGGAAGAGGAGTATCAACAGGCTTGCAGCCATGCATGTTGAACTTCTCCAGTATCTCCCGGGCATACTTACCCTGAGAAACAAACATTCCATCACTGCGCTGCCAAATTTCCAATCCCAGGAAATAATGAAGGAGGCCCAAGTCCTTCATCTCAAACTCTTTTGCAAGATCAACCTTGCATGAGAGTATCAACTGTTCATCACCGGTCAGTATCAAATCATCTACATAAAGTACAATGATCAGCAACTTACCCTCCACCACTATCTGGTATAGGTTCGGATCTGCCTCACTCTTGGAGAATCCAAGTCCGGTGAAATAACTGTCGATCCGTGTGTACCAAGCACGAGGTGCTTGTTTCAACCCATACAATGCTCTTTTGAGCCTGCACACATGCGACTCGCTGCTGAAGATCTTGAAACCTTCGGGTTGCTCTATGTACACCTCCTCCTCAATCACTCCATTGAGGAACGCAGTCTTCACATCCATCTGATGAATGTGCCACCCCATCTGCGCTGAGAGAGATAGGATGCTCCATATGGAAGAATACCTTGTGACAGGTGCAAAGGTTTCCTCATAGTCGATCCCCTCAATCTGTGAGAAGCCTCGGGCAAAAAATATTGCCTTGTACTTCTCCACACTCCCGTCAGTTGCCTGCTTCACTTTGTAGATCAATCTCGAACCCACCAATGATTTCCCTTTCGGCCTTGGGACAATCTCCCATGCATTGTTTCTGACAATCGAATCATACTCTTCCACCATGGCATCTACCCATGCGGGATCCTCCACATCTTCCTCGAAAGAGGATGGCTCTGTCACGATACATTAACTCATGAGAGCCATGTATCCAGTGTACCGATCAGGTGACTGTCTCTATCTGCGTTGTGATGTAGGTGCTCCTACAACCTTCTTTGCATCTTGAGCCAGTCGCTCAAGTTCTGTAGTGCGCTTCCACCCTCTGATGGTTAGCGCTGCATGAGTGGTCTCTTCCACTCCATGAACCTCATCTTGTGGCTGATCCACATCCTCAGACTCATCCTTAGGAACTAATAGCTCCTCATCTACATGCAAGTGTGGCTCCCTCTCAAGCGAACACTTCATGGCTTTCTCCTCATGAAATTTGATATCCCGTCGCACAACAGTCTTGCAGTCTGGAAAAACACACGATAGTTGTGGGGCGTATCAGTGTACCCCACAAATATCCCAACCTCTGTGGTCGGCTGCAGATTATTCCTAGCATCCTTCATCACATGAATGTAAATAGGTGAACCAAAAATCATCAAATGGGAAATATCAGGCTTCTTACCAGAAAACGCCTCCTCGGGTGTACTCATGCCAAGTATCCTGTGAGGAAAATGGTTCTGCACATATACTGCAGTATTGCATGCCTCAGCCCACAAGTGTATGGGAAGGCCCCAATCATGCAACATCGCCCATGCAGCACCCACGATCGTTCTGTTCTTCCACTCAGCAACCCCATTCTGCTGTGGGTTATGAGGTGCTATGAGCTCTCTTCGAATTCCTTCTGCACTGGAAAAGACCTTGAATTCGCCAGAGATGAATTCACCACCATTTTCGCTCCTAAGAGCCTTCACCTACTTCCCCAATTCTTTCTTAACCAGTGCCTTGAACTCACAAAACTTTGAGTATGTCTCACTCTTCTTCTGCATGAAGAAGATCCAGCACTTATGAGAAAAATCATCAACAAATATCACATAGTACCTGTGCTTTGCTGTCAAATCTACTGAGAAAGGTCCACACACATTTGTGTGAATTCTCTCAAGGATCGTCGTGGCATGACTATCCTTCTTGTGAAAGGTGGCTTTCACAAATTTTCCCAAGGTACATCCCTTGCATTGATTTGACTGTGCAAGACTACCCTTAGGAAGCCCAGTAGAAATCTGCTGTAGTATCTTCAAAGCTCCATGGTGAAGGTGGCCCAATCTCTAGTGCCACAACTCGCCATCATCTCAGCTCACCACTCCTTCTGCCTTGCCTGCCATTGCTGCGCAACCATCTACCTGCAATTGATAAAGGTTCTTAACTCAAACCCCTATCCTCCGGGTCTCACCAGTTGCCTTACTGCACAGGAAAGCCTTTCCCTCGCTAAAGACAACATCATATCCCTTGTCTTCGAACATCGCCACAGAGATAAGATTCTTCTTCAATCCTGGAACATGCATCACTTCCTTCAATACGAAGGGTTTACCAGATTCCCTCTCAAAGGAAATGGTACCGATACCGGCCGCACTGTATCTACCATCATCACTGTTACACAGCAATTTGTCACCATCCCTACAATCCCCATCCCGCACATTGGAGGGCTCATTCCGTGACCTGTGGGCAGAGTTAAGACTTGAAAATACTTTCATTGCATCCCTCTGAAGATGAGCTTTAATTTCCCTAAAGACATCTCCTTGCAGAAAACCCCAAAAATAGCTCTTTTTCCATTGGCGCAGTTCCATAGTTCATCCCTCGCGCCAATTGGCGCTCTGTCATAGAGCCGTACCCGCGCCAACCATATTAAGAGGTGTTTTTTAAAAATAAAAGGCGGAAGTTTCATCCTAACAAATTACTGGGCTGATTTCTATCTTGATTTGGGAGGTTTGGCTACGGATTTCCATGGAGAGGAAGTGGTTTTCCACCTCTCATGGAAGCTTCCTTGATGATAGGGCCAATCCCATAATTATAGGGATCCCAACTCCCTTTCCTCCTTCTATAAAAGCTTGCCCATTTCCATTTGCAAGCTAGTTCCAAAGAGTGGCAAAATTTCTAAGTTCCCAAGAGCTTTCATGCTGCAAAAGCCTTCTTGATTCCCTAAGGCCAAATCCAAGCAAGGAGACTATTGCCAAGTATCCGGAGAGAGAGGCTTGTCCCATCCCTGACAAGCTTTTTCGAGACATGTTGTGCTGACGACCCGCTAAAGGAGAGTGTTGCGTCGAAGCTATGGTTGTATTCTTCTTTTGACTCTTTAATGATAAGCAACTATCAGTTATGGTTCCACTCTTGTTCTTGATCATGTTCATGAGTTATGTCCTCTTCGACTGACATATAGTTGTATGTACTGGATTTTATGCTTGTGTTTGTGTTGTTTCTTGCATGTGCAGGTGTCCGATCATGGAGATCGTGAGGATTGTGATCTGCCAGGGCAAAGGAACGGGAGCACCACCTCTTCTACAAACGACAGCGTTGGATTCCAGGTAAGCCTTCCTCGCAAGTCGGTTTATTTACAATTAGGAACCTACACTGTAGCATGTTTGATTGTTGCTAGACCCGATCTGGGCTAGTAGGGATCGCCTCCGTCCGCAGAGGGGATTTAACTCCTAAAAAATTTGGCAACTCCGCTGGGGATTCAGCTTGTTGTTTGATTTGTAAACTATAGACGGAGTCTGAAGCACAGCCAGATAGCCTTCGAAACACTTTTGATCTGCATTAGCGGAGTAGATCAATGCTGCTTCAGTCAATCTCCGGTTTGGTTTACGGACTAGACAACTTGGAGTTTTGTCTTCTCTTTCCGGTTAACTTCTTGGTCTTGCTTGCTTGGTCAACTCTTTGGACTGGATTTTCCTGTTTGTTTGGCTTTGTTTTAGCCTTGTTTTCACTTGTCTGTGTCTGAGATTTCTTGTTTTTATTTTTTCCATGGTAAACTTGGCTGGCGCGCTTTTTAGCGTAACAATCGCGCCCATTGGCACAGGTTGCCTGTGTATCACCCGCGCTGTTGCCTTTCTGGCGCTAATTTCAAGCTCACAGTCGCGCCAATCTTGTGAGATATTAGGGTTTGCTGTGTTTCAAGCTTTCTGAGGCTGACTTGTGATTTTGATCTTGTTTTTTCGGCTGTTTGAGTGCACTGGAGCCTGGTTTGACTGGTTGGAGCCTCCTTCCTTTGGTTGTTTTCCTATTTCTTTCGATTTTGCATACGAGCCCTAGGGCATCTAGGTGCCTTTGTGAGTTGAGCCTCCCTTGGGAGTTTTTGGTTTCCGTTCGTTCAGTCGGCTGTGGGATTGCTTCCTTGCATTCGTTTGACAGTTGTCTATCATATTGTTGCGTTTTTTGAGTGACTGATTTCGTTTTCATTCGAATTTCGCTTTGCTTCATTTTGGGCCTAGATCACACGGCTCATTAGTGTCTTTGGGACTTTTCTTGGTTTTGAGAGACTTTTTGTCGATTTGAGATCTGATTGTTTGTGCCATTGAGTGAAATTTGTTTGTTTTGCTCTCTTAATATCATTTCTCGAATTGCTTCTTATTTGTTTTCGGTTTGTTTAGTGCATCTAGCTATCAAACATTGAAAATAAAAAAAATCTCTTTTGCTTATTGGTTGATTAGTGCAAATTGAAATCTTTTCGATTTTACTAGTATTTAGTGAATTTGAAAGAAAAGTTTTTAGTTTCATTAGTTGCATTAGAGATATCATTGATTGTCTTCTGATCATTTTGTTTGTGTAAAAACTCTCAACTCTTCTGTAGCTAGTTTTCATCGAACAAAATGGTGTACTGTGGCATGTAGTTTTGCATTTAAGAGATTTTTGAGACAACACATTCGTTAGGGCCTGAAAATTGAAACGTAATTGAAGATCAACTTTAAAATCTACTCAATTTACACTAAGGTAGCATTGAAATCTAACGAAACACATTTAGAGGTCTAGGCTAGAGACGTGTTCCGGCGTCTTTAAACCTAGTAGCTGTCGTTCGCCTTTTGGCTTTAGACAGTGCTAGTACGGACTTGTGCTCCCCGTACCGTCGCGTATATAAAGGGAGACCCCTCTAGGTTTCAATCCTTTATCCGTAGGAAGCCGAGTCTGCCGCCCTATACCCGTGATACACCGAACACAGCATTCGGGGAGATTGCCTGCACGTACGGAAAGTCCTTGGTTGATTTCTTTTTCATTATTAAAACCAAGGTGCATATTGCAGCTCACGGTTATTTGGTACACCCTTTTGCCTAGTATTCCTGAGTAGTCATTTTGATCCTATCTGACTCCCTAAAATTGAAAGGATCACCAAACGCTTGTCCTTTCACGCTTGTGTCAAATCTGAAAGAGATAGAGCCACCTTTTCGACCGTTTCTCGACTCTTAAAACATGAAACGGTGAAGTTTCTTATTTTTCAATGTGGTAAAAATTAATCACCCACGATCACACGCCTTGTTAGATTCTGCTTGTTGACTGTTTGATTGTGTGTCTTGACTCTTTTTCAGCCCGTGTGTGTGTTTGATCTTTTTCTCTTGTCGTTACTACCACAGTGGCGGAACCCTCGGTTTCGTCTACTGGTAGTCCTTATATGGACGATTCATCAGAGGTTTCCCAATCCTCTACTGAACCACAGCAGCCCATTGTTTCCGAGTTTCCTGACGGGGGACCAGTTCTTTCTGAGCAACCCTTTGGGGGACCAGTTGAGTTCAATTGGCCCTTTTCTGACCCTGTGTCAGAATTGAGATTAGGAGCTGATTTCCTTTCTCTTACATCGGGTTCGCCCTTTATAGCTACTGTCTTTCCTCCTAGTCCTCGCCGTCTATTGCAAGATCTAGCGGCAGGCTCAAACATGAGTGATTTTGGTGAGGAAATCCCAACGTCTGGTGAAGACAATCAGCTCTTCCCACGAAGATTATTTTCGGGAGACAGCTCTGAAACAGCTGTCATGTCAATGTCCAGTCCCTCATTACCACTGGGGTACAGGTCCTTGGGTCAGATCATTTAAGCCGCTGCCTCTATGGGAGTGTCAGCTCCTTCTCCGAGGCCAGCTGCTCCTTCACCGGGGGTGTCTCCTCAGACGCCTGTTACTTCTGTACCCGTTCGGCCCACTGTATGTGTGGCCGCCTCTGCACCCGTTGTCAGGGCACCCTCTGCCAGGGCTATGCCGTCTCCTGAAGACATTTATCTAGCGACTGTTGTACCGGAGAATATCTCTCAGGAGGAGTATCGGTTGTCCCTACTACAGCCGAACCCCGAGGTTGGACCATCCTCCCAAGATCCCAACCGCTCTTACTTTTCGCACTATGCACAGGATGGTACGACCGTGTATGCTTTTCCAGGTCAGTATGATAGGCAGGACATTGCGTCTGCAGCTCTGAGAGCTTACCTCCATGATCAAGGTTTACCTTACTGCTTCGAGGGCTTATAACCCTTGAGGGAGTTAACCTTTCAGAGCCAACCTTGGGTAACACAGCTATCTTTATGATCCATAGGGGCAGCCCATTCAAGGCTATCCTGTCGGCCAACAAGGGCCATCGTACGGTCCGCAAGGACAATATTATAGCCCTTCTGGTCAACCTGTTCAGCCTCAGCCGGGGTATCAACCGGGACCGGTCTATGGTCCTGGGGGGCAAATCCAGCCTTCTTTACCGATGCAACCACAGTATCCTGTTGTTTCTAATGTTGCATATCAGCCGGGACCATCCTATGGTTCCGCTTCAGGTCAAACCGGTTTACCGACAAACACACAGCTATTCCTCCACCGGAGCCAGCCGGCCCATCGGTACAACTTGGTGTTCGCCTCCGAGCTGCAGCATTCACTCCGGCACAACACAGGGCTCCTTTACGACCGAGTCCAACACCACCTGATGGCGCCACATTGTCAGGGTCAACTTTGTTCATTCGGGCGACCCTCTCGGTCGGGTCTTTGTTCACTCGGGGGCAGCCGTTCATTCCATGCTCACAACGGCCGTTTCACATTCGATGTCGCCACGAACTCAACAGTCTCGCCTCATATTTTCGAGCTGCGAAATTCCACCTACGACGACCAGAAACTCATCCTCGGGGCGATTATTATCCTCTGCGGTCAATCTCAGCAAATTATAACCACCCCCGAGGAGGTTCTCGAAGCATTATCCTCCTCACCGTTACACCCTATGCTCGACGACCAAATCCGTCTGCAGCATACGGGGGTGAATCCTAACACGAGAGTCCGTACTCTGGTTATCAAGCCCCACACACTGGTTACCAACAGCCAAATCAGTCTGGTTATATGACCTACACCCCCTATGGTCAGAATCCTATGGGACAGAACCCATGGGGGCAAGGATATTCACAACCATTGTGGAGTACAGGTAACGGTCCTCATCCTAGGTCTGGCATGCCGGTCAATCCGCCATTGCCATTCCTGGCCACCTTGGAGTTGCCGGATGTTTCAAAGTTGACCAATGATCCGATTTTACATAATCCATATTGGCCTCCGGTTCCCACCAAGATACCAGGTGATTGCCCCAAGTTTGAGGGAAAAGCTGGAGAGGACCCCCAGGCGCATGTGATGACGTATCATCTTTGGTGTTCGTCTAACTCTTGGGTCGACGATTCGATTCGTCTGCGCCTCTTCCAGCGCACTTTAACTGGAGATGCTGCTAATTGGTACATCGAGTTATCCCGTGGTATCTTCCAAGATTTCAATTCCTTAGCCATGGCTTTTCTCACGCACTTTCAGTTACCGGTTCGTTATGAAGCCGGGACGCACCTCCTGACTTCTCTGAAGCAGGATAAAGCCACTCACATTTCTGATCACATTCATGAGTGGCGGCGCCGTCGTAGACTGATCAAGTTTCATATACCTGATCAGATACTAACTCACTGGTTCACCACCTCCTTCGTGAACAAAATCGCCCAAGATATTGCGATGGGAGCGTGTGTGACGGAGGAACAAGCCATTGCACGTGCCCAATATCTGGATCTTGTATATTCTCAGTCCGGCACGCTTTATGATATCTTGCCTGATGCTCCACGGTCCGGAACCTCTAAGGCTCCACCTACCCCTGCAGTGGATGGTGTCATTGGTTCTGTGTCTCAGAATTCGAAGAAATCTTCGAATGGGAAGCAGAAGTCTAATTCTTCCAACAATGCTCCTGCTAATCCCGCCCCGTCCGATTCTGGCAAAACCGCGGAGGTGAATGCCGTTCAGGCCAATCCTACGGAGAAAGCTTCCAAGGGGAAAAAGAAGGGCAAAGGAAAATCTAAATCTAATGCCCCAAAGCCAGAATCTAAATCTCGTACTGAGGATGGTTCTCAGCGTAAACCGAAGTACCCCTGCCTCATTTGCGAAGGAGACCATTATACTAAGGATTGTCCACGACGATCCGAAGTTAGTCAACTTCTCAAGGGCTCAAAAGGGACTCCGGCAGTTCTTAAAGAGCCATTCCCATCTCAGCAGACCCAGATGGTTGAACAGCCGTCACCATCTGCACCATTTGGGTCCCAAGTTTTCATGATGAAGGTTGCTGCACCTATCTCTGTCGCTACGCGTTCGAAGGATTACAGCGAATCGCGGCAGGCACCCGGGAAGGCAGTTGCGGATGGACCGCCTCCCCCACCTGTCTCCGGTTCGTTGGAAATCGAGAAGCCTACTCCTGAACCTGTTGTGAAGCCACCTTCTAAAGGTGTTCTTTGAAGATCTTCTTATAATCCGAATGCTCGTGCCGCTCAACATTACAACATTGTTGAGGATTTGGCACAGGCACCTTCTGCTATGTCTACACTAGAAGTTCTTCAAAGTTGTCCTTCGCAACGAAAGGCTTTATTGTCTGCGATCGGTGGCATTGATCCCGCCCATTCGAGTCTTCTCACCTTCGATTTAGAGAATTTCTCCCCCCGACTTCCACATCAGATAGCTCTTGTTATTCAAGTCGGGATTAACGGTCTTAACATCCATAGGGCCGTTGTGGATGAAGGTGCTTCTACCTGCGTCATGTCATCCGCTTGCTGGAAGGCCATTGGCTCTCCAGCCCTTGCGTCATCTCCCAATGCCCTCGAGGCATTTGATGGTCGGGAATCCAAACCCCTGGGTGTTCTCGAGAGTTTAGCAATCACTTTACAGGGGAAGACTGTCAACGTGGAAGTAGAAGTAGTCGACGCCAGGCTCAACTACAATATACTTCTTGGCCGCAGCTGGACCCATGCCATGCTATGCGTGCCATCCACCGTCTTTCGACTTCTTAAGTTCCCTCATGAGGGCAAAATCGTCACGGTGGATCAGTTGTCCTTCTTCACCTCCACCTCCGAGAACAACGTACCATACGTGGATCAGATTCCGAATCCCCCTGATAGTGTAGGACCCGGTCTCTTCAAAGACCCCGTCCTCATGGGTATCTTTCCCGCACCACCACTGCACACCACTCAAGTTAACATGATTTCCAGGTCTGACGACCCCTGGCTTATTCCTACGCCTGAGCAGGTGTTTGAGTTTGGAGAATCAATGCCCTTGACTCCAGTAGAGATCAGCTACTGTGAAATTGTTGCCGCATCTGATCCTCCACCTCCTTAGCATGCTCCTTTGAGCATGGCTCTAGATGTTTACTCTCAATCCCCGTGGCTTGGTCAGGCCGATTCGCCTGATCCTCTCAAAGATACTTTTCCTTCTGATGAAGCCATCATTGAAACTATGTCTCTCGAGGAGCTGCCTTGGGGCGATGGACATCATCGCTCCTCTTTTATGCCTAGCTTGGGGGCAATGTCAGATTGTCTGGAGCGTTATGCATCTCAGGTTCCTACTCCCCCTCTCCAAATGCCCATCTTGACGCACGAGGTTTTTTCGGAGGGAAACCTGAGTAATATCACTCAAACCATCCCGATCAACATCTCCGTCAAACCGGGGATCGTTGAGAATATTCAAGTGGGAGTGACTTGTTCTCCTGATGAGATTCAAGTCTATACTGATCTTTTCAAAGAATTCAGAGATGTGTTCGCTTGGTCCTACGAGAAAATGTCGGGGATTGATCCCAGTATCGTAGTGCATGAGATTCCAACCTATCCAGGTGCGAAGCCTGTGCGCCAACGCTTACGCCCCATGCATCCTCGGAAAGCCGCTGCAATTAAGGCAGAAGTTGAAAAACTTCTGAACGCGGGCTTTATTTATCCCATCCCCCTCACAGAATGGGTTTCCAACATTGTCCCTGTTGATAAAAAGCAGGGTACTATTAGGGTCTGTGTTGATTACCGCGACATCAATCGTGCCTGTCCAAAAGATAACTATCCCACTCCGTTCATAGACCAGATCATCGACGAATGTGCCGGAAGTGAGATTTATTCCTTAATGGATGGTTTCTCAGGGTATAATCAGATCAATATTGCACCAGAGGATTAGCATAAGACTACATTCATCTATCTGTGGGGTACTTTCGCGTATAAAAAGCTCCCGTTCGGCTTGAAGAACGCTGGAGCCACTTTTCAGCGTGCGATGTCTTATGATTTCCATGACATTCGCCATATCGTTCAGCCTTATCTGGACGACTTGCCAGCTCATTCAGCTGGGCGAGAGGATCACCCTGAACACCTCCGCTAGATTTTCCTCCACTGTAGGTGCTAAAATATTAGGCTCAATCCTCATAAGTGCGTCTTCTGCGTGGATTCTGGCCGTCTTTTGGGATTCATAGTCTCCAAAGATGGAATTCGCCTTGACCCTTTAAAATTTGAGGCTATCATTAACCTCCCATCACCCTCCTCGTTATATCAGTTACAGAGTCTGCAGGGAAAAGCGAACTTCCTTCGACGCTTTATCCCGAACTACGCGGAGGTGGCTAAAGGATTCACGCGCCTATTAAAGCAGAATGTTCCCTTCCATTGGGATGAAATTGCTCAGCAGTCCTTTGAGAAGCTAAAGACGTTATTGGTTAATGCTCCTTTGCTTCGTCCGCCCAATTATCGCCGCGATTTCACTTTATATCTCGCCGCCGCGTTTAGCACCATTGCTATGGTTCTGGTGCAGGATGATGATGATGGTAATGAACATGTTGTTTATTATCTATCACGAAACCTTCTTGATACAGAAACGTGTTATGATCACGTCAAGAAGTTGGCGTTAGCAGCAGTACACGTTGTGCAGTGTTTTCACCATTACATCCTGTTGCGTACGATAACAGTGGTTTCGGATTGCAACCCCATGACATATATTCTCTCTAGAAAATTGCTGTGGGGAAAATACTCCAAATGGATCGTTATCCTGCAGGAGTTTGACTTAGAGTTCACTACCGCTAAGTCAAAGAAATCACTTGTTTTCGCGGATCTTATATGCTCACTCCCGACAGACTCCACTCCTTCACTTTCCGAGGATCATATCCCGGACAAAACTCTTTTCCTCATCAGTACTCACGACCCTTGCTATGGTGACATAATCGTGTATCTTCAGACCTCCAAATTTCGGTCTGAGTTGACTAAAGATGCCCGACGTCGAATTCGGCATCAATCTCAACCCTACCGCATCGTAGGAGATACCTTATACCGTGTTGGAGTAGATTCGGTGCTCCGTCGATGCCTAACCTTGGAAGAGGCTGAAAGGGTTCTAAATGACTGCCACAGTGGCACCTGTGGTGGACATATGTCCGGATATGCTACTGCCCAGAAGATTCTGCGAGCAGGTTATTTCTGGCCGTCAATATTCAAAGACTGTATCGTTGTAGTCCGTAAATGTCACGCGTGCTAGGTGTTTCAACAAAAGATGCGCGCGCCGCCTCTCCCTTTGCATCCTGTTATTACCGTCGGCCCTTTTGCGAAATGGGGCATGGATTTTATGACGTGTAACCCTCACTCGGCCAGGGGGCATGCGTATATCATTGTCGCTGTCGACTACTTCATTAAGTGGGCCGAAGAGATGCCTACACTAGTTGCCGACGGTAAGACAGCTACCCAATTCATATTCAACCATATCATTGCACGTTTCGGGGTCCCGCAAGCCATCGTTACTGACCACGGTACTCATTTCTGAGATTATATGATGGCTGAGCTGACTTCAAAGTTGGGCTTATGTCATGATAGCTCAACGCCGTATTACCCACAGGAAAACGGCCAGGTTGAAGCAGTGAACAAGGTTCTGGTCACTATGCTTCAACAAACAGTTGGTATCCACAAATCCAATTGGCACCTCCAACTGTTCTCAGCTCTATGGGCATACCGGACATCTGCAAAGAGTGCAACTAGGTTCACACCATTTCAATTGGTGTATGGTCTGGAAGCAACTCTTCCGGTTGAATGCGAGATTCCTTCGTTGAAATTAGCTGTGGAACTTCTACCCGACACTTCTGCCGAGGAAGAGCGTCTTTTGTATCTGGAACGGTTAGATGAAAACCGCTGATTAGCTGCTTTAGTTATTGAAGCACAAAAGAAGCGGGTCAAAGCTCACTTCGATCAATCGGTTTCTCCTCGTTCCTTTGTTGAAGGAGACCTCGTCCTCCTGTACGATCAAGCACATGATAAGCTTGGGGTTGGCAAGTTCCAACCTATGTGGCATGGGCCCTACATAGTAAAACGCGTTTTGAAGAATGGGGCTTATGAGCTTATAGATTATGAAGGAATTCCGCTGGCACAGCCCAGAAATGGGCTGTACCTCAAAAAATACTATGCCTGAAGTGATTTTTGGTGTGGTGTGTGTACATAAGTGTGTGTTTTTCATTTGTGTGCATGTGTGGTGTGGTTTGCAAAAGTAAACATCTTTCTGCTGATCGGGTCTTCCTGATTGTGCAGATGTCCATTCATCCGTTTGTTGGTTTCGCGGATGGTGCCTCCCGCAGTACCAGGAATCTGTCTTCGGCGGCCTGGGTAATCTATGATCCTGCTGGTGAGTTGGTCAACCTGCAAGGTGTGTGTCTGGGACGTACTACAAATAACATCGCGGAATATAGTGTTGTATTAGAATTATTAACCGAGGCTGTAAACCTTGGTATCCGTGAATTACTTGTGTATCTAGACTCGCAACTTGTAGTATTACAACTGAACGGTCATTATTCGGTCAGAAACCCATCCATTTTACGTCTGTATCTACGTATTCATTTACTGGAAAGAAATTTTGACTATATTACATACCAACATATTCCCAGGCATATGAATGCGTTAACTGATGCAGTAGCTAATTTGGTTTTAGATAGACATTTGCGCAATTTGTAAATCATCATCACATGAAAAGAAAGATCCATCCAGAAATAGATATGTATATATCGAAATGTTTACATAGTGTGCATCACAGTAAATCAAAAAATATATATGTTCGTCTTAATACATCCGGAGACGACATGTCTCTCAAAAAATATGCATGATAAAAGTCCTAGGAGTCTAATCCGCATGGTGCTCATGATAACAAGTAACTGCATGCACTAAGCATCTCAGAATTCGGTGGAGGCGACTGGGCACCCCCACCGTGTGTCTCTGGTATGCCATCGGTACATCCGCCAGCCGGGCGTAGTCTGGGACCCCTCGGGCGATGCCCTCGAGATTCTGGATTAACTCCCCCCCCTTTGCACCCTCTGCCTGAGGATCGGGTGCGGGAAGAGTCCTCCGTGCGATAGGAGACATACCGGCTGGTCTCTCTGGACCCACGTCTGCATACATATAAAATGTGTCAGGAAGAACATGTATTAACAAAAAAATCATAAAATATAAAATCAAAAAGAGAAGGGGTCATACCCAACTCCTCGTCCCAATCATCTCCCTCCGGCAGTGGGAGATCTGGGTCACTAGTGAAATCGGTACTGGCATATGGCCAGTCTTCCACTACGATCAACTGACGCCGCAACCACCCAAAAAACTCCGGCCTCCAGGACATCTGTTGGCCCCCTCCAGCTCTGGGCATCAGTTCTGCCCAGCGAGCCATTCTTGGCTCTCGTGGAATAGGCTCAGCTACTATGGCCCCTTGGCCCTGGAATATTTGTAACTGTTCTAGAATGAACGATACCAGGATAGAACCATAGCCAAACTGTTTCAGCTTGGCTTGTTTGCATTTGGTCAGTTGCCTCTTTATGTTTATCGTCACTGTTGTGGCCCAGTCGAACAATAGAGGAGTCATACACTCTGAGGCTAACAAAAGTTGGGCCTTTGTGGCCTCGTGCGGTGCCTGCGACCCCACAGCCTGCGTGATGGTATGCAGCACCACTCTCAGTGCCAGATCAGGAATGGTATGGATGTCCACCTTTCCACTTCCGGATCCCAGTTGTGCCCCTCGGCACACTCGTGCCATCACTTGCTCCATTTTCTCACCAGATGGTCTGCTCCCAGTCAGTATGGGCACCGGACCTCTGCGCGATAATCTGGTTATGAAGTACATGTTAGCAACCTCCAGCTCTAACACTTGATCTTGAAGTTTGAATACTTGTTCATCTACGTCCCACATATTGATCAAGTACTGTAGAAGCTCAGGCTGAGCTCGTAAACAAGGCGTTAGGAAGAACTTTTTCAGCCCACAGTTCCTGAGGGCGTTCATGCAAACTTCATTTTCCATGGCTTGTTCATCCTCTTCACCGTGCTCCCTTTCTTTCCACTCAATCACCATTTTTCTCGGTTCACTGCATCAACATGGTCAAAACCCTTAATTAGATCTCTGATGAGCTTCAAATTTCATTCAATTTGATTAAAATCTCGAATTTTAAGGTGAAAATTGAGGTTTTGCCGCTAGCGCGGTTGTTTCCTGAATAGTAGTGCCAGCTGGCACGAGCCCTTTGCATTTAAAAGCCCAGTGGCGCGGGTCCGTGCCCGATACCCACGCCAATGAGAGGAGCCCTAAAAATTTAAAAAGTGGCCTCAGAAGTCTAATGCATGGTGGAAAACTATTAAAAAAATGGATTGAAATGGAGTGCAAAGAAGCGCCTCTTACCTAGAACTGACGGAACTCTGGATGGTAGCCCGGATCGGTCGTAATCACTGTCAGAAGTTTGCACACCAAACTGGACCACTGCTGCTCTTCGGTGAGGTAAATAGTAAAAAGTAATTCTATTTTTACCATTTGACATATTTATAACTTTTTTAACTCAAAATAGGTTTTGAAAGTTATTTTTCTGAATATTTTAATGTATTTGTGTTGAAAATGGGTTTTACACTTGCCTTTTTGTGTAGCAACAGGTCTTTCACGCAACGGAAACGGTGAAACGAGTTGTATTTTATACTTTTTCGGACTCGGTAAATACACGAAAAAGTCACTCTGGAGTCATCTTTCAGCTCTTTTCTGACTCTCTAAACATGAAAATATTGTCGAGGCCCTTGTCGTTTTGATCTCGTTAAAGTGGACACGAATCGACATCTACCCAGTATACGTTTACCCCTTTTTCGGGCTGGGATAGATTATTTACGAAAAAGGAATACCCTAGCCTATCGCGACTAGGAGGTTTTCTCGTACATTATTTTCTACCTTTTCGGGTCTGAGGAACTATCTACGAAAAGGGACTGGGGGAGTTTACTTTTCTGATGTCTTTTCAAACTCTCTAAACATGAAAAGACGTTGATTTCACCCTTTGTCAAACTCGTTAAACCCTAATGACATTGGATTTAGTCGAAATGACGTTATCTGAGTCGCTCCTTCCTAGGGCTCGTTAAATGTACTATGATGGATTCGCCCGAAGGGCGGACTTATATTACAAGCATATGTTATCCCCTTCAAGCTTGTTATAAAAAATAATTGGGGTGCTCGCCAGAAATGGTGGGGGGAAATGGAACTAGTATCATTGTTGTGTCGGCAGTATGTCGCTCTTGAACATGGCACTTATCTGCATTCGTGTCGGATTGGGGACATCTCATCTCGTTCTTCACTTTGCCTCCGTGGGTTTGGATAATCCCTTTTGACCTCTCATCTGCTCATTGCCTCGTCACCATGACCTCTGATCCGTTGATGTCAAATACTGCCAAGTCCACTGTCGTGCCATTTACATGTTCAAGAGAAGTTGACCTCTGCAAGTATCAACCTTCCTCTGATTCTCATATGATCTTGATTCACAAAAAAAATCATGTTCCTCTGTCTCGTGTCGATGATGTGGGAAACATTATGGCCCACCTTCGATCAAGGTCAATTCCTGTCGACTTCAGCTCATTATCCAGGAAGATGGTCTAGAGACTCTTTCATGGTACCTTGGAGCCTGCATGCCTCAATGGCAGGTTCATCGCATTCGACGTGAGGTTTTCATCATTGGCCTCCGATCGAGTGATTCTACGGGTGTTCGACACCAGCTCATTGATTCACACACCATAGATTGTACCTATAGTACCTTGAGGGCCATTGTAATTATTGTTGGTTCCTCTCGCGTCTGTTAACAACTTTCATCATTGGCTGGTAATCAGACGATGTTCTTGCATGTTCGACTTCAACTCACATATTCGCATGCTTGAACTTGTACTTTGTTCGGGTCGAGATGGAGCGCAAGACCCTAGATTGTGTCTATTGTAATCCAGGATGCGACATTGTGAATTATTATGATTATTTACATGAATCATTGATTGGATGGCTGCGACCATACCTGAGTCTATTTATTGATCTTCATTGGATGGCTGCGTCCATGCCTTGGATCTAGATTATTGTACACTCTGTTATGGATGTCAGCACCCATACCACGCATATATATCATGTATCTGAGACATCAGTTGTACTTCGCTCCACAGGTTTTCCGATGGCGGTGTTTTCAGTCGGCATGTTCTTGTAAAGCATTTCACCCCTCTCTCTCTCTTTCGGGCCTCATGCTTTAGGGGGCATCTGTTACACAGCAATTTGTCACCATCCCTACAATCCCCATCCCTCACATTGGAGGGCTCATTTCATGACCTGTGGGCAGAGTTAAGACTTGAAAATACTTTCATTGCATCCCTCTGAAGATGAGCTTTAATTTCCCTAAAGACATCTCCTTGTAGAAAACCCCAAAAATAGCTCTTTTTCCATTGGCGCGGTTCCATAGTTCAGGCCTCGCGCCAAGAGGGAAATCCTCCAAAGAGGGCGCGCCAATTGGCGCTCTGTCATAGAGCCGTACCCGCGCCAACCATATTAAGAGGTGTTTAAAAAAAATAAAAGGCGGAAGTTTCATCCTAACAAATTACTGGGCTGATTTCTATTTTGAGTTGGGAGGTTTGGCTACAGATTTCCATGGAGAGGAAGTGGTTTGCCACCTCTCATGGAAGCTTCCTTGATGATAGGGCCAATCCAATAATTATAGGGATCCAAACTCCCCTTCCTCCTTCTATAAAAGCTTGCCCATTTCCATTTGCAAGCTAGTTCCAAAGAGTGGCAGAATTTCTAAGTTCCCAAGAGCTTTCATGCTGCAAAAGCCTTCTTGATTCCCCAAGGCCAAATCCAAGAAAGGAGACTATTTCCAAGTATCTGGAGAGAGAGGCTTGTACCATCCCTGACAGGATTTTTCTAGACATGTTGTGCTGATGACCTGCTAAAGGAGAGTGCTGCGTCGAAGCTTTGGTTGTATTCTTCTTTTGACTCTTTAATGATAAGCGACTATCGGTTATGGTTCCACTCTTGTTCTTGATTATGTTCATGAGTTATATCCTCTTCGACTGATATATAGTTGTATGCACTGGATTTTATGCTTGCGTTTGTGTTGTTTCTTGCATGTGCGGGTGTCCAGATCACGGAGATCGTGAGGAGCGTGATCTGGGCGAAGGAAATGGGAGCACCACCTCTTCTACAAACGACAGCGTTGGATTCCAGGTAAGCCTTCCTCACAAGTCGGTTTATTTACAATTAGGAACCTGCACTGTAGCATGTTTGATTGTTGCTAGACCCGATCTGGGCTAGTAGGGATCGCCTCTGTCCGCAGAGGGGATTTACCTCCTCAACAATCGCCCATCTCGATGTGCACTCCAAGATCTTTCTCATCTAGATCAGTAAACAAATCTCTATCTCCTGTCATGTGAAAAGATGCACCACTGTCAAGAAACCACACTGAACCCATCACACTCGAGACCAAGAATGCGATCAATGAAAAATCCAGCTCAAACTGCGAGGCTAAGGCCTCTCCAGCTGCAAATCCAACAACCTGCTTATTTTTCTTCTTCTATGGACAACTAGTGGCATAATGTCCGTGTTGGTGACAGTGAAAGCACTTCACCTTGGACATGTCCTGCTTCTTGCCTTTCGCACCAGATTGAGAAGCTTTCTTTCTCTTCCCCTTCTTTGCTTTGGTAGCCAAACCGAAATTCTCTTCATCAGAGTTATTTGATGAAGATCTGTCCCTGGTACTTCGCCTGATCTCCTCCTTCACAAGATCCGACCAAAGTCGCTCCCATCCTGGCAATTTATCCTGACCATTGACAGAGTCCTGATAGGAATGCCAACTCTTCGGAAGCCCAAGGAGAGCCAAGCTCACCAAGTCCTCGTCATCAACAGTAACCCCCACACTTCCCAGCTCATCCCTGCATTGGATGAACTTCGTGAGGTACTTGGGCATACTGTCGCCTTTATCCATTTTTATGTTTCTGAGTTTATCCTTGAGTGCCAACTTCCTTTGATTTCTCTTGCTTTGGAATAAATCTGTCAAGGCTTTCCACATCAAGAATGGAGAAGCCTTACCATGAAGGCTAGACACTATTTGATCCTTCACACCTTCCAACAGAATCCTTCGACCCTTTGCTATCTTCTTTTGCCATGCGTCAAGTGCGGCAACATCACTAGAAGTAGGTTTTGGAATTTCTGCATCTATGAAATCGTTCAACCCATTGTCATCTAGCATCACCTCCATCATGTCCTTCCATGAAATATAATTTGAGCTACCCTCAAGGGCATACTCCAATCGCAATCCGTTGAAAGACATCTCAGCTTCGACACCAAGAAAACACTGCTGCAAATTCGAATTCCTCTAGCACAAAACTCAACCGCTTCAATGTTTTGCAATTTCTCCAATGATCAATATCGCTCTGATACCATGTAGAAATTTGAATAACTGATATGTTATCCACCGAGATTCTCCTAATCACACACTATTTTATCTTCATGCACAATACACAATCTCTTCTACTATTGATCATTACACGCGGAAATAAAATCAATTGCATGCGTACATTAAAACCATAAACATTCACACATATGAACACAGTATTTCATGGGAAAGATTAAAGCTGAAAACCCCCAACTATCTGTATATTATATGTCATAGAGATCATGTAACAATCATTGTACAAATCTCCTCACAAGCTCTCAGCACAACCTCCAATTGCCACACACTAATCAAGCTAGATCTAGAAAAACACATGCTCCAATCTTTGCCACCTGATAGCCAGCCTCTATTGCGTAATAAATGCTATAGGAAGGCTCATTAAATAACATAAAATACCTATCTTGTATTTCACAATCCTCATGGGCTTCTCCAATCACTGGTAGTTGCAAATATGCAACAGTATAGTCACAACTGATAGTTAACCTGCTCTTTCACCTATCTCTGCACTGGTCTCCACTGAAACTGTCCATGCACTGAAGTTAAATGATGTATTCTTTAGTTGATTAATGAGTTTATAATTAGTGAATTAATTAATAATTAATTCACACCACTCTTCACTAGTGTATTAATCGGTTAGACTAAATACAACTAGTTCAACTATGTTTAGATTAGTTAAACTGAACACAACTCCATTAACTCCTCAATCAACTCCACCAAACTCTCTCACATGAGTTCTAACTGAAGTATCCATGCAATAGCTCCACTTAACCCCTAGGAATAGCGTAATTCCTTCTATCATCTCCTGTGCCACATCTGTGCACTTAACTGAAGTGCTCCAAGAGAATAAGATAATGTTTAGAGTCCAAATCTTATTAAGAGCTAATAATATTCGACATATCTATTTTTAGACTGGCAATCTAAAAATAGATTCCGCTCGGTATGTCTAAAAATAGAAGTCCATATATTTTTTTCAAACTTGACCAACCATCCACAAATAGCATCTTGCAACTCATAGAATATGATCGACATGTCTAAAAATAGACATAGTCTAAAAATAGACTTGGTCTAAAAATAGCCTGCGGGCCCACTTAGTGAAGGCGACTCTTTTCACTAAGCTCATCATCTTGTTGCAATCTCAACAGTAAACTCATCCTCTCCATCATTCTGATCTCGATCCTTTTGATAGCTGGAACTCATGGGCGGAGCCAAATATCATGCTCTGATACCACCGTAATATACCCAAATTGGGACTGCTAGCAAGGCATGCCTGAAAAACGCATTTTTCAGGAATGTATGGTACATGATTGGAAAATAGCACTTGGATGCATTATATATTACAATATAATACCTAAATCCAATATGGATTCAAAAAAAAATCCTTCTAGGTGGGTTAAACAGGTCTCCCCACACCTAGTGCAGTTGGAAAATGCCCAAAGAAGGGGCTGCATCAATACAAAATAACTCTGCCTAGAAAATAATGCAGTTCGGCCCAATATTTGTAGGAGATAAATATAATGGTTCATTAATCACTTATACATCAGCAAATCAAGTTTATAACAGAGCCCATATAATGTACAAGAGAAAAATGGAGAACTTTGATGAAGAAACCCTCAAGAATGAGGTGCTGCAACAATGTATTAGATGTAAGAAGGCTTGACAGCGTTATATTATGAGTTGAAGCAGCTGTACATTACATATAAAATCTAGAACATATCTTTGTACCAAATATTAGATCCATATCAGATCTGTACACTATAAGAGTTCCTCTACACATTCCCCTTAGGGTTTTGAGCAAAATATGAGATACAAAGAGTAGATCTGAGATCTAAAGTTGCAGATCTGTAGTATGATTCAGAATTTCTAAAGTAAATACAATAACATAGTAGATCAGATATGAACAAAACATGGATCATAAATCTAATCCATGGATCACCACAGTGAAGGGAAGAACCCCAAACACCAGAGACCTCTCCTCCAAAAGAATGCCAAAACTCCCTGCAACTTCCTTCTTGCAAATAATGTAGTTATGGGAGAGAAAATACATTTTTGAATCTAGCAATGGTTTTTCCTAATGCCAAGATATGATTATGCAGCTCCAATGATCTAATATTCTCTTATCAGGAGGATAGAAGGCTCTCCCACTAAAAAGAGGCACCATAATGGCCTAGATCTGAATAGATCTAGCCTCCACTTGCTTTAGCTTACAAGGACAACCAAACCCTCAATATGATCTGTGTTGTAGTTGGAAGATGTAGCTTGGCCAAATGCCTGATAGTGGACAAGATCAACAAGGATCCTCCAAGAGCTACTCAATGGAAGAGGTGGGATTCCCTATCAGGAACACACTAGTGCTACATAGCACTATTCTTAGCTAAACAACAAGAGAATAAGAAATGTCTAAATAGAAAATATCTTTAGAAAATATCATATCATGAACAACCTTCTCTTGATGTCCTCCTCTTCCTTTTATAAGTTATAAATCCTACCAAACCCTAAACTATCTCAATGATTTAACTCTATTCACATGTGTAGCCTCCAACTAGAAATGTGCTGTGCATCTAGGAGGTTCATTGCATCTAGACAACGTTGATGATTTGGTCCCGGTTGACTTGGTCAACTGATCCAACCTCTTTCACACTTAAGTGTGCTTATGCAGATAGCTCATATTTAGCCTTGTTCACATTGAGCATTGATTTTATTTAAGATTCACAACTCAAATACAAAAGTTTTTGACTTAGTGAAACTTGAATTTGTCCACATGCAAAAAGTCTCTTTTCACACATGAGGGTGTGAAATCCAGCTTCTAGAATGATCCCCTTTCATACCAAGAGGGTGTTTTATGCTGATTTAAATGAAGTATGTGTCTCCTTCCCCATTTATTCATCTACTAAGTGCAAAAATCAAAATTCAATATTCCCATTAGCTGCATGCTAATGTAGGAATATTACATAGAAGGCTGAAGAACCCTTGAAATTGGTTTGCAAACCTTTAAAATTGAATTTTTTCCTCTTGAAGGAAAACAAATCTTAGGAGGGGAAAACATAGCGTGGAGGCTAGGAAACACAGCTGGCTTCTTTTGCATCAAACTTTGAAGTGTGCTCTGACCTTAGAACTGATAATGAGGAGTTTTTTGACTTGAGATAAATCTTTGACAATGAGATGAATGAGAAAAATGAATGAATTGGTATTTTATAGTTTTTTTGAAGTCATTTTATTCAAAGAGCTAGGGTGGCCCACCTAATGATTTTAACTTTGCTTTTGGTGCTGAAATTTAACAATAAAATGCACCACATACTAGTGTGGGATTCCAAGTCACACATGAGTGAGGAATTTAGTGACACATTAGTGCTAATATGGGCGACTGATTTTTAAATAAATTGGAAAATAAATTGTAATCTTATCTCATAACAACGTGTAATAGTTAAATAAGTGTGATATACTTAGTTAGCTCAAGAATTTTGAGTTGAGGATGAAAGGATATGCATGTAGAGTGATTCTGTTATTTACATGGTCCAGTTGCAGTTGTAGATCTAGTGTGGTGTGAGTGCAATCAGCTAACTCAAATTAATTGAGTTAAAATCAATTTAACTAGTTCTAACTAAATTATGAGCTAGTGGAAGATCAAGTGAATTAAACTAAATTTAATTCACAAGTAGTGATATACCAAGTAACTGATGATACACTGTTAATAGCTGCATGCATGTCAATTCTGATGACGACCTAGTTGAGACAAATGTTAAAGGCAAGTAAACTATCAATTGTATTATTAACGAACTGCCGAGGTGCAGTTATAAAGCCACATGAAGCCCATGATGGATTGAAAAATCAAGGAAGGTTGGAATTCATATTTAATAGGAATTATTTTTCCTAGGGATTGCGTGAGTAAGGAAGGCTGAAGGTGGGTAGGAAATTGGCGATGTATTGGTACAATTTTTTCTAGCTCAGTGTGAGAAAATTAGTAGAGTGTATGAAGTTCTTGTGAGTACACATGCATTGTATTGTTTCATGGTTCCTTGGTTGATTATAAAATAAATATGGAGGGGTTTTGAGTAGTTGCTTTCCTAGGAAAATCTTGTGCTGTGCGATTGATTTACTTCTTTCTCTTACTTGCATGTGATTGAGCGATCATGATTTATATTCCACAAATATTGTAGAAGGATTCCTTATCTTGTTTTAGTACATTGCATGATTAGATTCAATCCATTGGTGTAATTTGTACATGGTATTAGATTGCCAAGAATCAAAATAGTGGAGAAGAAATTGAGTTTGTGTTGAAAATTATTCAAATTTGCAGATACTTTCTTTGGAGCTAGAAGCAGTTCAAGATGTATTTCAATGGAGTGAGACTAGAAAATGCACTCGAGGGAAGTTCAAATTATATTGCATGGAAGGAAAGGATGGAGGAAGTTTTAGAGGAAAATGGTTGAAGGAATTTGTATATAATGATATTCCCAAGTCCGCATCAGCAGATGCCCAACTTATTGATGCATGTCAAAAGAAGGTAGCAAAGGCGATGATGATCTTGTTAGAGGGAGTTTGAGATCATATTGTCTCGAGTCTCCATCAAAATTAAAATCCATATGCTATGTAGAAGGCCTTGACAGACCTGTTTCAAAGCAGCAGTGACCACAAAAAATTGGCACTCAAGGAAAAGCTTAGGAAAATCAAAATGGAGAAAGGTGACAAAATCTAGAAATACTTGAACAAGTTCACTCAATGTTGAGATGAGCTTGGAAGTGTTTGGATTACTATAGTTGATGATGAATTGGTGAGCCTAGCACTTATAGGCCTTCCCAAGAGTTGGAACAGTTACCAAGACTCTGTGAATGGGAGGGAGAAGTTACTAGATTGGGAGCAACTATGGTCGGATTTGGTACAAGAGAGTTTCGGTAGAATACCAGGGATGGATCCTCATCCAAGACTGATGATGAGGAAAATAGTGCCTTGGATGGTAAGGCAGAGAAGGGGAAGGGGAAGAAGTCTTATTCCAAATATGATATTGACAAAGAAGGGAAGAAGCATGACATGTCAAAGGTGAAATGTTTTCACTATCATGATCATGGAAAATATGCCACAAATTGTCCACAAAATAAGAATAACAACAAGAAGGCTCCAGGAGCTGCAGCGGGTGAAGATTTGGCCTCAAAATTTGAGTTGGACTTCTCTCTCATCGCATGCATGGAATCAACTATGATGGGATGTATGTGGTACCTAGATAATGGAGCATATTTCCACATGTAGGGAAACAAAGAACTCTTTAGTAGCTAGGAGGAGAAGGATCTTCAAATGCACATCAAGATGGGTGATGATGGGAGGTATAGTGCTATCGGGATTGGTACAGTTACTTTCTAGAGACAGTCAGGTAAACCTTTCATATTAAAATATGTCATGCATGTATCAGGCTTGAAAAATAATTTAGTTCAATTTCTATGTTGGAGGATCTTGGATATGATGTGTTTTTTAGTGAAGGAAAGGCGTCCCTTCGTCACAAATCCACAATACAGGTAAAGAAGATCGGGTTTCATGTGAAGAACCTCTACAAACTTGATGTAGATGGTTGCGCAACATTGAGCAGTGAATTAGGGGAAGTGGTGAGCTGGGATATAGGTGAGTTATGGCACAAGGGATTATGTCATCTACACCACAGTGCTTTGAGGATCATGCAAAAGATTTCTATAGGTATTCCAAAGGGTACTCTTGCGCAGATAGAAACATGAAAGGGATGTACCATGGGGAAGTATACTAAAGCCATTTTTCATGAGAAGTAGAACCGAGAAACGAAAATCCCTGATAGAGTGCACTCAAACGTGTGTGGACCATTCTCTACACCTTCCCCCACAAAGCACATGTATTATGTGATTTTTGTTGATGATTTTTGTAGAAAGTGTTGGATCTTCTTTTTGTAGAAGAAATATCAGACGTTCTCTAAGTTTTGGGAGTTCAAAGCACTGGTAGAGAAATATACAGGGAAGAAGGTGAAGGCTCTAAGGAGAAAAAATGGTGGTGAGTATATCTCTAAAGAAATCAATAAATTTTTCTCCAAAGAAGGAATTCAGAGAGAATTTATTGCACCTTATAACCCACAATAGAGTGGGATTGCAGAAAAAAAGAACAAAAAATATGTGGGAGAAACACGAGCTAAGTTACATGATTAGGTCCTACCATTGCATCTATGGGTAGAGGCATGCAACATAATGATATTTATGCAGAACCACAATCCACATCGGATACTTGGCATGAGTACACCATAGGAGGATGTTTTAGGTAAGAAACCAAATGTCTCATATTTTAAATTTTTTGGCTCATCTGTCTATTTCCATGTGACCAAATATTCCAGGAAGAATATAGAACAAAAAACAGAGGTTGGGATATTTGTGTGCTACACTGATACTCCCCATAACTATTGGGTGTATCTGTTGGCTAACAAGATGAAAATTGTGAGGAGAGATGTTAAATTTGATGAGGAGAAGCCATGTGATTGTCCCTCGAGAGGGAGATTGACTTGCATGCAGATGAGGAACTATTAGTTCTAAAAGATCAACCTCATGATGTGGAGCAGCCACAAGCAGAGGGTCAAGGAGTGGAAGAAACCACTCATGCAGATCCATCCACCAGAAATGGTAGGAAGCGCACCAGAGAGGCTGATAGATTGATGCTAGATGCGAAAAAGCATGTAGGTGCACCTACATCACAACATAGGCAGAGAAGGTCCCCAAACAGGTATACTGGATACATGGCTCTTATGAGCGAGTGTATTGTGACAGAACCATCCTCTTTTGAGGAAGTAATGTAGCAACCAACATGGGTTGATGCCATGGTTGAGGAGTATGACTCCATTATTAGAAATAGTGCATGGGAAGTGGTCCCAAGACCAATGGGTAAGACAATGGTTGGATCCAAATGGATCTACAAGGTGAAGCAAGCAGCAGATGGGAGTGTGGAGAAATACAAGGCTATATTTATGGCTAGAGGATGCTCACAGGTAGAGGGGATTGACTATGAGGAGAATTTTGCACCGGTTGCAAGGTACTTATCGAATAAATCCATCCTTGTACTCTCAGTGTAGATGGGGTGGAAGATACATCATATGGATGTAAAGAAAACCTTTCTCAATCGAGTTATTGAGGAAGTGTAAATTGAGAAGCTGTAAGGTTTTTACAACTTTGACAAGGAGTCTCATGTGTGCAAACTCAAGAGAGCACTGTATGGGCTGAAGCAAGCACCTCGTGCTTGGTACACCAGGATCGAAAACTATTTCACCAGGTTGGGCTTCACAAAGAATGAAGCGGATGCAAACCTATATCATATTGTGGTTGATGGTAAGATTTTGATTATTGTATTTTATGTTGATGATCTTATACTGATAGGTAATGAGCAGCTTATAACTTCTTGCAAAGATGATCTTGCAAGAGAGTTTGAGATGAAGGACATGGGGCTCTTTCATTATTTCCTTGGCTTGGAAATATAGCAAAGAGATGAGGATCTATTTGTATCTTAGGGAAAGTATGCCAAGGAGATTCTGAGAAAGTTCCACATGGAGGGAAAAAAACCCATGGAGACTCCTCTTGCAGGAAACTAGAGGAAGGAGGATGCTACTTCAGGTGAGGTAGTGGATGCTACTGTTTACAAGCAACTTATGGGTTCACTTATGTATTTTGTGAGCACACGACCAGACATATGCTACGTAGTTAACAATCTTAGTCAAGCTATGGTTAAGCCTACGAAGCTATTTTGGAAGGCGGGGAAGCATGTGTTGAGATATGTTAAGGGCACTACAAAGAATGTATTATGGTACAAATGGATAGAGGAAGTGAAGCTTCAAGGCTTCACTGATGCAGATTGGGCAGGTAGTCCATAAAATAGGAAGAGCACACCAGGGGGAATCTTCAGCATAGGATCAACAACAGTTTCTTGGTACAACAAGAAGTAGAGACCAGTTGCACTCAATTCAGTGGAGGCAGAGCACATTGCAGCTAGTCAGGCTGCATGTAAGGACATCTAGATGAGGAAGATACTTGTTGGTTTGTTTGGTCATCAGATGGATCTAATGGTGATACATTGTGATAACCAAAGTTGCATAAAAATCTCAACTAATCCAGTATTCCATGAAAGGTCCAAGCATATTGAAATTCGTTAACACCATCTCAGAGATTGTGTTCAAAGGCACATTATGTTGTTGCAGTACATTCCCATGGAGGATCAGGATGCATATATCTTGATGAAGGTGCTTGCGAAGAGAAAATTCGAATACCACGGAGGCAGGATCAGGGTAGCAGATAATCCCTTTCTTGTTGAGAGGGAGTGTTGAAATTCAACAAGAAAATGCACCACATACTAGTGTTGGATTCCAAGTCACACATGAGTGAGGAATTCAGTGACAAATTAGTGCTAATGTGGGCGACCAATTTTTAAATAAATTGGAAAATAAATTGTAATATTATCTCATAACAACTTGTAATAGTTACCTAAGTGTGATAGACTTAGTTAACTCAAGAATTTCGAGTTGAGGGTCAAAGGATAGACATGTAGAGTGATTCTATTATTTAGAGGGTCCAGTTGTAGTTGTAGCACTAGTGTGGTTTGAGTGCAATCAGCTAACTCAAATTAATTGAGTTAAAATTAGTTTAAATAGTTCTAACTGAAGGAAGAGCTAATGGAAAATTAAGTGAATTAAATTATATTTAATTCACAATTAGTGATCTACCAAGTAACTGGCTATTCACTATTAATAGCTGCATGCATGTCAATTATGATGACGACCTAGTTGAGACAAAGTTTAAAGGCAAGTAAACTATCAATTGTATTATTAGTGAACTGCCCAGGTGTAGTTATAAAGCCACAGGAAGCCCATGATGGATTTCACAGTCAAGGAAGGTTGGAATTCATATTTAATAGGAACTATTTTGCCCAGGGATTCCATGAGCAAGGTAGGCTCAAGGTGGGCAGGAAATGGATATGTATTGGTCCAATTTTTCCTAGATCAGTGTGATACAATTGGTAGTGTATGAGGTTCTTGTGAGCACACATGAATTATATTGTTTCATGATTCCTTCATTGATTATACAATAAAGATGGAGGGGTTTTGAGTAGTTTCTTTCCCCAGGAAAATCTTGTGTTGTGCGATTAATTTACTTCTTTCTCTTACTTGCATGTGATTGAGTGATCATGATTTATATTCCACAAATATTGTAGACGGATTTAGTATTTTTTTTTATTACATTGCATGATCAGATTGAATCCATTGGTGTAATTTCTACATTTGGAATCTTGTATCTTTGGAACTTTAAATTGGAGCTTTAGAAATTTGAAACTTATTACATAATTGAAACATAAATTACATTTTGAAACAAAATTTATTGAGAAATCTCCCTACCTCTACTATATCATTAGCCAGATTTATGCATGAGATGATTGATTTTTTATGACTGAACCCTAATGACCTAATGGAGACACTGATCTGGATGAAGACCATGATGAAATGACTGAAATTGATATGAAAATCGTGTAATGATGACCCATCCAAATACGAGATGATAATGACCAACAAGTAATTTTTTTTGTAAGGAGCAGAAATAGTCCTAGACACCACTAGCTAGTGACAAAATTTTTATTTGAAGACCTACTGAAACAATAAAAATTCGACTCGACACCCTAACAAAAAGTTTGAAAGAGCCCATTTGACCACTAGTGACAAGCAGAATTGACTGACACTAACATGTCCCAAATGTATTTTCTTTCTAATCGACATCATCTTTGATTGCATCATAAGACAAATTCTAAGGGTTCATTTGTTCACATTGTCTTAGATTCATATATTGAAATAATTGGGGCAAGAGATGATCAGGCACTCAGTTTTATGCTCAAAAAATTTCTCAGAATGGATCAGAACTTGAACGACCACATAGTGCTAGTCGTTCTGAATCTAGCGCACTTCGTTTCATGAAAAATGGACTCCATATGCTCCCAGAAATCAGTTTTGTTCGCTTTGCGAAACATGCAAAATTAAAAAAAATGACAGGCAGATGCCTAGTCAGTAGTTTGTACTATTGACGTGGCATGCTGACTGTGTAGGATCATTTTTTAAATTTTTCTCCAGTGAATGGTGAGCTCCCAAGTGGCAGCATAGTACTGGTCGAATTTTGGGTTATGTGATGAAATTATGTTGGTTCATTTTGGGCGAATTGGGTGAGGACACATGGTGCAACCTAGGGCCGCCATGTGCCTCCCCCAAGGTTGTATGGTGGTATAAAATTTTTGGTTAAGTCTAGGTGTTGGTGTTAGGGTTCGACCTCACGACCTCCCACTAGCCAGCACCACACCTTACTGTTCCACCCGCACAATAGATCTTAACATACAAAGGTATTAACATGTATTTAAACTTTCAAATGGTGTATGGCGTGGGAAGGTGGGTGCCAACCACTGATCCATAAGATCACAACGCAAGACCATAGGCAAGATTCAATCTGTAATGCGGAGTTAACACATTAAAAACATGCTTAACTAAACCTTAAACCTCTATTAATCAACACTAATACACACTTAATTCTAGATTATCTTAAGTGCTCAATTAGCGCTAAACTGTCACTTAACTTAATGACGAATTAAGTTAGCAGACCCCCAAATTCAGCGGAGACTGCTAGTTTAGCTCCAGTTAGCTAATTTAGGGCTTGAAATAGTGTGGAAAATGTAAATGGTTGTAACGTTTGGAGTTTTCGACCAATTAAAGTGTAGAAAGAGGCTAGATGACCATTTTTGGGCATTCTGGACTCATTGGTGTAGGTTACAGGAGAAGAAGAACATTGTAAATAGGTAAATTTGACAATTTGAGAATAATATAGAGGTCGAAGCCATGGAAGATGGACTAAGGAGATGTAGCCCAAGAGGGGTGAATTCCTTCATCAAAGACACGTGTTGATTATTTGTATGGTTATGTTCTGTACTTTATTTTCTTATTTTTAGCCTTTGTGTTTATGTTAAATTGTTCATTAAATTGACATGAAAAACATTCATGAGACTTGATAATTTGCAAGAGAACTTGAACCCTTAAGCACACATAAGACATTGAATTCATAATCTGAAAGAGTAATTAGCACAAAAACACTAACATACTCCATTCATATCATTTTTGGTATTAGAGCACATGGTTATTTAGTTTTTTTTGTGCAAGAAGGGATCTAATTGTTTTCAAGTTTGTGTCATGCTTACAAGGTTAAAACTCAAAAGAGGAGAAGGGAAGCTGGTTGAGAGCCCTACAGTTGGGTCAAGAGGAAGAAAGAAAAGGTTTCCAAAGTCTTCAACACCAACACATCCTAACTTTGAAGTTGAGTCTTTAGTGAGCATGTCTCGTGAAGGAGAATCTATCATGACATAATATGGGAGAGCATACAGGAAGGCATTCTTTGATATGACTGAGATGTTAAAGTCCTCTATGAGGAAAGGAATTTAAGGATGCAAGGAGAAAGTTCAAGGCCTCCAAGAGGAGAGGGTTCTCTAGGAGGAGGAGGCCATGGATATGGAAGGAAGCCACCATCCACTCCACCATCATCCTCACCACCATATTCACCTTCCTACTCATCATCTTCCACTACCACAACTCTTCCATCTATTCATACACATACTTCAAAAGGAGCTGGTAAATCACCCTTACTTAAACTTGATGTTAAATTTGAGCTTCCAATGTATAATGGCGAAGTGAATGCAGAGAAGATGGATAATTGGATTCATCAATTGTAGGTTTATTGCCGAATTCAGAAGCTTCACAAAGATGAATAAATATTCAATTGGCTTCCATGGGAATGGAGGGTTCAACACTGGTATGGTGGGAAGAAAAGACATAAGAGGAGATTAAGAAACACGGTAATATCTCAATGTCTTGGTGAAATTTTATTGTTGCCATTAAAAGGAAATTCTATCCTCTAGCTTACATGAAAAAAACTATTATGAGTTGACAACATTTTAGGCAATTGAAAGGTATGAAAGTGTGCAATATTACACTCATGAATTTAGGAGAAGAGCTCTTATGTTAGGAGTTGATTTTCATAGCCAAGAAACTTTGCAAGTACATAGGTGGTTTTCATAGTTACCTGAAACATACCATCCTCATGTTTGATCCCAATAGTCTAAATGAGGCTCGTGTGAAAGCTACACACCTTGAGGCAAGATGGAAAAATGTAAGATGAGGGTAAAAAGAAACCATTCAAGGGTAGTGAATAAGGAAAGGGTTTCAAGGGTAAAAAAACAAGAATGCATCCATTAAGAAAGAAGGGGAGAAAACCAAATGTTCTCATTGTTCCAAAGAGGGTCATGATGAAGCCCACCATTGGAAACTTCATCCATATTTGAGGACTAAGAAATTCAACAATAAGGGGAAACAAAAGACAACTGCTACCACACAAAAAGATCTTGGATTCGATTTAGGAGATGAGACTAAAATTGAAACCATGGTCATAAAGGGAAAATAAGCCATAGCAAGTACTAGTTCCTCAAATTGTCACAATAACACTCCAAGTGAAGAAACAAGAATAGAGTTGTTCCATGTAAGAGTGATCTCAAAACATACAAAAATTGACACACTATTTGTTAGTTAGTCTCAAGTGAACTTAATATCCGAAGACTTGGTCAATAAGTTGAATCTTGAAACCTTACCTCATCATAAGCCATAAAATTTGGGTTGGATAACCAAAGATACAAATTTATAGGTCATAAGAAAATGTGTTTTCCTTTTTGCAATTACCGCAAACTTTATTGATGAAGTTGAGTTAGATGTTGTACCACTTGACATATCTAGAATTGTTTTGGGTAGCCCATATCTCTATGACAAGAAATCATTCTTCTATTGCCATGAGAAAAAGTACCACTTGTTCAAATATGGAGTGGAACATATTGTGAGATCTCATCGCAAAAAAATAAACCTCTCTTTGGTTAATGCTAGGAAAATGAAGAGACTAGTAAACTCAAGAAAAAACTTTGTGCTTCTTATGATAAAAAAAAATAATGATAAGGATTTTAAATATTTTAAAGGCTGTGATTATAGATTAAAATCTTATTTGTTTGACATGGTAAGTTAGCATGGTGAGATGTTTTAAGAGCCAAAGGGGTTATCTCTCAAGATGGGAATCCAACATGAGGTACACTTGCAACAGGATGTTCCACTCCCTAACATTGGCATGTATCGCATGTCAATAATGGAAAGTGCATAAATCAAGAAGAAAATCCAAAAATTGTTGAATAAAGGTATCACTTGTCCATCTACCTTGCCATGTGATTCACCGATTGTATTGGTGCCCAAGAAGGATGGAACATGGTGCATGTGTGTGGATTTCTGGGCACTCATCAAAATCACGATAAAGAATCATTATCCACTCCCAAGGATTGATGATTTTATTGATCAATTGAGGTATGAAAATAATTTCAATAAGCTATATTTAAGAAGTGGTTATCATCAAGTTAGAATAGCTGAAGAGGACACATGGAATACTACATTTAAAACTAAACAAGGATTTTTTGAGTGGCTTGTTATGCCTTTTGGTCTTTGCAATGCTCCATATAATTTCATGAGAGTTATGAATGCTGTATTAAGACCATTTCTAGATGAGTTTTCATTGTCCACTTAGATGATATTTTGATATTCAACAAATCGCGAGAAGAACATGTCATGCATGTGAACAAGGTGCTTGATGTCTTGAGAAAAGAAAAATTGTTCTTGAAGATGTCGAAATGTGAATTTGGTAAAATTTATTTGGTGTACGGGACATATTGTTGGAGGAGATGAGCTGAAGATAGACCCCTCTAAATTTGAGGTCATTTTGAATTGACCTACACCCAAGTCAGTCACAGAGGTAAGAATTTTTCTAGGAGTAACACAATATTGGAGGAAATTCATTGCTAATTTTTCCTCTATTGCAGCTTCATTACATGCATTGATGAGTGTTAAGAAAGTCTTCCAGTGGGGAGGCAATCAAAAATAATAATTCGATGCTTTGAAGAATAAGATTGGTTCAGCCCCAATATTAGCATTATCGGACTTGAGACAACCCCTTGAGATTGAGATAGATGCAAGTGACTATGCCATGGGTGCAATCCTCTTAGAACATGGTAAGCCTATTTCATTCCTTTTAGAAATTTTTAATGGTGTAGTGATAAATTATCCTACATATGACAAGGAGATATATGAATTGGCTCAAAGTGTGAAGAAATGGAAACATTATTTGATGGGAAATGAAACCATTGTTCACACTGATCACCAACCATTGCAATACTTGCAATCACAAACTAAATTGCAATGATCAAGGCACTTTCGATGGATGGGATGCTTGCAACAATTCCACTTGGTCATCAGGTATAAGAAAGGTATATACAACAAGGTTTCTGATATGCTTTCTAGGCCTATTATTAATGCAGATAATTTACTCAATACTTCCATTTTACATGAAAGTTACATTGAACAATATGCATTTGACAATGACTTTCAAGATGTTTATGCAAAATTGAGTATAGGTCACCAAGTTGAGGAATTATATTATCATGTTCATAATAAATTGTTGTATCATTTGGGAAAGCTTTGTATTCCACTGAGTGAGAGAGTGAATGTCATAAGGGAAGCACACACTTCTCTTATTGCGCGACATTTTGGTGTAAGAAAAAAATGGCAAATATTTAGAGGTATTGTTATTAGCCTAGTATGCTTGAAAGTGTGTCACATTTTATTAAAGGTTGTTCTTTATGTGCAGTTAGTAAGCCTAGTAATAGGAAGTTAGGATTGTACACACCACGCTCGGTTCCTTCATGTCCATGGGAGAGTATCTCTATGGATTTTTTAGGAGGTCTTCCTTTGTCAAAAATAGGTCATGATTATTTGTATGTAGTTGTGGATAGAATCAGAAAAATGTGTATTTTTATGCCATGTAAAAAACAAGTTACAGTTGAACAAACAACTCATATTTTCTTTCAAAATGTTTGGGTTCATTTTGGGTTGCCTACATCTATTGTAAGTGATTGCGATTCTCGATTTTTTGGGAATTTTTGGTCAATTTTGTGGTACTTGATGGAAACTAAGTTGAATAAGAGTACAACCTTTCATCCGCAAACATATGGTCAAACTGAGGTGGTTAATAGAACATTCTTTCATCTTCTTAGAGGATATTGCAGCAAACATCCTAAGTTGTGGGATGAATATTTGCATTACATTCAACATTCTTACAATTGTGAAAACCATTCTTCTACTCAAACATCACCATTTGAGGCATGTCTAGGTTACTTTTTAAATTTGCCATTGGTTTTCATCTTTGGGAAAGATGTAGCTATTGATGGACAAAGCATTAGAGAAATTTTGAGGTCTAAAATGGGCCTCCTAAGAAAAATGTACAACAAAAATAAAATTTATAAGAACCAATAGGATTCAAGATGATGATGTCAACCATGGGGGATGATTCACCATTTTTGGGTTAAAAATGTAAAAAGATTAAAAAATAATAAAATAATAAAACTACTTTTTCAACTTGTATTTTCAACTTATCTCCCTAAGGTTTTACTCAAATTTAGAGTGGGTTTACTCATTGGATGCAAAATTTAATTCCTCATCTAAGGAGTACCCATGTTGCATACTTTCCATGGACCCTTCAACATGAAAAATGAGAAATACATTAATAAAACATGATTTCAATCACGTTTTCCATGTATTTCTCATTTTTCGTGTAGCAGAGTTCATAAAAAGTATGAAACATGGGTACTCCTTGGATGGGGAATTAAATTATGCTTCCAATGAGTGTTCCTACTCGAAATTTGAGTAAACCCATAGGGAGATAAGTTGAAAATACGAGTTGAAAAAGTAGTTTTTTCTTTTTTCCCTCCAAAATTTGAAGATGTAATCAAATCTTGTTTTATTATTTCCACTATTATTTTATAATTTCCTTAAGAGGCCCATTTTAGACCTCAAAATTCCCCTAATGCGACAGATAAATCAAAGAAATTCATAGAGAAAACTCAATTGATTCATCAAACAATGCAAGATCAACTAGAGAAAAGTCAAGGAAAGTATGAAGCAAGGCACGAAAAACATCGTGTGGATAATAAGTTTCAAGTTGGTGACGAAGTTTGGATTCACATTAGCAAGGAAAGGGTTCAAGGAGAAGGTAAAAATCTGAAACCAATCCGTTATGGTCCTTTCAAAATTTTGGAAAATATTGGTAACAATGCCTTCAAGCTTGATTTGCCTTCATACATGCAAATTTATTGAGTTGTTAATGTTGAAAATTTGAGATTGTATGAGCCTCCTTTGATTGAATATCAAGGAGAGAATGTTAAACTTCCATCTATGGAAGATTTTGTAGAAATTATATAAAAATATGTATATCAATGGATTCAATCTGATCTAACAATGTTCTACAGCTAGATACTGAATCCTTCTACAAATAAATTACGGAAATTAAACACAATTTCCAATCACATGATGCAAAGAAAGAATAAAATCAAACCACAACATAGATAATTTCTTGGGGAAAGATTGCTGCTCAAAACCCCTCTATATTCTATTGTATATTAACCATGGAATCGTGAAACAATTACAATGCACTCTTCTCACAAGAGTCTTCTGCACTCTACTAACTGTCTCACACTGTCCTGGACAAAACTGACTAACACTTAGCCATTTATGAGCCTCTAAATAGCCTACCTTTCTTGCGCAATTCCTGATGAATGCAATCCCTATTCTTTAGGAATTTTGGCCTTCCTAAACTGTGCAAGGATCATGGGCACTCCAATGGATGTTTGGTTGCATGCAAGAAACCTACTAATCACACAACTGATAGTTAACCTCCCTTTAACCCTTGTCTCAACTGGGTCTCCACTGGAACTTACATGCATGAAGCTATTAATAGTAAATCATCAGTTGCATGGAAAATCACTGATTCTGAGTTAAATAATATTTAATTCACTTGATCTCTCACTAGTACAACAAATAGTTACAACTATTTCAACTGACTCTAACTCACCTAACTGAGTTAATTGATTACTCATGCATTAAACTAATGCACCAACTGCAATTTGAAATCCATAACTAATAGAATTATTCTGTATGCCTCACCAACCACCCTCAAATCGAAATTCATGAGCTAACTGAGTTTATCACACTCAGTTAACTATTACAAGTGATCATGAGATAATATTGCACTTTATTGTCGATTTTAATTAAGGGAAAATTAAATTAGACACTGCACCAAATTAATTAATTAAATTGGCCATCACACTAATGTATCACTAGGACCTATTGGTCCCACACTAGTGTGTGTGGTGCAATTTCTTGTTGGAATCAAACACTCCCTTTCAACAAGAAAGGGATTATCTGCCACCCCGATCCTGCCTCTATGGTATTAGAATTTTCTCCTAGTGAGCGCCTTCATTAGAATATCTGCTTTCTGTTCTTCCATGGGAATGTACTGAAGTAACATAATGCGCCTCTTAACACAAGCTTTGAGTGTTGGGTATGTGTTATATTCTTTCCACGACTAGCCCCACGTGCTGTATGTTGCGTTGGGCGCAGCAAGGGGTAACAAGGGGGGAGGCAGCCCCACTATTGGGGTCTGGGGCAGCGCCCCGGCGAAAATTTGTTTGGTGTACGGACCCACTCATAGGCAGACCCACCCATGTTTTGTGCATGATTTTGCACATGGTTTTTGGGTACGATGGTTTTCGGCCCCTGGTATTTTGTAGATCCGATCAAGGGAACTACAGTTATGTTCTAATCCAGGGTTAATGGATTGGGGTTTATGTATGCTTCGACATGTATATATATGTGTTGTAACACTAACAGGAATATAATTAAAAATCAAGTTGGCCATCCCGATTTGGGATCTAAGGGAAAATCTCTGTGTTTCTCTGTTTTATGTTTTATGCTCTCGCTATTGTTTATTTTTTGATATCGCATATTTAGGCTTCATCACTTCAAGGGGACGCCTTGCTAACAGGGTTTTTTCTGCCCGAGGTAGACCCCGGCTCAAAGGGGAGATCTCGTTGAATCGATTCTTGTGGTGAAAGAAGATGGAGAGCGACGGAAAGATAGAGATCGAGAAATTTAATGGTCAGAGTTTTGAGTTATGGAAGCTCAAGATGGAGGATCTACTGGTGGATAAAGATCAGTGGATCGCGGTAGATCTGGGTATTAAACCAATGACAATGTCAGATGAAGACTGGAAGAAACTGGATCGGAAGGCTAAGAGAACAATACGGTTGTGTGTCTCAGATTCAGTATTGTTGAATGTATATGGGGAAACTACGGCGAAGAATTTGTGGGAAAAACTTGGAAATTTGTACCAATCTAAGTCTCTGGTGAATAAGCTGTTCCTGCGGAAAAAGATGTATAACCTGAGGATGAAGGATGGAGACTCGGTGACAGAGCATCTGAACACCTTCAATACTGTGGTAAGTCAGCTGTCATCTATTGATATTAAAATCTCAGATGAAGATAAGTGCATCAATTTGTTGTGTTCTCTACCAGACTCGTGGGATAGTCTGGTTATTGCAATAGGTAGCAATACAACTACCTTGAATTCTGATGACATTGTCTCAGCCTTGCTGTCAGAGAAAATGAGATGGAGAAATATGGAGGGCCAGAATGGAGATGCCTTATCTGTACGAGGAAGGTCCCAAAACAGAAACAAGAATAAGGTTTCGAGTGGGAGATCAAAATCTAGAGGGAGATCTAAATCTCCTGGAAAGTTTGTAAAGGTATGCTAGAAATGCGGAAAGGAAGGGCACTACAAAAAGGACTGCAGATCTAAAGCTCCTGAGAAAGGAAAGGGATCTGATGATGCTCCTTCTGCAGAGGCAAAAACCACCTCTGATGAAGGTGGGGATGTGTATTTGGCTTCTTCTTCAAATACACATGTAGATCATGAGTCATGGTTGATTGACTCAGGTGCATCCTTTCACTTCACTCCCCATAGGGAGTGGTTCTGTGAGTATGAGAAATATGATGGTGGTGATGTCTTCCTAGGGGATGATAAGAAGGCCAAAATCATCGGACGTGGAAAGGTCAAGCTGAAGCTGCAAGGTGGAAGGATTAGAACACTTCCTGGTGTTCTGCATATTCCTGCATTGGCCAGAAATCTGATTTCTGTAAGCAAGATGGATGATGCAGGTGTAAAAACAGTGTTCGAGAAAGATTCCTGCAAGATGGTTCAGGGAGCACTGGTACTAATGCGGGGAGTTCAGACTGGAACTCTGTACAAGCTACAAGGTAGCACTGTTATTGATGGGTGTAACATTTCTATGGTTCTTGAAAGTGGAGCGGAAAGCCTAGCTGTCTCTGGAGAAAAGACCATGCTATGGCATCAAAGACTTGGACATATTGGAGAGAAGGGCCTTCAGATACTGCATAGAAATGGTATGGTAGAAGGTATGTCTAATTTCTCTCTGGATTTCGATTTTTGTGAACATTGTGTATATGGGAAGCATAATCGGGTGAGTTTTCCTTTTGGTGCTAAGAGGGCGAAAAAGATATTAGAATTTGTGCACAGTGATGTGTTTGGACCTGTGTCAGTTCCATTACTGGGAAACTTTGTGTACTATGTTTCATTCATAGATGACTTCTCAAGGAATACATGGATATATTTCTCGAGGAAGAAAGCTAAAGTCTTTGATAGATTTAAATAATTTAAGGCTCTGGTGGAAGACAGAGAAGAATATAAAGGCGCTGAGGACAGATAATAGTGGGGAGTTCTGCAAGAAGGAATTTGAAGAGTTCTGTAAGAAGTGTGGTATAGCACGGCAGAAGACTACTCCATACAAACCTCAGCAAAACGAAGTTGCAGAAATAATGAACAGAATGCTGATGGAAAAGGCAAGAAGCATGCTCAGTGTTATCGGGTTAGGACAAGAATTCTGGGCAGAGGCAGTGGAGACAGCATGTTACTTAGTTAACAGATCACCTTCATCAGCGTTGGAGGATAAGACTCCACATGAGGTATGGAATGGTAAGAAACCCTCTCTTTCACATCTAAGGGTATTTGGATGTGATGCATATGTACATGTTCCAAAGGAGAAAAGGACCAAGTTGGATAATAAATCTGAAAGGCGCATCTTTATTGGGTATAAGGATGGTTTAAAGGGTTACAAGCTTTGGAACCCAGAAACAAGGAAGGTTGTGTACAGCCGAGATGTGGTGTTTAGAGAAGTGAAAGATGTTGTTAAACATGAAGTCCTAACAAAGGAACCTGAGAAGATAGAGTTTGAGCTAAAGGAGGATGAATCAGACTCTACAATAGAAGAAGACTCAGAAGATGAAGAGCCACAAACTCCAGCTTTGAGAAGATCAGTTCGGGAAAGAAGGCAACCAGAAAGGTATAGTCCATCTGCTTTCTGTTCAAGTTTTGCCTTAACTATAACTGATGATGATCCCAGAACTGTCAGGGAGGCAGTAGATTCAGAGGATGGAAAACTCTGGAAGGAGGCCATGGTTGATGAGATGGCATCCTTGCACAAAAATGAGGCATGGGATCTGGTAGAGTTGCCGGCGGGAAGGAAGCCCATCGAGAGAAAATGGGTGTTTAAGAAGAAGATGAATGTAGAAGGCAAGGTGGAGAAATACAAAGCTTGGTTGGTAGCAAAAGGTTATTCCCAGGTGCCGGGAATTGATTTTGGTGATATTTTTTCTCCTATTGCCAAAGTTACTTCTATTAGATTACTTTTATCTGTTGCTACTGCATTTGATTTTGAGATAGAAAAGATGGATGTGAAGACAACATTTCTTCACGGGGATCTAGAAGAGGTGATCTACATGAAGCAACTTGAAGGCCTCGAGGTGAGCGGTGAAGGCTCACTTGGTCAGATTGGTCAGGGTTTTGGCCAATGCTTAATGAAATTTCATTAAGATGGGTTTTCCCCAGAGTTTTGGGTTTTTCCCTGTTAAACATATGTGTTTATGTTTATGATTTGTTGCTAGTTATGTTTAATTATTCCTCTCGGTAATTATTTATATTCTCCAGTAAATGTTTCTTCACTGAGCTGGTGGTACCAGATGTATATGTTCTTGGACCTATCATGAAACACCAAATTAACCAAGAGTTTAATGCAACTCTGGTTATCACAATGTATCACAGTCAGATCCATCTGAGAACCAAAAAAACTGACCAGGACCTTTCTCATCCAGATGGCCTCACATTCAACTTGACTTGCTACCATGTACTCTGACTTAGCTAAAATGAGTGCCACAGATCGCTACTCCTACTGTACCAAGAAACTGGTATCGATCCTATGCTGAAGATCCCTCCTGATGTGCTCTTTCTGTCTGATGGACTGCCTACCCAATCTTCATCTGTGAAGCCTTGAAGCTTCACTCCTTCTATCCATCTGTACCATAATCCATACTTTGTAGTGCCCCTGAGATATCTCAAGACATGCTTCCACGCCTTCCAAAAGAGCTTGGTCATCTTAACCATAGCTTGAATCAACTGGAAAACTGCGTAGCAAATGTCTAGTCTAGTGTTCATCAAGTACATCAGTAAACCCACAAACTTCTTGTAGACAGTAACGTCCACTACTTCTCTTGAAGTAGCATCCTCTTTCCTCCAATTTCCTGGAAGAGGAGTGTCCATGGGTTTACAGCTCTCTATGTGAAACTTAATCAATATCTCTTTGGCATACTTTCCTTGAGAAAAAAAAATTTCACCATCCCACTGCCATACTTCCAAACCAAGGAAATAGTGAAGGAGTCCCATGTCCTTCATTTCTAACTCCCTTGCAAGATCCTCCTTTCATGAGTTTATCAGCTGCTCATCACCTGTCAAAATTAGACCATCAACATAAAGTACGATAATCAAGAGCTTACCATCAAGCACAATATGGTACAGGTTTGCATCAACTTCACTTTTAGTGAAGCCCAACCCGGTGAAATAGCTGTCAATCTGAGTGTACCAAGCACGAGGTGCTTGCTTCAGCCCATACAATTCTCTCTTCAGTCGGCAGACATGCAACTCACTGTCAAAGATCTCGAAACCTTCTAGCTGCTCTATGTACACTTTTTCCACAATAACCCCATTTAGAAATGCATTTTTCACATCCATCTGATGAATGCACCACCCCATTTGCACCGAGAGTGCAAGGATAGATCTAATGGAAGAGTATCTCGTAACTAATGAAAAATTCTCTTCATAGTTGATACCCTCAACTTGTGAGAATCCCTGAGCCACAAATTTCGCCTTGTACTTATCCACACTGCCATCAACAACTTGATTCACCTTATAGATCCATCTAGATCCAAGCACTAATTTTCCAACCAGTCTTGGGACAATCTCCCATGAAATTTTCTTGACGATGGAGTCATATTCCTCTACCATAGCATCAACCAAAATTGGTTGCTACACTAATTCCTGAAAGGAAGATGGTTCTATCAAAATGCACATGCTCATAAGAGCCATGTATCCAGTAAACATGTCTGGAGAATATCTCTATCTGCGTAATGAAGTAGGGGCTCCTACATTCTCTACTACATCAAGTCTCAATCTATCAGCTTTTGTGGTGCGCCTTATACCATTTTTGGTGGATGGATCTACATGAGTTTTTTTTTCCACTCCATGATCCTTCGCATGTGGCTACTCCACATCTTGAGGTTCATTCTTTGGAACCAAGAGTTCCTCCTTTGCATGCAAATCCAACTCCTTCTCAAGGGACAATCACATGGATTTATCCTCTTCAAATTTTATATCTCGTCGCACAACAAAATTTTTATTGTTTGGAAAATACACTTGATAGTTGTGGGGAGTTTAAGTGCACCCCACAAATATCCCAATCTCAATAGTTGGTTCCAGCTTCTTCCTGACGTCTCTGGTCACATGCACATAAATAGATGAGAAAAAATTATTAAAATGTGAAACATCAGGTTTCTTACTAGTAAAATCCTCTTCTGGTGTACTCATGCCAAGTATTCGATGAGGACAACGATTTTGCATAAATACCATTGTGTTGCATGCCTCTGCCCATAGATGCAATGGTAGGCCCTGATCATGAAATATCACTCGTGCTACACCCACAATTGTTTTGTTCTTTCTTTCTGTGACTCCATTCTGTTATGGGTTATGAGGTGCAATCAACTCTCTTCGAATTCCTTCTTTGCTGCAGAAGTTCTTGAAATCGTTGGAGATGTACTCACCACCATTTTCGCTCCTAAGAGCCTTCACATGCTTCCACGTGTCTTTCTCCACTAGTGCTTTGAACTCAAGAAATTTCGATAATTTATGATCTTTCTTCTGCATGAAGTAGATCCAATGATTTCTAGAAAATTTATAAAAAAATATCATATAGTACTTATGATTTGCTATCAAAGTAGTAGAGAATGGTCTGCACACATTTGTGTGAACTCTCTCAAGGATTTTCGAAGCTCGGTTCTCCTTCTTGTGAAAAGTGGCCTTTTCATACTTCCCCATAGTACATCCATTACATGTGTCTGAGTGCGCAAGAGTACCCTTGGGAAGACCCGTAGAAATCTACTGCATGACCTACAAGGCTCCATGGTGAAGATGGCCCAATCTCTTGTGCCATAACTCACCCTCATCCCGACTCACCACTTTGTCCGCCTTATCCATCAATGCTGCAAAACCATCTACATCAATTTTATAGAGATTCTTAACTTAAATCCCAATATTCTTAGCTTGTCTTGTTGTTTTGTGTCGCAGGAAAACTTTTCCCTCACTGAAAACAACATCATAGCCTCTATCCTCCAACATTGCGACTAAGACTAAATTTTTCTTCAAGCATGGTACATGTATTACATATTTTAATTGAAAGGGTTTACCTTACTATCTTTGGAAGGTAACTCTACCAATCCTGGTAGCACTGTACCACCCGTCATCACCCATTTTGATATGCATCTAGAGGTCCTTCTCCTCCAAGCCACTGAAAATTTATTTTTATCCTATCATGTAAAAGGATGCACCACTCTTCAAGTACCACACCGATCCCATTGAAATTTACACCATGCATGCAATGAGTGATAATTCAAGCTCAAATTGTGAGGCCAAAGCCTCACCAGCTGCAGATCTTGAAGCCTTCTTATTCTTCTTCTTTTGTGGAAAATTAGCGGCATAATGTCCATGCTCATGACTGTGAAAAAAATTCACTCTGGACATGCATTGCTTCTTTCCATCTTTACCAGACTCAGATTTGGAATGGAATTTATTTCCTTTCTCATTCTTTGCCTTGGAAGCCAAAGGAAAATCTTCTTCATCATCATTCTTAGATGAAGATCCATCCCTGGTATTCTGCCTGAATTCTTCTTGAACCAAATTCGACCAAAGTCGTTCCCAATCTGGCAGCTTTTCCCTTCCATTGACAGAGTTCTGATAACTATGCCAACTCTTGGGAAGTCCTAGAAGAGCTAGGATCACCAAGTCATCATTAGTGAAATTAATGTGAATGCTCCCAAGCTCATCTTGACGTTGGACAAACTTTGTTAAATATTTCGACATGGTGTCGCCTTTCTCCATTTTGATTTTCTTGAGTTTATCCTTCAATGCCAATTTTCTATGATCACTGCTGCTCTGAAATAGATATTTCAAAGCTTTCCACATTGCATATGGTGTTTCTTTTCCATATATACTTGAGAAAATGTGGTCTCATACTCCTTCCAATAAGATCCTCCTCACCTTTGCAACCTTATTTTGCCAAGCATCAAGATTTGCAACATCTTCTACAACGGGTTTTGGAACATCATTGTCAATGAATTATTTCAACCCATTATCCTCGAGTACTGCCTCCATCCTGTATTTCCAAGAAATATAGTTAGGTTTTCCCTCGAGTTCATACTCCAATCTCAAGCCATTGAAAGCCATTTCGATCCTGAATCGTGTGTTGCGCCAAGAATGTCTTCTGCAAATTCGAATTTTATTCAGTCACAAACACAACTTCTCCTCCACTATAGTGATTTCTTGTGCTATGATACCATGTATAAATTATAAAAACATATGTATATCAATGGATTCAATCCGATATAACAATGTACTAAAGCTAGATACTGAATTCTTCTACAAATCAATTGTAGAAATTAAACACAATCACCAATCACATGAAGGAAAGAAATAATAAAATCAAACCACAACATAGATAATTTCCCAGGGTGTTAGAGTCAGTCTTTGCAGCCTTCCTCCAGTGATCAAACATGCTCTTACAAAGTGATTTTAAGGTGTCAAGGTCAAATTTTGTCATTTCAATGAGTCTTCAAGCAAAATTTGGTCACTAGGCATTAGGTCTAGGGTTTGCTTTCACTTCTTCCAAAGTTGTCCAAATGTCAGTCCATGTCACCATTCAGCTGAGTGTACCATCATTTAGAGGGTTTTCATCATCATGTCAAGTTCCATTGAGTCATTTTACATCTTGTTCATGCTTCAGTTGTGCCTAGGTAAGGTCCATTTCCCTCTCCTAGGGTTTTGGAGGTAATTTCTCTTGAATGGTCAAATCATCGGAAAAACTTGTATCCTGATGTTCACACACCTTCCCCTATCATTAATGTACCTTATTAAACACTTCCCATCACTGAGATCCCCCAAATTCCTCATTTTTTCACAAACCCTAGTTTCTTGCCACAACTTGGCAATTTTCTAGGCTAGGCCTGTGTTTTGCCCTTTTGGACCCCTTCCCCTCACTAAATCTCTGTGATTCTACTTTCCCATGCTTCCTAACATCCCTCCCTACTTCCCAAAATTTCCCCAAGAATTTAGAAGCCCCCTATCCCCTTCATTTCGCTTCATTTCGACAAAATCCCTTGTTCCACACATCGGGATCGGTTTCACTCAAAAGATGTTTCAGAGCAATCAAAGATGAAATTTGGGAAACGGAGAGAGGTTTTTGTCCACAACATGTCAAGGAAGAAAAACCTCTTTCACTTTTTACACAGGTATCATGGTTTTGGAGAAATGTCAAAACTACCGTTGCCTCAGGAGAATTGAATGCACCTCTGAAGTGACCTTGGGAAAATCAATATTTCTCCTAGCATGGTTGGCCAAATGACTTGCATGATGAGTCAAATGATAACTAGACAGAAATACCTTTCCAATGAGCTATCATGAGCTCAATTTGGAGTTGAGTAAGACCTTCAAAAGTTGACTGCAACAGCACTCTGCCTTGAGGCAGCCTCATTCTGATCATTTTGACTAGTGTTGGGAGATTTAATTTTTGACAGGGTAAATGAAATCCAAATTGCATAATTCCACTTTTTTTGGAAAGTAGACTGCAAGAGCTTTCTAACGAGCTATCACACGCTCAATTTGGACACCGGGAAGGCCTCCAAAAGCTTCCTGCAAAATGCACTATGTGGCAAGAGGCATGCGACCCACTTGAAGTGGATGCGACCCACTTGAAGTGGTTGCGACCCACTTAAATCAGAACCCAGAAAATTCATTTTTTGCGCCCATATTCGATTCTAATCGACTCCAAAAGCTTCCAAACAGGTTTTAATCATTGTTCAATGGATTTTTAGCATGATTATGATATTATTGATGTTGGGCAATAAGCCATGCTTGGAGAAAACCCTACATTCACCATGCAAATGATTTCTCAAGGGTTTTGAAATTGTATGGGCAGTTTTGTGGAAAATTTGAAAACTTTCAAATGGTGGAGATGTTCACACCCTAGCATGTTGTATAGATGATCCTCACACTTTCAGTTATCATCTTGTCGCTGCTGTTCATGCTCTTTCATATTTTGCACAGTCTTATGTCGACTAATCTATAGCCCTCATTACCATAATATCACCATTGTTGTTGTTATCATTATATTACCATTGTGATAGTAATTTGTGTCACTATGGTCATGGTCTTCTCCCTGTTCTCCAGTTCATAAACACAGTCCTCTACTTGTTTGCTTCTTTGACAAACTTTGCCCATCATTACCAAAAAGCTTGCCCCATACTTTGCAGCTGGCATTCATTTGTGAAACTCACTTATGGTCAAAGCAGTGATAGTTTTCATGCCACTAAAACAGAGCCATCTTCATTGTAATTTTTTTTTCCTATGATACTATTGTGTTGCGTGATATCTATTGGATACCCAACATACATTATAACTTTTCTTTCACCGTACCTATACGCATATAGTGCCAATATCTTTGCTTCCAAAATATGTCGTGAGACAAGTAGCTGTTGTATGAGCATAGGAGTCTACGTGCTGACTCACTGGCATAAGTTGATGTACTGATATGAGCATATAAAGGCGCCAAAATAGTGGTGGGAAGACATCGTGTAGGAGGCCACAGACTTTGTTTCAAGATCACGACGAGTACTATTCTCCAACGGGTGGAAGGGGTCCGGCGGATTTACCGCAACGCGGTACCATCTCCACACATGGCGGTGGCAGGGGTTCCGCCTTCTTCAAATGTCACAGTATATTCATGATCAGAGTGATAGAGACAAAGACATGTTTTCGCTCATTTAGGCGTGCTGCTGGGCTCGCATGCATGTCTGCAAGGCGAGAATGAAGATTCTGAAGAGGAGGTAGAGCGAAACACTAAGACGGCGGAAAAGGCCTAATCCACTTCGGATTTTGGCCAAGGATTCATTGACTGGGCATGACACATGATGGAGGACCTCTGCTCCGAATTTGGGCAAATTCGGAGAAAATTTTGTCATTTTCAAATTTTTGGTCTCAAAAACAGGTTTTTCAGTTAAGCGGGTCGCGCACTCATGCGCTCACTTTTTTTTGGGACACTTTCTGGAGGAAAGTTTTGCATTTTTGGATTTGTCATGGTTATTTATGCATCCTCTGAAGTCAACTTAGCATTTCATCAAAATCTGGATGGTCAAAAAGCTCAAAAACACCATGAAAACCACCTTGCTGCCACCTTTCGCACCAGCAGGGAGTACTTCTGGGAGAAAGAAGTTTTGGAGGGTCAAATGAGCTCCAAATTCAGAAATTCCACTTGGGTTGGATATTCAACATCCAGGGCTTTCCAACGAGCTATCATGAGCTCAATTTGGATGCCGGGAAGTACCTCAAATTCAGGCTGGAAAACGCGCGACCCACTCGGCTCAAGAGCGACCCACTTAAATTTTTCCTGAATTTTCAGCTGCCAGCTCAGATTTTCGCCTAGTATGGACCAGTTTTGCTTGTGGATGGAATTTTTGGGTTTTTATGATGTAAATTCATATTTGACATGTAACTTTGGCTTATTTTTATCTATTCTATAAGATTCACTCTCAAAAGGGTAAAAAATCATGTAATGGATCAGTTTCCACTCTTTTAGAGGCAAGTTGTTAGCTGCCTAGATTGTAGTTCCATGATTAGAATTGGTTGAAACTGATCCCTGAAGAGGGAATTCGACACCTATAGGTGGGGAAAGGTGTTAGAGTGATCTATATATTGTAATTTCTCAATCATTTTCAGAGGTTGGAGAGGTTGGACTTTTGGGATACTTTTGATACTATTGTACATACTTTTCATATTTTGGCTAAGGAAAGATCAGGGGTTTTGCGGCACTTGTTGGGATCCTTGTGGTGTTCTGTTCTTGATGATGTTTCTCCTTTGTTTACTGTAAGTTTCTTCATGTTAAATGTATGCCATCCTTTCATTATGCTTCTGAACTAAATTGAATGAGTGATTAAGGTTGAATCCATTGTTTACAGTGCTTAGCCTTTGAATTCAGTTAGTTCTATATGTTTTCAGCTGTTTGGAGAGGATCCAAGTTCTTCTTTGCCCTTTTCAGCTCCTCGTCAGTCTAATCTATCCATATATCCAATCAAAAGCATCAAGACATTCACCTACCTCGCCCCAACTTGAAATCTGCAAAGGTCTGACCTTATCCCCGGACCCAAAATCTGTTTTCCCATTTCTCCAGCGAAAACCCAAAAACCAAAAAATAAAACATACCTATCTCTTTACTAGCCTAAAATCAGTTCTTATTGTAAGTCATCTCGCATCCTATTGCTTATTTTCTCGAGATTGACGGAGAGAGCCCTCTCCTGTCCTCGTAGGGCCAGCTACGAGGCTGAGCGTGGTTTGATGTAGCCTTGAGTTTTACTTCATTTCAGCCTGAGGTAGATTTGAGTGCTAACATAGTGGCGACCATACTGGGGAGAAACTCAAAACGTTTGCTTGCTATAGACGGAGTCTGAAGTCACGCCAGGTAGCCTTCGAACTGCACATTGCTTTGCGAGTGCATAGTAGATAAAAGCCGTCTACCGATCTCCCATTCTCACCAGAACGGGAACCTTGACGGCGACCCCCGCATTTGTATCAAGTTCGCATCTGATAAGGATGGTGGACAACGACCGTACACAAGACGGCTGGAATCATTCACTCCGGTGACTCCAATTCAAAGTCTGGAGGACTGACTCTTTCTCTTAGAAAATGGAAGGATCTTACACAAAGTTCAGGTATCTAAAGTGGAATGGTATTCAGAATCTAATCTGCTTTCTCGTAAATTACTTCTTTGCTGGTCTTGAAGCTATCCTGAAAGTTTTTCAAAGTTTGTTGTATGAGAAAGGTCATCAAAATCTTCACTCGACCTATTCAAAGAGTGTAAATGTTGAGTTTCCCTTTGATCCTGGCCTCCTCACTTTTCCCACATCTTATGATGAATCTCTACAGAGTGATGAGCAAGAAAATCAAGCTGATCCCACAGCACTTGTACATGCCCCTACACCTTGTAAAATTCCAGATCGGTACAAACCTCTTGTTTTACCTTCTGTTCTTCATGCTTTCCCTACAAATTATGACCTATATCTACCAAGATTTGATGGTGAATGTAACAATGTCAACGCCGAGCAACATGTGCAGAATGTTGAGACTTTTCTAGATCTTTTTGAAGTTGATGATGAAGATGTTAGTATTAGGCTTTTTGCTCTTTCTTTGCAAGGCCAAGTGAAGAGTTGGTTTAAAGCCCTGCCTGATGCGAGCATTTCAGATTTCCAGCAGTTTGTCAAAGTTTTCCTTGACAGGTGGATGATCGGACAGAACTTTTTGTTGATTATAGAGGAGTATAATCAGCTGAAAAGAATGCCAGGGGAGACAGTACAACAATTTTCTGCTAGATTTAACCAAGTTTATTTTTCGATGCCCGCTGATATAAGACCTTCTCCTAGATCTGCTCTCTTGCACTACCCGGGTGCCTTTGATCCAGAAATGGAGTTTCAGCTGAGAGAAAAGAATATTGCAACACTTCACGAGATGCAGAACAAGGCAGTGAATGTAGAGGCTCATTTGCTGATCTTGAGGGCAAGGTTGAAGGAAGAATAAAAGAAGAATGTTTCAGAGCAGCTGACACTTTCAGAGGAAAATCTTGATCTTTTTGTAAATGCAGTAGAAGAGATGGTGCGGAAAATGAATACAAAAAATGAAAATGACATTCAAGAACAAGCGGCTGACCCAAAACATTTTGTTTCTGATCCCAGTAGTCATAGTGATTGTTTTATAGATCATTGTGAAGAAGAGAGAGCTGTTGATATGATGTGTATGTTTGATGATGAATTGCCTCATTTTGATCAGTATGATGATGATTATGTTCTCCAAAAAGAATCTAATCTTGCAGACAAATCAGCAGCTAGCTTGTGCGAGGAGGAAGTTCACTTTCAGCAGATCGAGTACAGTGATCAACCAATGCATATCAGCTATGGCAATGATGAGGAAAGTGCAGAAAATTTTGATGTAAGTGAAGGATCTTTGCCTTTGTGTTTTGATTCGTTTCAGTTCATTAGAGATAACTTTCATGCAATCAGAAATCAAACGTCAACAAGCCTTGATTTGGACCATCTAGAGGGCAATGAAAGCCTTGTTCAAAACTTCTCATATTCATATTTTCAGCCCTCGAAAGTCATTGATTGTCAAGTTGCAGCTGAAGATTTGGAAGTGGGCACACATGCTTTAATGATTCAAGGTGACTCCGTACCTTTATGTTTTGAATCATTTCAGTTTTTGAGAAAAAAATTGCATAGTAAATCTTCAAATGAGCAGCCCATAGGGAATCAGCAATCTCTCAGTGTTAATTTTGAGGATGAGACAGATAACGAGATTTTTGAGCAGCTTGTAGCATCAGATTTGCAGTCATCTAATGCAATTGAAGGTCAGATTACAGATGAAGTTGTGGAAGATGAAATACATAATTTGATGATGCAGGAAGATTCTATACCCTTTTGTTTTGAAGCATTTCAGTTTATAAGGCAGAATCTTCATAATATATCTCAAGGAAAAGATGAAAAGCCAGAAGGAGGTCATACAGTTTCAATGGATACATTACAACACTCTTCTCAAGTTTTTGATGATCCCATTGCTCGTGTGTTGGATGATGTTTGTTATAAAAATTCTGCTCCATTAGCTAACCATGTGCTGGAAAAGAATGTTGATGATAATCTTGTTCAAAGGTCACCTTCATTGTCTTGTTTAACAGATTGTTCATTGCATAGCACATGTCAAGATTTCCATTCATATGAGGAGATTGATGAAGGAGACTTTTATTCTGTCTGGAATCAGCAACAGAGTTTCATTTTTCATGAATTTCAGGATCCTTTTGACAGCTTGCTGCAATCACCAAAGAAAAGCACCGCAGATGTGAGGAAAAGTTTAAGATCAAGGTATGGATATTATCTGGACCAGAGCTATGTTTATGAAGATCCATTCGCAATATTCTTGCAGTCGTCCAGTCAATTTATGCTTTGCAAGTTTATCAGCAGTCCACTTGGTTCAAAGTTTCCATGGGAGTTGCCTTTTAGTAGTTATTTCTCATTGTTCATAAGCAAGCATGTGGGAAGAAATCAAACAGCAGCCAACATGCTTACATGGTTGCATTGGCTGTTCCATTACAGTTGATCGGGTGGTGTAAAGTACAATTAGAGTAGGTTGTATTGAATAAGCTCTACTTTGAGCATCTTTTCGAGTTTGTCGGTTGTGTTTAAGTATCGAGTCAGTTTTTAGTTGAGTGAGAGTCAATTTGTGTCGTCAAGTCATCAGTTTTCAGTCATGCATTTCAGTTTGAGTTTTTGATTCCATTGCCCAATGGATAAGGCACTGGTCTGCTCTCCCAAAGATCTGCCATTCTTGGCACCTCCAAGGAGCTACCATCCCCATTGGAGCCAATGTTAGAGTCAGCCTTTGCAGCTTTCCTCCAGTGATCAAACATGCTCTTACAAAGTGATTTTAAGGTGTCAAGGTCAAATTTTGTCATTTCAAAGAGTCTTCAAGCAAAATCTGGTCACTAGGCATTAGGTCTAGGGGTTGCTTTTACTCCTGTCAAAGTTGTCCAAATGTCGGTTCATGTCACCATTCAGCTGAGTGTACCATCATTCAGAGGGTTTTCATCATCATGTCAAGTTCCATTGAGTCATTTTACACCTTGTTCATGCTTCAGTTGTGCCTAGGTAAGGTCCATTTCCCTCTCCTAGGGTTTTGGAGGTAATTTCTCTTGGATGGTCAAATCATCGGAAAAATTTGTATCCTGATGTTCACACACCTTCCCCTATCCTTAATATACCTTATTAAACACTTCCCATCACTGAGATCCCCCAAATTCCTCATTTTTGCACAAACCCTAGTTTCTTGCCACAACTTGGCAATTTTCTAGGCTAGGCCTGTGTTTTGCCCTTTTGGACCCCTTCCCCTCACTAAATCTCTGTGATTCCACTTTCCCCTGCTTCCTAACATCCCTCCCTACTTCCCAAAATTTCCCCAAGAATTTAGAAGCCCCCTATCCCCTTCATTTCGCTTCATTTCGACAAAATCCCTTGTTCCACACATCGGGATAAGTTTCACTCAAAAGATGTTTCAGAGCAATAAAAGATGAATTTGGGAAAACTGAGAGAGGTTTTTGTCCACAACATGCCAAGGAATAAAAACCTCCTTCACTTTTTACACAGGTATCATGGTTTTGGAGAAATGTCAAAATTACCGTTGCCTCAGGAGAATTGAATGCACCTCTGAAGTGACCTTGGGAAAATCAAGATTTCTCCTAGCATGGTTGGCCAAATGACTTGCTTGATGATTTAAATGATAACTAGACAGAAATAAATTTCCAATGAGCTATCATGAGCTCAATTTGGAGTTGATGAAGACCTTCAAAAGTTGATTGCAACAGCGCTCTGCCTTGAGGCAGCCTCATTCTGCTCATTTTGACTAGTGTTGGGAGATTTGATTTTTGACAGGGTAAATGGAATCCAAATTGCATAATTCCACTTGTGTTGGAAATTAGACTCCAATAGCTTTCCAACGAGCTATCACACGCTCAATTTGGACACCGGGAAGGCCTCGAAAAGCTTCCCGAAAAATGCACTATGTGGCAAGAGGCAAGAGCGACCCACTTGAGGGGAGCGACCCACTTGAGCATTTCAGCCAGTGTAAAAATGAATGGGAGCGACCCACTTGGGGGGAGCGACCCACTTAAACAACAAAGCCCAGAAATTTGTGTTTTGTGCCCAGTTTTGATTCAAGTTGACTCCAACAACTTGCAAGTAGGTTTTAATCATTGTTCAATGGATTTTTAGCATGATTATGATATATTTGATGTTGGGCAATAAGCCATGCTTGGAGAAAACCCTACATTCACCATGCAAATGATTTCTCAAGGGTTTTGAAATTGTATGGGCAGTTTTGTGGAAAATTTGAAAACTTTCAAATGGTGGAGATGTTCACACCCTAGCACGTTGTATAGATGATCCTCACACTTTCAGTTATCATCTTGTTGCTGCTGTTCATGCTCTTTCATATTTTGCACAGTCTTATGTCGACTAATCTATAGCCCTCATTACCATAATATCACCATTGTTGTTGTTATCATTATATTACCATTGTGATAGTAATTTGTGTCACTATGGTCATGGTCTTCTCCCTGTTCTCCAGTTCATAAACACAGTCCTCTACTTGTTTGCTTCTTTGACAAACTTTGCCCATCATTACCAAAAAGCTTGCCCCATACTTTGCAGTTGGCATTCATTTGTGAAACTCACTTATGGTCAAAGCAGTGATAGTTTTCATGCCACTAAAACAGAGCCATCTTCATTGTAATTTTGTTTGCCTATGATACTTTGGCAGTGCGTGATATCTATTGGGTGTTGAACATACATTATAACTTTTCTTTCACTGCATCTATATCAGTATACATAGTGCCAATATCTTGTTCCAGGCCATGTCAGAGACAGAGTCAGTGTATGAGCAGGAGTCGGAAAGTGACTCAATCGTTGAGGTTGATGCACTGAGATGGAGCATACCAGTGCACCAGTAGTGGTAACATATCAGAGAAGCCACAGAGCTTTGTTTCAACATCACGACGAGTACTATCTCCACATGGGGTGGAAGGGGTCTCGTTGACTTCATCAGCAATGCGAGTACTATCTCCACATGGCGTGGAAGGGGTCTCGCCTTCTTCATCAGCGCAGGTACATTCACAGGATCATGATAGAGACAAAGACATGCTTCGTCACATGAAAGGCCATTATTGGGCTCGCATGCATGTCTGCAAGGCGAGAATGAAGATTCTGAAGAGGAGGTAGAGCGAAACACTAAGACGGCGGAAAAGGCCTAATCCACTTCGGATTTTGGCCGAGGCTTCATTGAATGAGCAAGATACATGATGGAGGGTTTTCACTCCGAATTTGGGCAAATTCGGAGAAAATTTTGTCATTTTCAAATTTTTGGGTCAAAAAACAGGTTTTTCAGTTAAGCGGGTCGCGCACTCATGCGCTCACTTTTTTTTGGGACACTTGCTGGAGGAAATTTTTGCATTTTTGGATTTTTCATGGTTAGTTATGCATCCTCAGAAGTCAACTAAGCATTTCATCCAAATCTGGATGGTCAAAGAGCTCAAAAACACCATGAAAACCACCTTGCTGCCACCTTTTGCACCAGCAGGAAGTACCTCTGGGAGAATGAGGTTTTGGAGGGTCAAATGAGCTCCAAATTCAGAAATTCCACTTGGGTTGGATATTCAACATCCAGGGATTTCCAACGAGCTATCATGAGCTCAATTTGGATGCCGGGAAGTACCTCAAATTTAGGCTGGAAAACGCGCGACCCACTCGGCTCAAGAGCGACCCACTTAAATTTTTCCTGAATTTTCAGCTGCCAGCTCAGATTTTCGCCTAGTATGGACCAGTTTTGCTTATGGATAGAATTTTGGGGTTTTTATGATGTAAATTCATGTTTGACATGTAACTTTGGCTTATTTTTATCTATTCTAGAAGATTCACTCTCAAAAGGGTAAAAAATCATGTAATGGATCAGTTTCCACTCTTTTAGAGGCAAGTTGTTAGCTGCCCAGATTGTAGTTCCATGATTAGAATTGGTTGAAACTGATCCCTGAAGAGGGAATTCGACCCCTAGAGGTGGGGAAAGGTGTTAGAGTGATCTATATATTGTAATTTCTCAATCATTTTCGGAGGTTGGAGAGGTTGGACTCTTGGGATACTTTTGATATCATTGTACATATTTTTCATATTTTGGCTAAGGAAAGATCAGGGGTTTTGCGGCACTTGTTGGGATCCTTGTGGTGTTCTGTTCTTGATGGTGTTTCTTCTTTTTTTACTGTAAGTTTCTTCATGTTTAATGTATGCCATCCTTTCATTATGCTTCTGAACTAAATTGAATGAGTGAGTAAGGTTGAATCCATTGTTTACAGTGCTTGGCCTTTGAATTCAGTTAGTTCTATATGTTTTCAGCTGTTTGGAGAGGATCCAAGTTCTTCTTTGCCCTCTTCAGCTCCTCGTCAGTCTAATATGTCCATATATCCAATCGAAAGCATCAAGACGTTCACCTACCTCGCCCCAATTTGAAATCTGCAAAGGTCTGACCTTATCCCCGGACCCAAAATTTGTTTTCCCATTTCTCCAGCGAAAACCCAAAAAACCAAAAAACAAACATACCTATCAAATTACTAGCCTAAAATCAATATCAGTGTTTCATTTAGGTCATCTCAGATCCCATTGGACAGCTTTCACTGAGTTTGAACTGGAGAGAGCCCTCTCCTGTCCTCGTAGGGCTAGCTACGAGGCTGAGCGTGGTTTGATGTTGCCTCGAGTCTCGTCTCTTTCAGCCTGTGGCAGATTCGAGTGCTAACACAGGGAAAGCTTGCTGCTCAAAAACGCTCTATATTCTATTGTATATTAACCATGGAATCATGAAACAATTACAATTCACTCTTCTTAGAAGAGTCTCCTGCACTCTACTAACTGTCTCACACTGTCCTGGACAAAATTGACCTACACTTAGCCAATTCTCAGCCTCTAAACAGATTTCCTTTCTTACGCAATTACTGATGAATGTAATCCCTATCCTTTAGGAATTTTGGCCTTCCTAAACTACGCAAGTATCATGGGCACTCCAATGGATGTATGGTTGCATGCAAGCAACCTAATAATCACACAACTGATAATTAACCTCCCTTTAATCTTTGTCTCAACTGGGTCTTCACTGGAACTGACATGCATGCAAATATTAATAGTAAATCATTAGTTGTATGGCAGATCACTAATTGTGAATTAAATAATATTTAATTCACTTGATCTCTCACTAGTGAAACAAACAGTTACAACTAGTTCAACTGACTCTAACTCACCTAATTGAGTTAATTGATTACTCATGCATTAAACTAATGCACCAACTGCATTTCGAGCTCCATAACTAATAGAATTACTATGCATGCCTCACCAACCACCCTCAAATCGAAATTTATGAGCTAACTGAGTTTATCACACTCAGTTAACTATTACAAGTGATCACGAGATAAGTTTACATTTTATTGTCCAATTTAATTAAGGGAAAATTAAATTAGACAATGTACCAAATTAATTAATTAATTTGGCCATCACACTAATGTATTGCTAGGACCTATTGGTCCCACACTACTATGTGTCCTGCAATTTATTATTGGAATTCAATATATTTTTCTCTAGATTTCTTTTTTGAGCTACAAAAAGACACCATACTTGACAAGAGGTCAAGGACATCGACAAGAGGAAGTGTCAAATATCTTCGAGTGGGGATTAAAGGAACAAATCATTCAAAGGCCAAATGGATTGAAATTGGGAAGGTGAGGGAAATGTACCCTCACCTTTTTAGCAACTTAATATGATGTTTTGGGGTCCAAAAGCTTCTAGTGGGGAGGAATGATTAGGGGCTCAGTTTTATGCTCAAAAATAAAAGTTCTCATAATGGATCAGAACTTGAATCCCTGCGTAGTGCTCATCTTTTTGAATCCGACGCACTTCGTTTCACAAAAAATGGACTTCGTATGCTCACGGAAGTGAGTTATGTTCACTTTGCTAAACATAAATTTAAAAAAAAAATGACAGTCAGATGCCTAGTCAACAATCCGTACTGTTGACGTGGCATGCTAACTATGCAGGGTAATTTTTGGTATTTTTCTCTGGCGAATGGTGAGCTACCAAGTGGCAGCATGGTACTGGTCGAATTTTAGGTTATTTGGTGAAATTATATTGGTTCAATTTGGGCCAATTGGGTGAGGACACGTTGTGCAGCCTCGGGCCTCCACATGCACACCCCCAAGGTTGTATGGTGGAATAAAATTTTTGGTTAAGTCCAGGGTGAGGCATCGAGGTTCGACCCCGTGACCTCCCACTAGCCAGTGCCACGCCTTACCGTTCCGCCCGCACAATAGATCTTAACATAAAAATGTATTAACATGTACTTAAACTTTCAAATGGTGTATAGTAAGGAAAGGTGGGGACCAACCCCCAATCCATAGGACTACAACGCAAGGCCACATGTGGGAGCCAATCCGTAATGTGGAGTTAACACATTAAAACCATGCTTGAATAAACCTCAAACCTCCATTAATCAAAGCTAATCCACATTTAATTCTGGATTATCTTAAGTGCTTAATTAGCACTAAGCAGTGCTTAATTAGCGCTAAAATTTCAATTAACTTAATGACAGAATAAGTTAACGGACCCCCAAATTCGGCGGAGACTTCTAGTTTAGCTCCAGTTAACTAATTTAGGGCTTGAAATAGTGCAGAAAATGTAAATGGTCATAACTTTTGGAGTTTTCGACCAATTCAGGTGCAGAAAGATGCTAGGTGACCATTTTTGGGCATTATGGACTCATTGGTGCAGGTTATAGGAGCAAAGGAGCATTTTAAATAGGTCAAATTTACAATTTGAGCATAATATAGAGGCCCAAGCCATGGAAGCTGGACCAAGGAGGTGTATCCCAAGAGGGGTGAACTCCTTCATAAAATACCTGTGTTGATATTTTGTATGGTTATGTTCTGTACTTTATTTGCTACTGTTTGGCCTTTGTGTTTATGTTAAAATTTTCATTAAATTGACATGAAAAACACTCATGAGACATGATAGTTTTCAAGAGAACGTGAACCCTTAAGCACATATAATACATTGAATTCATAATCTGAAAGAGTAATTAGCACAAAAACACTAACATACTCCATTCAGATCAAGAGAGAATATTCGTGCGCCACCAACCATTTAGTTCATTTTATCTTGTTGTTAAAAATGAAATAAATAAATAAAAATAAATAAAATAAAATAAAATTATAATGGTGAAAACCTATTTGGGGTATGGTTAGACAAAGTATTAATTGAAAACTAGCCTGCTGGAGATCAAGACATTATTTTTCTTTTTCAGTAACAACCATATTTTTCAAACGTTGTTTCATTTGTAATCTTCCTACTAATACTAAAGGCCGAATGTTTCTATTGACACTGAGACCGGACCTATCTATTGATAGCAAAGGCCAAATGCTACTATTAACACTTAGTATAGATGTACCTATTGATATTGAAAACCAAATTTTGTTGTCGATACTGGAAATGGTACACTATTAATTTATAATCATTAAAGAATATATTCTAATTGCTAATCCTGATATTGTAATCCTTGTTAATAACTAGTTGTAGTCATGCTTGATGATAACATTCTTTCGTTGTTACAATGGATGATGTTGATGTTGCACCATCTTCATTACCACTATGATCGCATAAAGGGGACCTACCAACGATGTTTACAATGAGTTCTACCTGTATGCACTACCAACTAAGTCAACATTGTCTTAATCAATCGTTGTGTCAACACAATTGGTAAGTAATTGACATGTACTTTCTCTCATTTACTCGCAATCTTGTATTTAAGTGTGATATCACCACACTGCGAAAGTGGCTGAGGATGGCCTTCATTTCAGTTTCTGGGGCGGGATTCACATCGTACCTTTGTACGATACATTATTGATACCTTGACATGACATGATGGTTAATTAAATTTCACATGCATAGGATCATTCTCAAACTATCCATTGCAACCCCTCGTCATTGTTACTCTAACATGAATTATCTCAAGATATGTTTGTATTATTCCTAATTATGGAATTACAAAAACCAAAAAATGCTTTGTTGCAACTAAATTTTCCAGATTCTGTAAAATTTGACACCCTCCTTCCAACAAGAAATTGAATGCAACTATTGCTGCACTTGTACTAGTGTTTTGTACAAATGACCAGAACTATGGGGGAAGTGGTTGTGCATCACAAACCTAATTCCACTAACGCACTGAGAGATTACCCATGAGCCTACAATTTTTTTGAAAATGTTGATTGGTTGGAATACTTTAATAGGATGTGTCTACTTAATGAATATATTGCTTTAGAGTTTGTGAATTTTTTTACAAAGAAGGGTTCTCTTGTGAAGGAAACTCAGATAGAAGTTATAGAGGAAGTCATCTATAGAGTGATAACTTTGACTTGTACCGAGATATGTCAATTTAGTAGAAATATTTCAGTCCCAACAACCAAGGCCATATTTTTGCATGAGGGTGATAATGTAATAAATAAAGGAAGAGGAGTGGATATAACCTTACTCCCACACCCTTAGAAGTATGTAACACATTTCATTCAAAATTTTATCACTTGTGAGGGTCAATTTGGAATAATTTTAAACTACCATTTTGAATTGCTGGCACACCTTCACAGTGGGAAATTTTTTAAACATGTATTATTTCCTATTGAAGTCATTGGAACATATGGCACTTGCTATTTGACAAGCTAAACACAATGAAACCTATGTAACAAGTGATGGTATTATTAAGCTAATTATCATTGAATAATTAGAATGATAGGGGAGAACTTGGGAAATATTATTGGTTTATACAAGAGGAACATCCCTAGAGGAGGTAGAATTTGATTATGAAGGGTATAGAAAAGATATTGAAACAGAGGAAGAAGGGAAAACAAAGAGAATTTATTCCTCTATTGACACACTTGTTCAAGACCCTCATGTTGATACCCTTGAATAAACTCATGATCCAGGTGGATATTGGTGGTCACCCGCCTATTCCACTTGGGGCCCCACCATTGTCTCTTTTAGTTTTTCATTTTCGACACAAGTTACTATTTTTAGCAGTTTTTCGGGTCTTGAACTTCTGGAGCCATTTTGAGGCCCTAAACGACGTTTTTTTGGGAAAATAGAGAGAAAAATGGGTCCATGGATCGATGTTTCTCATTCAAAATTTTTAGTCCTCGGATAGGTCTTTCTAACGATGTATGGTACACGTCAAACGGAGATCGTATGCCAAAGTTACACCCCTGGGAATTCGAAACACCAATTTACCCAAACGGGGCCCATAGTTTTGGCACTTCATCTCCTAGGGTTAGGGTTTTGGCTGTTTAGGATTTCCCATTGTTTCTAAATAATAAATAGGCCCTCGAGCCTCATTGTAACTCAGTTTAGAGGCCAGTAGTCACCACATCTCTTCTCAGAGATAGCTACTAGTGCCCTAGCTAGTTTATTTCCATTCTGTTTGTAAGCAAATTTCAGTTCTTTGATATTAATGAAATGAAGTGTTATTTCCGCTGCATATTTGTATTTATGGTTATATGTTTATTCTATTGCATTCCTGCATAAATCTGGATCAGTGGTATCAGAGCAGTCTGCTTTTTCTCAATCTTTCTTTGCATGTCCCCAACGAGGTCGGGGTATAAGGAGTTAGGGCTCGATCTGGTAGAACCTTTGCAAGATCAGCCTCGCAAACCCCGACGGACGCCCATGGGGATGAAAAGAAAGATGAGGGAGCAGGAGATCCTATCAAAATATTGCTCGAGGAGTCCCTCGAAAAACAAAGGAACGCAATGATGGATAACTTTGCCCAGATCCTTCAACGGCTGCCCACCAGTGGCGCATCTGCATCCAGCAGCCACTCTGGAGGTGCGAATCCTTTTAAGGTACAAGTAAATTTTGACATTCCCATATTTGAGGGTCAAATAGATGCAGATTCCATAGATAGATGGCTGAATATATTAGAAGGATATTTCTCGGTTCATGACTTTTTCAACAGGGAGAAGATTATTTTTTCACTCCTCAAAGCTGCCCCCCATGTCAAGGATTAGTGGGAAACCCACTGTGAGAAAAAGGACAAGACATAACCCTCTCTGTTCTCGACCATACCCACTTGGAATTATTTCCAAGATGCCATCAAGGAACAATACTATCTCGTGGGGAGCTATGAGGACAAGTACATACAATGGACCATGCTATGACAACAAAGGGATCAAGATGTGCATGAGCTGAAGAATTTGTTCCATACCCTACACACCAAGTTGGGTATCAAAGATTCAGAGAAACATATGGTGTTAAAGTATCGCAGTTGTCTGCACAGATACATTCAGGAGGAAATGGAGTTCCTCGACATCTCCTCGCTTGGTACGACATACCGGTATGCTGCCAAGATTGAACATAAATTCAAGCAGAAGAAGAGAGACTTTGGATCTGTGAATCAAAAGCAAGGGAAGGGTGCTACCAAATCACAGAACAAAGGATAGAGCCAAGGCTTGATGACTTAAGACAACCTGTCGAAGCCATAAGAAAATAATAACACTGCAAAGCCAAAGAAGGACACGGGAAAGTGGTATGAGTTCCATAAGAGCTCCACTCACAACACAAGTGAGTGTCGGGCCAAGCAGTTGCTGGTGGCCGAGATGAGGGCTTATGAGTCAAATGCATGCTCCGACTCTGAATTAGAACCTGACAAGGGGAATGACAAAGGGAAACAGATTATTGATGTGGAGCCCAATGCCACTGTTGCCACTACGAAGATCCAGAAGGAGGAACCGGAAGATCCAGAGGAGGAGAAACATCTCTTCCACTCCCAAATGTGGGCAAAGGGCTCCCCAGTATGGTTCATTGTCGACAATGGGAGCCAAAATAACCTCATTTCAGCAGACGCTGTGAAGCGGTTGGGCTTGTCGACCACAGCTCACCCACATCCATACACCATCGAGTGGCTTCACCAAGGACGAGATCTCTGCGTTAGCCAGCCGTGCCGCCTTCCCTATAGAATCAAGCCCTTCACGGATGACGTATTATGTGATGTTGCTCCTATTGATGTTTCTAATGTATTATTAGGACAACCATACTTGTGGAAGCATCATGCTGTGTATGAGTCTCAGCCTCAAACTATTATTGTTACTTTGGGAAATAAGTTGTACAGGATACCAGAGGTATCACCTCTTGTCGCTATCTCTTTGGTTACTGCAAAACAATGCAGTAAGCTCATTTCCCAAACTAGGAAATTCATTTTCCTGATGATCCACCCCCAGGGCAAGAAGAAGACTATGGCCATGACCTCCAGACAGGGTTCCTATGCACGACAACAACAAATGGATAAGGTTGTGGAGGAATACGGGGACATCTTCACCTCACCCACAGGGGTTCCTCTGCACTGTCAGGTCAAGCACCCGATTGATCTGACCCCAGGTGTGCCGCTACCCAATGTACCTATCTATCGGCACTCTATTTTGGAGAACGATGAAATCAAGAGGCAGATTCAGGAGCTACTGCAGAAAGGTCACATCCGACCAAGTTCATCACCCTGTGGGAGCCCGATCATGTTGGTACAGAAGAAGGATGGGACGTGGAGACTCTATATTGACTATTGGGCGCTGAACAAGATCACTGTCTGGAATAGGTACCCGATCCCATGAATTGATGACCTTCTGGACCAAATCAAAGGTGCAAAATATTTTAGCAAGATCGACTTGAAGTCTGGGTATCACCAGGTACCAATTGAACTCTCTGATGTGTGGAAGACTACCTTCAAAGCCAAGGAAGGCCTTTTCGAATGGCTGGTCATGCCTTTCGGGTTGACGAATGCTCTCGCAACCTTCATGAGGATGATGGACGACATCTTGCAGCCATTCACCAACTCATTTGTAGTGGTTTACTTGGATGACATTCTGATCTTCAGCCAGACTTGGGAAGAGCACCTTCACCACATCCCGGTGAGTCCTATCTACCTTTGTGGCAGCACAAGTGTGCGATTTGGAGAAGTGCACTTTGGCATGACCAGGTTCAATATCGGGATACATTATTGATAGATGGGGGTGCATGGATCGACCAAGATTGAGTCGCCGGGATTGGCTATCTGACTATGTATAACCACAAACTTCAGGTCTGCTAATTTCTACAGAACAGGTTCGGTGTTGGGATTCTCTCATATCACTTGGCCCATGATTCAAGTCACGAGAGGAGGCTGAGAGAAAAATTCTTTGGTCGGAACACTCCAGAAAAGGCGTTCACAGAATTGAAAAATTGCCTCTGTTCTGCCCCAGTGCTCACATTACCAGACTTGCAACAACCATTTGAGATCGAGACATATGCCTCTGACTATGCTATTGGGGCAGTTCTTACTCAACAGGGACATCCAATGGCATATCATAGTGAGACATTGTCTGACAAAGTTTGCAAGTATCCCACTTATGACAAAGAAATGTATTCCATTGTGCAAGCTTGTCGACAATGGAAGCATTACATTTTGGGGAAGGAAACAATCATCCACACATACCACCAACCCCTGCAGGTCATACAGACACAAGGGAAGTTGCAGTATGATCGCCATCAGAAGTGGTCCACATATCTGCAACAGTTTCATTTGAAAATCAAGTACAAGAAGGGTAGCACCAATAATGTTGCAGATTGCCTCAGCCGATCACCGATCATGGCGCTCACCACCGTTTTCAACTCTTGTGGGCACGAGACTTCTGATTGGCCGCTTCTCTACGAGAGCGACCCAGAATTCAGCCACACTTACAAGGCACTCTTGGGGGGTACGCAAGTTCCAAATTTTCAGCTCCAAGATGCACTTTTATGTCACCTGGGACACCTTTGTGTTCCTTCAAGTGAGCGTGCCAAGATGATATGGGAATCACACTACATTCAAGTCGTTGGGCATTTCAGGGTTGAGAAAATAGTAGCTATATTGTATAAGTATTTCTATTGGCCGAACCTTCGAAAGGATGTCGAGAAGCACATCAGATCCTGCACTGCCCGTGCCATTGCCAAACTGACCATCAAGAAGAAAGGCCTATATACTCCGCTACCTACCCCTAGTTGACCTTGGGAATCCATCTCCATGGATTACATGTCGGGCCTGCCTTCTACTAAGCATGGAAATGACAGTGTTTTCGTGGTCGTTGACAAAATCTCGAAGATGGCCATTATGGCGGCCTACAAGAAGAATATCACAGCAGAAGCCACTGCTAAAATCTTCTTTGAACAAGTGTGGGTGCACTTTGGGATCTCATAGTCTATCATATCAGATCGGGATAGCAAGTTCCTCAACACATTTGGTCCAGCCTCTGGTCAATGTTGGACACCAAGCTCACCAAGTCCACAAATTTCCATCCCTAAACAGATGGCCAGACAGAGGTCATCAACAAAATGATTGTACACATTCTGCGCATGTACAATTCAAAGCATCCACGCACATGGGAAGAGAGCCTCCCCTATGTACAACATAGTTATAATCAGGCTCTCCACAGTTCAATCGGCCATAGCCCCTTTCAGGTGGGCTTGGGATTCCAGCCACTATGTCCCATTGACGTAGCCATGCCATTTGCGGCTACTCAGGCCGATTCGGCTCATGTCCAGTCTGAAGTTGACAAAGAAAATAGCTTCATAGAGCGCATTCAACACATCTGCCAATAGGTTCATGACATATTGGACAAAGCCAATGCTAAGTACAAGCAACGCCATGATCAACACTGGCTGCCACACAACTTCCAGGTGGGCGAAAAAGTTTGGCTATATTTGCAGAAGGAGCGCCTCACTGGACCCCAACACAAGCTTTGCCCACTCCGATATAAGCCATACACCATCACCAAGGCTATAGGGAACAATTCCTTCGAGCTTAGTATTCCACCATTCCTTGGTCTGCACCCAACATTCAATGTGGACCGCCTTCGTCCTTACTTCCCACCTCTACTGGACACCTCTGACATTGTAGAACAACTCACACCAACAGAGTTAAACCCATACTGCATGGAATAGGCCACCATAGATTGTATCATGGACATGAAAATCAAGAACACTCGCAAATAGAATATCCAACTATATCGGGTTGTCAAAGCTGGCCAACTCCTGCACCAAGGAAAGTGGTTCACCAGGGACCAAGTTCAGCAGAAATTTCCTCATCTCATGGAGGAAATTCACGCAATGGGGACCATTTCTTCCTAAGGGGGGAGGAATGATCCAGGTGGATATTGGTGGTCACCTTCCTATTCCACTTGGGGCCCCACCATTGTCTCTTTCAGTTTTTCAGTTTCGGCACAAGTTACTATTTTTAGCAGTTTTTTAGGTCCTGAACTTCCGGAGCCATTTTGAGGCCCTAAAAGACGTTTTTTGGGAAAACAGAGAGCAACATGGGTTCATGGATCGATGTTGCTCTTTCAAAATTTGTATTCCTCGGATAGATCTTTCTAAAGAGGTATGGTATGCATCAAACAAATATCGTATGCCAAAGTTACGCCCCTGGGAAGTTGAAACATCAATTTACCCAAACAGGGCCCATAGTTTTGGCGCTTCATCTCCTAGGGTTAGGGTTTTGGCTGTTTAGGATTTCCCATTTTTTCTAAATAATAAATAGGCCCTCGAGCCTCATTTTAACTCAGTTCAAAGGCTTGTAGCTACCACATCTCTTCTCAGAGATAGCTACCAGTGCCCTAGCTAGTTTTATTTCCATTCTGTCTGTAAGCAAATTTTAGTTCTTTGATATTAATGAAATAAAGTGTTATTTTCGCTGCATCTTTGTATTTATAGTTATATTTTTATTATGTTGAGTTCCTGCATAAATCCAAATCAACTCATCTTGTTGATACATCAACAAGGGATTCTTGTGTTGAGGAAGGTTTGTATACTAAATTACTAGTGGATATAATCAACAGGAAATTAGAAAGTTCAAATTTTGGGGCTTGACCTATTCTGTAGGAACAACCCCCACAAATGAAAGTTAAGAAGAGGTCACTAAGGAAGTATGTCGGTGGTAAATTTTGAAAGAGGAGGGTCAAGGTCATTCTCATAACATCACCTTCTCCATCGTCTAAAACACCCACTACTATATAGTAGACGAAGGAGTCAAAGGGGCAACCCTATAAAGACAAATAAGAGGACTCTAAACATAAACAAGATGATATATCCCCTTCATTAAGTCAAAATTTGACCTCCTATCTCAACAAGATGTTTTAAGGAAAGAAAATGATTTAAGAAAACAACTTACAATGCTGAACAAAAAATACCAGATTGAGAAACCCTCAGGACTAGAAACCTTAGCTGAGGTAGTAGAGATGATGGATGCACCTCATTCTCCCTTAGAAAGTAGAAAATATGGAAAATCATTATGTAAGGCTTGTGGTGATGTGTATATGTAAACTTGAAGGTTTATCATGAAATTTCCAATTACAATGTTTAGGTTTTTACGAAATTATGTCAATTACATTAACACATAAACATGATTTTAAACTCAATTTTTCAGAAAATAATGAACACATAAGTACCATAACAGTATACACAAGACAACAAATGATGAAGGAGTTCACCCCTCCTGGGCTACATCTCCTGTTCTAGCTTCCAATGTTGGGCCTCTTTCATTATGCTAAACAATATGTGTTTACATCAATTTGAAATTCTTAGAATGAAAAAAAATGTCTCCAATGGCTCCAGAATAGTAAAAAACCCCTAGTTGGGCTCTTTCTACACTAAAAAAGGTCTAAAATTGACTCACCTATGCTCTAGAGAAGTTTTCCTACTAACTGTCCTCCAATTCACACCCACCTGCTATCCGTTCTTCAAATTCCACCTTTTGCGGTCGCGTGGAGGATAATTTTTCCCCACACCAACGAGATTCCCTTCGGTTCGGTTGAAATTTGTTGAACCATTAGATTGAATATGTCACCCCATGAACCGATAAAAATGCACCACTTGGCGCAATATTTGTCATCGAATCGGGGGTCAATTTAAACCAATGTTGGATGGAAGGTTGTGCATTCGAATCCACTAGAGGTCCGTTGAGGCCATACCAAAATTCTACTCCAATCTCGAGAAGCCACATGGTGGCCTCCCACTGTCCCATGTGGCCTCTCCTGATTAGGCCACCTAGTCAAACCCTCATCTAATGAAAAGGCTGCACCATAACAAGCGGACCAACGATGGAAACTTGTCCTTATATCATTGGCCCATAGGAGGTATAATCAACCTGGACATTCATTTCCTAGTTAGCGTACAGAATTTTGACTTGGTATCCCTGCAACTACATTTTTTAAATTTTAGTTGTTTGGAAAATAAGCCAGTACACAATATCGGGAGCATACGATATCAATTTTGAGTGAAACAAATTTTGTTAAATTGAGGGAGACGATGTATTCTCTTTGGCACCGGTTTTGAGCTATTTCGAGCACTTTGAAATTTCAGCATTATATTGATCCACTAGATCATTCCTCACCAATGGATATTTTGGAACTCCAAAAGCTCATTCTTAGTAAAAAAAATAGATGAGGGTATAGTTACCTCACCCTTCTAGTCTCTATCCACTTAGCTTTTCTTGGATTTGTTGCTTTGAGATTTTCATGAAAGTACATCAATTTCCTTGATTTTGGAGTCCTTGTCTTGCTGTCAAAGATGACATTTTTCTACGGCCCTTGAAGGAATATAACATTCCCTCATCGGTCTTCAATCAGTGGAAACTTATTCAATTTCAAGTTCACTTCACCTTGAACATTTTCGCCATAACAATTCTTAGCAGGTCTAGCCTTGCACACTGCTCGACTCTTTAGCAAATGTGATCACCATTGTCATGCACCCTCCTCCTTCAAAGAAAAAACATTATGCAACCTAGATGAAAATGTTTTTGAACCAATGTCATTTTTTTCAAATATATTTTCATTTTCTTTTTGACCCCTGTATTATTTAACATTGGAATCTTGTTCACACCAATGTTCACCAATGATGCATCCTGCTGCAATTTCACTTCATGTTATTTACCTATTTTAGGATGAAACTTGTTACACTCATGAAACATCTTATCACATGAATTAGAAACCTCAATGAAATAAAATTTCAAATTTGATTCATATCCTTGAAAGGATTTAGATGTATCAACATCTTTGTGCTTGAACATTAACAATGCAAAATTCTGACTAGCATTAACAATCCTCTTCATTTGTCCAACATTTACAAGAGATAAAATCAATTTACTGCTATGTGCCCTAACAATGTATTCAATCTGATTCTTTAACAAATGATATTTATTCTCATGGAGATGAAAAATATCTCTCCTTTCATAAAGATATGGGCTTCCCAAAACAATACCACATATATCAAGAAGCACTACATAAAGTTCAACTTCATCAAGAAAGTTTGCAGTGATAGAAAATCTAAGTATGCATTTCCTTGTCACTTGTTATTTTTCATTCTCACATAACCAACCTAAAGGATAAGGTTAAGGATGAGGAATGGTTTCTAAATTCAACTTCTTGACAATATCTTTAAAGATAACATTTTCTTATGAACCACTATCAAACAATGTGTCTATCTTGGTATGTTTTGAAATAACTCTAATGTGGAAAAGCTCAATTCTTGTTTTTTCGTTTTTGAGTTTCATTGAGACTATTTGAAGAATAATACTTGCAATGTCCTTACCTTTCAATCCCATGGCTGTGATATTTGTTTCATCCCCGAAATATGATCCTAATTCATGTTGTATGGTTGCAACAACCTTTTATTTCTCCTTGTTTTTAAACTTTTTGGGTCTCATCTTAGGATGAAATTTCTAGCAATGATCTTCATCAAGGCCCTCTTTGGAACAATGTTTGCATGTGAGTTTTTCCTTCTCCATCCTGATGGAAACATTCTTATTCCATTTTCCTTTTAACTTTCCCTTTCCTTTGTCTCCAAACTCAAAGGATTTCTCACTTGTTTCATAATAAACATTCTTCCCTCGTACTTCTAGATATGTGACCTATACAAAAAATTCATCTAAATTTGTAGGGTTAAAGATGATAATAGTGTGTCTGAAGTAGCTATGTAAAAATCCAATGCATTTGAGTAAAGTGTCTTGAGAAGATAAATCTATACCCAAAATAAATGCTCTCCTTCTAAACTCTTGGGTATAACATTGCATACTTTGACCCTTTAATTTCCTAAAGTTTTTCCAATCCATGATAGCTTTCTGCATGTATTCTAAAGGATAAAAGTGTCCTATTAATGCAGCAACAACATCATTCCGGTAAGATAAAACCTTACCATGTCTCTTCAACCTATTGAGTTTTGGCTTCCCACCAAATCAGTGCTGCACTTTCCAACCTTAATTAAACAAGCTGAATATTTGTAACATTATCCTTGATCTTTTGTATCCTGCAATACACTTCAAGTTGAGGAACCAAATTATCTGATTTCTCAGCATTTACCTCTTCATTATACATAGGCAATTCAAACTTTATTCTAAGTTTCAAAAGTGGAGTTTTACCATGTCCCCTTGGAGAATGTGGAGGTGTTTGTGAAGGGGTTGTTATAGATGATGATGATGGTGAATATGGAGGTGAGTATGGAGGTGAAGAACAAGGTGGAGTTAAAGGTGGATTTTCACCATTCCATCCATTCCATTTTGGAGGCTTGTACCCATCTCCTCCATCTCCTTTTCGAGGTTTATCTCCATATCCCTTTGGAGGATTGAAACTCTCACGTTGCAACCTTGTATTCCTATCTTCATAGAGAACTTTCACCATATGTTTCATGTCAAATAATTCTTTCCTAAAATACTTCTCATCTTCAGTCATATTGTCAAGCTCTCCTTGATGTGCCATGATTGGTGAGGCTTTTGGTGAAACTTGAGGTGAAACTTATGTTGGAGATTTTGGAAAATATGCTCCCCTTGGCCTTGCTTGAGGACTTACTCCCACAAGTTTTCCTTCTCCTCTTTTGAGCTTCAGACTTATAAGCCTCATAAACACTTGTGGCAAAATTAAACCCTCAAAACAACCAAATAACCAAAGAACCCAAGATCTGATACCAAATTGATATTTATATGTAAACTTGAAGGTTTATCATGAAAATTTCTAGTACAATGTTTAGGTTTTTATGCAATTATGTCAATTACATTAACACATAAACATGATTTTAAACTCAATTTTGCATAAAATAATAAAGACATCAATACCATAATAAAATACAAAAGACAACAAATGATGAAGTATTTAAGCCCTCCAGGGATGCATCTCTTGGTCCAACTTCCAATGTTGGGCTTCTTTCATTAAGCTAAAAAATATGTGTTTAAATCAATTTATAGTGCTCGGAATGCAAAAAAAATGTCTCCAATGGCTTTAGAACAGTCAAAACCCTCAATATGGGCTCTTTTTGCACTAAAAAACGTCTAGAATTATCTGACTTATGCTCTAAAGGATATTTCCTACTAATTTTCCTCCAATTCGAACCCACCTGCTATCCATTCTACAAATTTTTCCTTTTGCGGCCACGTGGAGCAACAAATTTTCCCCGCGTTAGTGAGATTCCCGCCAGTTTAGGTGCAATTTTTTGAACCATTAAATTAACTATGTCCCCCTATGAACCGATAAAAATACGCCACTTAGCGGAATTGTCGTCATCGGTTCAGGGGTTAGTTTAATCTAATTACCTCCGATTTCTTGACCCAATGCTTCAAACTGTGGTTCGGGCCTAGTTGGGTTAACACCCTCCAGTGGTAAGATTTAATTTTCATGTAAATAACTTTAACCAAACCTAGTATATAAACTGTGATTTCCATGTGGTTGTGGTATGGTTCCCTCTAGCATATAAATTAACCGCACATTCTCAAAATGTTCATGTGATATGGAACTCCCGACTGCTAGCTGCATATAATATAAAACTTAACCTACACCATAACATTAAAATTTCAAACTCATTCACATGTGACCTAACCACCAGTTCAAATGGTGGTTTGAAACTGTGGTGACTCTGGTTCTCAATCTTGCCAGCTTCATATAATATAAAACTTAACCTACACCATAACATTAAACTTTCAAACTCATTCACATGTGACCTGACGACCGGTTCAAATGGTGGTTTGAAACTATGGTGACTCTGGTTCTCAACCGTGGTTGGCATATAACGTAAAGAATAAATTGTGTTATGGGGCTGAGGGTTAACGTCACGGCCCGACCCCAAAACTATTCTGATTCAACCTTAAATAAAAGTCGACAATTATAGTTTAATAAGGAGTTACATAATAAGCGGGATGGTGGAGGGCTTTGCTGCTAGATGGAAGGTTGTGCGTTCAAATCCATTGGAGGTCTATTGAGGCCGTACCAAAATTTTACTCCAATATCGGGAGGCCACGCAGCCTAGATTAGGCCACCCAATCATACCCTCATCAAATGAAACTACACTATAAAAAATAAACCAATGGTGGACACTTGTCCTCATATCATTGGCCCGTAGGAGGTACAATCACCCTATATAGTCATTGTCAAGTCAGTGTACAGATTTCTGACTTGGCATCCTTGTAATTGCATTTTTTAAATTTTACTTGTTTGGAAAATTGGTCAAAACATGATATCTGGAGCATGCGATATTAGTTTTGAGTGAAACGAATTGCATTGCATTCAAGGCGACAAGATATTTTCTTTTGCACTAGTTTTGAGCCATTTCAAGCAATTTTAAATTTTAGCATTATACTGATCCATCAGATCATGTGGGGAACTCCTTAAAGAGGCAAGATATACACGAGATGAAGTCAAAAAAACTAAAACTGTCTCAGTAAGGGTAACAACATAATTTGAAGTGAAGTACATGGAGTTTTGGGCTGCCACATAAGAACCTGCTGAAGATGTTGTTTCCACACAAGAACTATCAATTGAAGCAAACCATATTGAGGGGATTGAAAATGTTGGTACAAAATAACCTTCCAATGATGCTACTGATACACAAGAACTAGTAGTTGAGGTAGTACAACTAGAAGAAGAGAAATAAATGGAAAAATAGGAGGATCTACAGAAATATATTGAAGAGATTGTTGTAATAGTAGAAGAGACAGTATGACCATAACTGATGATAGTTTGAGTAAAATATTTTTATTTGTTGAGTTAAGTAAAATGAGACAATTGGAAATATCATTATAGGAAAGGGTAATTCCATTAAGTGAGCATAGGATATTCATCCATGATCTTAAAGAAGCTTGGAATGAAGAGTCAATGATTCAAATTCTAAAAGAATGATCACATACATATAATAATTATCAATCTCTCCATCACACCACCTCATCTTTGTTACTCTGACATGAATTCTATCAATATATGTATGTATTATCCACATTAATTTCCAATTATGGAATTACAAAAACCAAATAATGCTTCATTACAACTAAATTTTTCCAAATTATGAAAAATTTGGCATCCTCCTCCCAAAAAACAATTGCATGCAACTATTGTTGCACTTGTAATAGTGTTTTGTATCAATGAACAAAATTAGGGGGTAGCGACTATGCATCATGAACCTGATTCCACTAATACACTATGAGATTACCCAAGAGTGTACAATTTTTTTGAAAATGCAGATTGGTTGGCATACTTTAATAGGATGTGTGGGTTTAATGAAGATATTGTTTTAGAGTTTGTGCATAATTTGAAAGAGCAGGGTTCACTTGTTAGGGGAATTTAGTTAGAAGTTACAAAGGAAGTCATGTATAAAATGTCGAATTTGACTTGTAATGGGATATGTTTTTTCAGTATAAATATTTCAGTCCCAACAACTAAGTCCATTAGTCTCAACAACCATACTTTTGGAGGAGGGTGAGAAGATTAAAAATACAGGAAGGGGAGTCCTTTTTCCCATGCACTTGGGAGGATGTAGCAGATTTCATTAATAAATTTATCACCTGTGAGGTTCAATTTGGAATAATTTTCAACTACCATTTTGAATTGTTGGCACACCTTCATAGTGGGAAATTAGTTAACATGTATTATTTCTTGTTGAAGTCATTGGAACACACGGGACTTAATGTTCGACAAGTTAAAAACAATAAAACCTATGTAACAAGTCATGGTTTGATTAAGCTCATTATCATTGAATCATTAGAATGATAGGGCCCCTATTGGGAAATATTATTAGTTTCTACAAGAGGACTAACCCTAAAGTAGGTAGAAATTAAGTCAGAAGAGTAGAGTGAAGATGTTGAAATAAAGGAAGTAGGGAAAAACAAGAGAAGTGATTCTTCTGTTGACACACTTGTTCAAGACCCTCATGCTGATACCCCTGAAGAAACTCATATTGCTGATACATAAGAAAGGGATTCTTGTGCAAAGGAAGGCTTGTATATTGAATTACCAGTTGATATAATAAATAGGAAATTACAAAGATCAGAGTTTGGGGCTTGTCCTATTATGTAGGAAAAACCACCACAGATGAGAGTTAAGAAGAGGCCTTTGAGGAAGTTTGTAGGTGGTAAATTTCCAAAGAAGAGGGTTAAGGCCACTATCATAGCATCATCTGCTCTATCGTTTAAAAAATCTAATGCTGTAGAAGAGATGATGGAGTTAAAGGAATAACCTGATAAAGAAAAATAAGAGGAGTCTAAATATAAAAAAGATGATATATCCCCTCTATTAATTCCAAATTTGACCTCCTATTTGGAAACAAGTTGTTAATTTAAGGAAAGAAAATGATGATTTAAGAAAGGCTCTTGCCATGCTAAAAGAAAAATCCTACATTGAGAAACCCTCAAGACTAGAAACATTAGCTGAGGCAGTAGAGATGATGAATTCACCTCATTATCCTCCTGAAACTAGAAAAGATAGAAATTAATTATGTAAGGATTATGGGGAACTCCTATAAGAGGTAGGATATACACAAGATGGAGTTCAAAAAAATGAAACAGTCTTCGTAGGGGCAAAAAAAAAATTTGATGTGAAGGACATGGAGTTTCAGGATGTCATAAAAGAACCTGTTGAAGATGTTGTTGTCACACAAGAACCGAAATTTCAAGCAAATAAGTCTGAGGGAATTGAAAAGGCTGGTATACAAGAACCTTAAAATGATGCTACTGGTACACAAGAACCATTAGTTGAGGCAATACAACTATAAGAAGAGGAATATATGGAAAAATTAGAGGATCTACAAAAATATATTGAAGAAAATGTTGTAATAGAATAAGAGACAGTATACCCAAAAACTGATGATCATTTGAGTAAATTATTTTTATTTGTTGAGTTAAGTAAATGGAGACAATTGGCAATCTCATTGCAAGAAAGGGTAATTCCATTAAGTGAGCATAGGATAATCATCCATGATCTTAAATAATCTTGGACTGAAGAGTCGATGATTCAAAGATTGAAATTGGACAAGGTTAAAAAGGAAAGGAAGAAAGAAAAGATGCAAGTGTTGGAATTAAAAGAAAAATTCCAATAACTACTTGAATATAAGGAGCATATGTACAACCTTTCACATACCATATTGAGTTGGAGAAGACCCTCTCCCTCCTACCCCATTTTTCTTCAAGAGAAACTTTTTCCTTTTTAGATTAACAAATATGAAAAAATAAAGATGATATGAAATGACTACCATTAAATAATTTCTTGAGACATTCAAGTAGAGTATTTTTGTAGAACAACATTTGTTGTGCGAGATGTATCTACATGAACTTTCTTTTTTTGGGGAAAACATCTATGATCTCTCACCATATGTTGGAGACATTGAGTTGAGGGAAATCATTCTTTTATGAAAAATAAAATTATTTGGAGGTTATCTCGCAAAACTATAAAAAAAACCTATAAAATAGACTACCGTGGATTCATGAAGAGCCATAATCTACTGAATAAGTGATAAGGACATATGGTAATTTTATATGATCTCTAGAAAGGAGGGTTAAAGTAATTGAAGACTGAAGTAAGGTCTTAGAGCTCTATTCTAGGAATATTGAGCTGTTGAGACATGATGCATTAGATGGAAGCAAGCTGAGGTGGAAAGTATACGATAAGAAGCTGAATAATGAAGATCCTTATTGCTTCCAAAATTTCATATATGCTCCTTCTAGAATCCCCAAGTATGTTGGCTATATCAGGTGATGTGGGTCGAGTTAGCTCGAGCTAAAATTAAATTTACATCATTTTGGCTTCCTACATTGAAGTATTAGCACAAATATCAATTGAATCCAACATATGTAGAAATGTGGTGGTTTGATTTGATTATTTCTCAAGGTTATAGGAATTTTACAGAAGACACAACGAAAACCTACATTTTTTCCGAAAAACACTCACATCATGCATGAAGGGATAATTGAAGGGTATGAATGAGGACATGCAATTGTTTCAGTTGGAGGGATATGTCAGGTCTCCAAATTGGCATCCTTTTTATCATCATTTCCTCACCGATTCAACCTTTTACACCCTTTTAATCACATCTTGTTACTCCACTAATTTCTATTTTGACCTATGCATCCTACTCCTTCATGTTACCTGAATTCATGCAATTTTGCTTGAATGTTTATGAGAGGTTGACTATTTTTGGAAAATTTATTAATAAAATTAACAATGAGGTTGTTTTAGGATGACTTGACTCATTGGGATGTTGTTATTTACATGCATGTTGTTTCTCTAAGTTTTGTACTACTGACACTTTAGAACAAGTTATGCTGATGTTGTTGTTACGATGTTGATTCTCTCTTTATAATACTTTGTTTCACGATACTCTATATCTTTATGAAATCATTAGGAGTCAACATGGGAGATAATACTTGGTCACATTCAACCAATAAAACTATGACAACAAGGAGCATACCAACTTTTGATAATACAAAAATCAACTGTGATAATTGTGATTTTCCATTATTGGTTTTGCATTACTTGAAGATATTGTTACAACACTTTCTTTATTCTCAATAAATTAGTTATATTATGTTGTACAAGACTCTCATTTTGGACAACCTGAGAATCTAAAGGTTCTCATGGTTGATTTTGGTTCTAAAATTAGAAGCAATGTAAATCTATAAATATAGAATCCCTCTACCTCAAGTGGGGGTGGCACTGTTGTCTTTTGGAAAATCGTGCATCTATAATTTTCTTAAATTTAATACAAAAAAATCACAGGTTTCTAGCTCAATTGTGGCCTAGTGTATTAGCTTGTGAGTTGTGAATAACTAGCTCCCTGTTAAGGAGGAAGGGAACTCCTCTTTAGCAGGGATCATTGTGTCAATTAAGTAGTGTAAAAGTGTGTTTTGAATCTCTCATAGTTGTGTTTAATAATTTTTAGTTGTCATTGTTACAAACTACTATTAATGGGTTGCAATTACTAACTATTAATTAGTTTGCAAAATATTTGATCTCAATTGCTTGTGTAATAACATATATCCTAGATCCATACCTTTCTCAATTGTGTTTTATTATTATTTAAATGATTCTACAATTTATGAGCTATTGTTGAATATAGTATTAGACAAATTGTTGTGTATCCGTTACAATATGTTGCACAAGTTGATGATTTTATGATGGCAATGAGTTCATTGATTGTGTGAGTTTTCATTTGAATTGTTTATGTAGTTCTTTCTTGGAGTGCTATTTTCCTTTCCTGTAGGTGTCGTTTAAATTATTGAGTGAGTTTATTTCGCAAGGGTGATTTTAATTTCATAATTGTGTGTATAGGGATTGAAATGTGTGAGGGTTTGAAAGTGATGATTTTAGTGTGTTGAGACTAGGAGTTATATGACTTGTGTTTTGATTGAATGCCATGGCCTTAGAGATTTTAGTATTAAAAAATATTAGTTATTGATTGCTACTTGCATATACTTTTCATAATAACCTTGAAATGAAAATACCTACCTTGGTTGACAATTTATGTCTGTGTAATTAATTGGTTCTAATTAGAATATAATTAATTCACCCAACACTAAGTCTAATCACCCAAAGGACAAACTCAAAATTTGGCCTTCGTGATACTCTTGTTGCTATTGTGGGATATTGAAATTTTAGTTAGAAATGATAGAATCTTCACATGTTCTATGATACCATGTTTGAAAAATAAGGCATATTCACAGAGGTTAAATTCCTTGAGAGATTCACTTACACACAAATAAATATAGAAACATGAATGTTTATAAGGATAAAAATTCTCTAGGAATTTAACAATGCAAACGTAACTTACACAAATATCTTTCATGTCAATCATTAATAAATGATTTGCCATGTTATTTAAAAAGAGATCATGGAATAATTAGATGCCATGCCACCTATTAAGTGTCATTAATATCAAAGAGATGTTGAACCATTAGATCACTTATGTGTAAGACATGATTGTGGCTATCAAATTAATAAATTTCAATAACGCAGTAAAGAAGCACACTAAAAACACACTTGACTTAAAATAACATTAGATTGATTTGTACTTAAACTAATTCCCACTATTAAAATACATATGATGACACAATGTGTCATTTTCATTAGAGAAAATTTTAGTCTAAAAGTGCCAATGAAATTTTCACGTATTTTCCATGTCATAATATGTAAACCAATCAAAATCCGTTAAATTTAAAAAGAAGTATATGTAAATATTTTGGAGGGAAAATAATAAAATTTACTTTTTTAAATTATACTTTTGGCTTATCTCCTTGTAACTTTACTTAAATTTCAAGTGTAGACACTGGTTGGATGCAGAATTAAATTCCACATCCAATGCGCACCAATTATGCATACTTTTGATAAGACCCACATTGATAAAAAATGAAGATATATTCAAAAAGCGCGTTGAACAAATTTTTAATATATCTTCGATTTTTATCAATGTTGGTCTTATCAAAAGTATGCATAATGGGTACTCGTTGGATGTGGATTTAACTTCGCATCCAACGAGTGTCTACACTTGAAATTTGAGTAAGCCAAAAATACAATTAACAAAAGTAGTTTTCTTCTTTTCCCTCCAAAATTCATAACTCTTATTTTATTATTTTAACTATTATTTTTCTAGAGGATACCACTTTTAGTCTAAAATTTCATCTAATGTAAATTAGGTAATCACTTGGGACTATTATGGTCAATTAGACTTTCCCTTCTTAACAAATTTAATCTATCCATCACTAAATGTATTCAAATACATGTATGGGACATTAATAATAAGGAAAGAGTTGAAAGAATAAGGGTTTGTAGCAAGGGGAGTTAAGGTGGGGTATATATTTCATTAGTAAAGGAGGATAATTAAATCTACGGTGGGGACTTATTGTCTAAAATAAGTATTAGGGAGATCATTATGTCACACTAGTGGTTAGATATGCACTTTATCACATATATAATTCTAAATCATTTTAAACATTTGAAAGTGTCATATTTAAAAGAAACTATTTCCTTGAGGTATAGATTAAAAAAATTTCAAATTAATAATAAATAGATTTATTAATAGAAATTAAATATACCAAAAAATACCATAATTTCATAGGAAGTATGGAAATTCTACCAAACCACTTGATACACTTTGAAATCATCTTTTAAAAAAAATAAAAAGTCATGTTATTCAATTAAGACAACCAAAACATTATGGAACATATAAAAGTCATAAAATATCACTTCATCTAATACAAAATGAAGAAAAAAAAATTAGTTAATTGGACTACCATTTCATCCTTGAGTCCCTAATTCTTAATCAAATTTTATAACATAATTTAACTCACAAAATGTCTTAATTGTATGTTTTTTAATAATAATTAATACATAAATTTTACTTACAAAAATATCTAATTATATGTCTCTCATTTTATAAATAGGAAAGTCTTATGACTCATAAATATCAACGAGAGTTTCATCCTAAAGCATTTCAATACTTCATATACCATTTTGGAGATGTAATTCCTTAAAGCTATGGGAGGAATATGGTATGAAATGGAACAGTAACATTTATTATAATCATGAAAAGATAAAACATCCTGTTGGTGTGAGTTCCACTCAATTTACAAGTAATAAATACTATAAAAGCTACATCTTTTACAAGTAATAAATACTATAAAAGCTACATCTCCATATTTGATGTTTGTGTGAGTTCCACTCAATTTTCATATTTGATGTTTGTGATAAAAACCATAAGGACAATACATTTTAAATAAATGCTATAAAAGTTGCATCTTCATAATTGATGTTTGCGCAAATTCCAGTAATAAAAACTATAAGGACAATACATTTTTATCTAACTTTAAAGTAATATATAAACTAAAAAATAAAATAAAAAAAAATCTTCTTATTAATAAAATTAATATAATTTTTTAAATTTAAATAAATTATTATAAATTTAAATTAAATATATATTTTTAACTTAAACTTAACACTATAAACTCAAAAATATTAGCAATATAAACTAAAAAATTAAATCACTTTTAGATTGGAAATTATTTTCAAACAACAATATATATTTTGAGAGTGTAAGCTTCTGTGATCCATAACATTTTAATTATAAATCTTTCGGGAAATCACATAAGGAATTTTTGGAACCTTCGAACTACCAACTGTAGTTCATCATCAGGATAATGAGGAATGCCTAATCTGACATACACATTTATATCATGAAGAGAGAAGCAACGGTCAAGACCCCAAGGAGTAAAAAAAAAACGGTAAAAAATTAAATACAATTATAAAATAATCCAAAAATATAAGTCACACATCCTTAAAATTAAAACGGTCAAAAAATAAAAATATAAAAAGACCTAATTACCCATTCCTGATGATGAACTACAGTTGGTAGTTCGAAACGCGTCGGTTCCAAAAATTCTTTATGTGATTTCCTGGAAGATTTATAATTAAAAAATATATATATTTTTAATGAAATCAATACATCTTTGCATTGAAATGAATTAATATGTAGTTAAATATAAATTCAGCATATTTATTAATTACATGAAACATTGAATGTGAATGTTTCTAAATTAAATTATTTTGTATTTAAATTATATTTTTTTGGAATTTATAATTTTGTAAATTTGGTAAGTCTATATTTTCATCATATTAAATATATCACATTCATGAGAGGAATTGAACTAATACCTTCACATCAAAGAGTACTTCAAAATCTATCAAAAACTTATAGATAATTTTTTTTAAATTTTAAATATAATAAAAATTTGTTATTTATAAAAATCAATTTTAATTTATATAATTTAGAATATTATATATATATATATATATATATATATATATAATTTTTGTTTTAATAATGTAAACTTTTTTTAATAATAACTATAATTAAAATATAGTTTTGACCTTTTAAAGTGAGTTAATGATTTCAATATAATTTTTTTTTTCTCAAGAAAAAACCTCAATTTCTATTCATAGGAACTGAAAATACATTTTGCATAAACATAAATACTATCATGGGATGTAAAGATCTAATGTTTGTTGATTTTGAGTTATAAGAAGAGTAAAACTCCATTCTTAACTGATTATCATAAAACAAAGTTCAATCTGTATATCTTTCAACAAAAAATTATAAATAGAATTTAATCTAATTTGCTAAATCGCAAAAAAGATTTTGTGTTCTCATATCAATAAATTCATAGCTGGATCATAAAACAATATATGTCTTACAATGAAAGAATACAAGTAAATGCCGCATAAATATATAAGTAACTGAGATTAAGAAATAAAAATAAAAATCAAGAGTGAACACTTCTTAATGTGTTCCATCAACAAGCAAGCCATCCATATATTGTTTATGACATTTCATTATAATACTTTAATTATATCATAATTAATTTCTTATGATTAATTTTCATTACTACTTCTATTATTATTATTTATAATAAAATCATTTTTATTATATAAAAAAATCTTTAACTTTTAATTTCGTGTAAATTATAATTTTATAATTAATTAATATGCAATTTTTTTTAATTATGGAAAATTTTAAATATAGAAAGATATAGTAAAGTTTAGAAACTTATCTAATTTTACTAATTTTTAATATAGACATTATAAAAATGATTATTAATATTTTTATAAAAATATTCAAATTTACAAACTGTTAGTATTAACTCTTAATACTTTTAATATTTAATTTACTCTCAATAAAATAAAAAAATAACATCATTAGTATATATTTTTTATGTTATTATTAAAATAGATAATAGCCGATATAAATTTCCATGAATACAAAGTAAAATACAACGTTAAAACACAACATTAATATATTGCTAGAGCATGAGGTGAAACATAACATTGATAAATTAAGAGGTAAAACATAATATTAACTAGCAATTGCACCATATGTTGCAAAGGAAACGTCGTAAGGCAATAGCATAGGAAAGAGTAGCCTATAAGAAATAAGAAGGCAATAGCATATGAAAGAGCAGCCTAGAAGAAATAAGATTTTGCAGAGAACAAGTCATCGTGAAGGAATGAAAGGAAAATCCATGGAAGCAAGTCCTGAAGGTTTCAAAGATATTGATGATAAGAGTTATGAACCAAAATTTTTTGTTATAGATTTTGAAATAGGCAATTGGGGGTGAAAACATATATGTAAACCAACATAATATGTTCACATATAAACAAATTTTGTTATTGATATTGGAATAGGAAATTGGGGGTGAAAATCCTTTGGTGATTAATAATCCAGCGCGTAACTGAAATAAGATATTTTAAATATATTCAAGTACAATCTATCTAGCATAGATGTAAATAAAGAGATTTTGTATTAAAAAAAATAGAGTTTACTTAAAGTTCATCTACATATCTGAGAGCCAATTGCATGCTTATCATAAATTGTATATGAAGAACAATAGTCTTGGTATACAAGAAAGTGAATGTCATTTTAATATGGAGACATTTTTGGAAGGAGATATTGTTCTTTATGTAATGGTTCATTTTCTTAACTCCAAACTTGGTTTATTCTTTCTATATATACATAAGAAAAAAATACAAAGTAAATTCACAAATTTAAGTTATAGTTTTATATTTCATAATTACAAATCTAGTTTCTTATTAAAATATTTTACACATCCTAGGTTATTCTAAATTGATCAAGAGTATAGAATTATTAGGGTGGTGTTCTATGTGTACTAAAATTCCCATGAGGTCCATCACAATGTATGGGTTCATTGCAACCTTGGATATATTCTGTGAATTGTTGTGATTTTTTGCTTGTGCTACAACTTAGTTTTGGTTTTCACCTAGTTATCATGATTCAAAACTTTTTTATCATCTTAGATCGTTATAGCATTATATATATTACGTGAGCTAATGTGATGTTTTATTTGTCACAATGATTCAAAAATCAGTTATTATACCACAATATTGACATTCTTGTTGTCTGTTTTGTTTATCTTATTAAAATATTTTACACATCCTACATTATTCTAAATTCATCAAGAGTATAAAATTATTAGGGTGGTGTTCTATGTGCACTAAAATTCCCATGAAGTCCATCACAATGTATGGGGTTCATTACAACCTTGGATATATTCTGTGAGTTGTTGAGATTTTTTGCGTGTGGCTACAACTTAGTTTTCATTTTCACCTAGTTATCATGATTCAAAATTTGTTATCATCTTAGATCCTTATAGCATTATATATACTATGTGAGCTAATGTTATGTTTTGTTTGTCACAATGATTCAAAAATCAGTTATAATACCACAATATTGACTTTCTTGTTGTCTGTTTTGTTTATGAACTCCTTAGAAAAACCAGAGGAACATTAGATTTTACAGTGTGATCTCCCCAACATGGGTGGGGGTTTCAAAAATTGGAGAGTAAATTAAGTGGTTATTGTTAAAAATTGTTGTATAAGATGGGAAATTTGGATGGTTTGTAGACAATATGGATGTCATAACATATATCTTTTTTGAATTTTTTAGTGTCTCTAGCCACCATGCATCTAATAGGATCTATTTCAACTAAGAACACCAATACATCACTATGTGAATGATAACTTGTAACATCCCTAGCCATTTTATTTTATTATGGATCAAGTTATAAACTAATAACTTGTGAAATCCCTAGCCATTTTCTTTGATTGTGGATAAGTTATAAACTAAAATATACACTCTCTTTAGAAGACTCTACATTATATATTGGATGGAGGGAAAGGTTATGATAAAAATTGTACAAAAAAACCCCTTAAGGTTGTCTCAACTTACTCTATTGTTAATCATAGTGTCAATTTTGTAAAACTATAATCTACAATAAGCACTGATTAGGTTTTTTCTTTTGTAAGTTTTTTTTGGAATTGAAAAATAAAAAAATAAAATTATAAAATCTAAAATTATGTAGTGGGAAACATTGTTTAAAATTTCAGAATAAAAAGTTGAGTAAGTTTGACATCATATAATATGAAAATTGTTTATGATTATAAAGTAAAAAGCATGTAAGATTTTTTTAACTAAAATTAGGTAATTAATGATAGGTATATAGTTTGTTTCAAGATAAATCATGTCGTGTAAAATAATTTAGAAATTTAAAAAGATCACATATTTTAAAAATTTTCATTATTAATTTAATTTTTTATATATTAAAAAATACTACTCATGAATAATAAAACAATTGTAACATAAATAATATATAACAAAAAAACCATGTAATTTTGGAATAATAAAATAGTTGTAACAAAAATAATATAGAACAAGAAAAACTATGTATATTTGGATGTCTAATCATGTTGAAGTCAGTCCTCCAAGCGCTTCCAATATATCAACTTTCAGGTCGAGCATGTCTGAAAGGCATATGTTCCTCATTAGTGTCCATGTTTAACAGATTTTTTTGGCAGGGTGCTAAAGATAAAAAGAAATGGGCTCTGGTATCATGGGATAAACTCCTGAAATTAAAGACAGCGGGAGGACTCAGCCTCAGAGACCCTTTCATTTTGAATAATGTACTTGGAGCTAAGTTATGGTGGCGATGGCTAATGGGAGGGTCAGATCTTTGGAAGAACATCTGGCAAACAAAATATGCTATGCCACGCACAGTCTGCGGCAGATTGAAGATAGATAGAGTCCCTAAAGGCTCTTTAATATGGAATTTGGCTACTACAAACAGGCATTTAATCAGATTGCACAGCTTCTGGGAAATAAGAGAAGGCAGTACAACCCGATTTTGGGAGGATTCCTGGCAACAGAGAGAGAAATTGTTCAGTAGACTAGATTTAGGTGAAATCTTCTTATATACAAACACGCCAAATCATTGCTTGGTTCAGCATTACTGGTGTCCAACAAATAATGATGGCTGGAGGAAGTGGAAAGATAAAAGTGGGTGGCAGGAAGCCCCACCCACACAACAATGGGATAACTTCACCAAAGAATTGAAAACAAGGAAACTCAGACAAGCTGCATGCCCAGATATATTGAGGTGGGGATACACAACAAAAGGACAGTTTACAATCAAAGAAGGGTACTATATCCAATCCCAACAACACAACCAAATTGCTCAACCATTGTGGAAAAATATTTGGGCACAAAAACACTGGCCTAAAGTTCAATACTTCCTGTGGCTCTTAAGCCATAGAAGAATCCTTACTTGGGAGAACCTTCAGAAAAGAGGTATGATAGGACCATCGTATTGTGTGTTTTGTCAAACGGATAATGAAACTACGGAACATCTTCTTAATACTTGTCCGTTGGTACAACCGATCTGGAGAAACTTGGAGCTTCTATTTAGACAAACGGATAAAAATAATGATAGCATAGTAGATACGATCAGCAACTGGAGGAAAGGTCGATATCAATGTCAAGTCATTAATAGAGCATGGACACTATCATTAGGATTCATCCTCTGGAACATCTGGAAAGAAAGGAACCAGCGTACCTTCCAAGATATAGCTCAACCTCTGCAGCACATTTGGCAGCGCACTATAGAAAATATCCGTGAAACAATCCTGGTGGAAAATTGGTCAGATGAAGATTGGCAAGCGGTGGGAATAGAAGCCTATATTCTACAACAACTTAATCTAAAACCTCAAATGCTCTACAAAGGCTTATGGAAATATAAGGACCCTCAATCTACTACTGAGGAACATTGGTCACCTCCGCAATCAGGCTTTATTAAACTGAATTATGATGGAGCATCTAAAGGCAACCCAGGTCAAGCTGGAGCAGGAGGGATCTTTCGTACTTCCCAAGGAACAGTTTGCCGATTCTATGCATTGGATTTGGGACATGCCACAAACAATGAAGCAGAGCTTATAGCGGTTAAACAAGGCATCCTTATAGCTATCAGGGAAAGATATCACAGAATCATTGTTGAAGGAGACTCAGCTATGGTCACTGGAATTATCCAGAAGCTACAACAAGGTACTCCGTGGGAGAAAATTACTCAAAGCTGGAGGACAGCAGCCCTCATGGAAGAAGTAAGCCAATTGCTGAGACAGGTTCAGTATCTAATCCCCAGCCACATTAAAAGGAAAGGCAATGAGGCAGCAGACTTCCTTGCCAACTGGGGCTGTCAAAACATAGATCGATCCATTGACGCTTGTCCCAACCAAGCAATATGGGATGTAGAGCTACAATCTTTACAAATCATAGTGACTAAAGATCTCCAACCCCTGATGGGGAATTGTTGTTGCTTATTTAGGACAACTTCGTGTTGCAGTGACAGTAGCATACTCCCGGATAGTGCTCCCACTTGATGGGCCATAGACATCCAAGCCTGCATCAATGTGAGATGGGAATCAACGTGCGAAGTTTATGATCTACTGAAGAACTAGTGGAAAATGCATCGATGTCCGTGTTACCAAGGAGTCGATTAGTCGCTTTCCTTCACCTTTCCTACATCCCGCTCATGCGAAGCTTCAGAAGCATGCAGAGCTTGGAAGGTGAAGCTGAGCGTGATCAAGCCCATAGCTACGCAGTTGTAGTCTGGTATGTATTTATCCTCAGCCTCGTCTTCATGGAGCTTGTTATTCATGGTAAATTCTGGAGGGGTTTTTGTTGGACTCGATGTTTTCTGAGCGTTTTAACAGTCTTCATCCCACCTAAAATTCTTGTCCGTCCTTGTTTTCGGGACCCCCCTTTGTTGATTTGTTCTTGTCTTGGTATAATGTTTATCATTTCCAGCAACAGTCTTAAAAATTTTAAGTCTCAAAAGAAGTATATTGTTGTATGTTTCAGTCTGCCCCTTCTCTGCTCATGGGGTCTCTGCTCCGGGTCTATATTAGTCATTGTTTGGACGGAATGTCCTCAAGAGTTTCAGGGTTTGGTTTATCCCGTCCAGTCCTGTCCTTTCTACAGATATGCAAATGATACTTTCATTGGGTGGTCGGGGTATTTACAGGTTGGGTTGTATTGCGTTTGTATGGATTGCCAGTCTATGCCTGTAGAGTCTACTTTTATCCCTTTGGCCTGTAGCACGCCTTTATGCTGTTCAGGGAGTCTGCGTTATGTAATTTGGGTTGAAGGAATTCTCTGCTGTTTATGGACAGTCTGCAATGTTTTTCGGCGGTATGGTACAAATTTTTAAAGCGAGACTCAAGGAGATTTCGTGACCTTAATGGGAAAGCAGAGGGACTACATCTGTCTTGTATTACTTTCCTAGTTATCATCGCTTTTATGCTTGTTCTCCACTAAAGGACCAGCATGAGAGGCATGGCCTGCTTTTAGAAGCGACTAAAGGAAAACGGAGTGCGGCAGGACTGGGACCAAAAGCGAGGAAGAAGTGTCAGTGGGGAACATCTAGAAAAATCTGGTATGGAGTACAATTGACTCTGAGTTCCTCACAAACCACATAATCCATATGGTGGAGAGAAGATGGAAGATGCGAAGGTATGATATGCAGATTTATTCAAGCGACCACAGAACACGAGGCCGTCTGATTTATTTAAGCCAAACCATTCATACTCTGCAGTTGAGTAGGGAGTGCCATCTTGCAATGTCCAGGAATGCACACATCCTCACAGAAGTTCAAGTCAGCAAAAATGAATCTTCTGTAGAGATTTCTTGGAAGATAGTCCACTTGCATCATATCAAAATAACTCAATATCAAGTAACTGACCGCATTCAGAGAATGGATGATAGGATGGAACGTATGGAGAAACTGCTACAGCAGCTGCATCAGGTGGACATGCCCGGATCGCATGCAAAGGATCCAGCCCCAATCTCATCTTCTGATGGATAGTTTTTACAGTTACATAGGATCTAGTTTTTTTAGGAAGTATGGCAACTCATGCTAGGTTTTATAACTGAACTTATTTTTTGTTACCTGTCTAAATCTGGTGGAACAGTAGGACAGCTAGTAAATGCGTTATATAGGTTAAGAAGACAATATCAATTTTGGCAAGCATACAAAGCACTGAAATATGGACCTTTGGTTTCTACGGGTGATTGAAATGATATATATTTTATGATGTACTTTATCTTTGATTTTATAAATAGAATGAAAAAATTATTTCTTCTAACTTTTTAAAAAAGAAAATTTATACATTTTATTAAGTGAAATTTTAAAAGAATAATGGTCATAAACATTTAAAGATAATTTTATTAAATAATTAGTTTGATCAATGAGGTTTGCATATCAAGACATTTGATCCCTCTTGACTCTTGGTAGATCCAGAGTTAGGCAATCTTAATTTCCCCCTTTAGATAAACCACATGCCACATAAATACCATGAGTCAATACCATGGGTTGTTTTTATAGTTTAGTAAATAATTTTATTAAATAATTAGTTTAGATCTATATTATTGACAAGAGGGATCAATGAGGGTTGCATATCAAGACATTTGATCCCTCTTGGCTCTTGGTAGATCCAGAGTTAGGCCATCTTAATTTCCCCCTTTACATAAACCACATTCCACATGAATACCATGAGCCAATACCATGGGTTGTTTTTATAGTTAGTATTATTTTTATTTTTTATTTGACCAAGTTAAAACGTTCATTACAATATGTCAATCTTTTTATTTAATTTACTTTCATTTTTATTTTTGTGTAATTTGACAAAGTCACCAAAATGTAAATTCAATCACTTATTAAAAAAAAACTAACATTATAAAAAACATATATAAAACTTTTATTTGTGAATCTAATGGCCTAAAACATTTTAATCATCTAACATTTGATCCAATGGCTCAGACATTGACACAGTGACACCTAGGAGAGTTGTTTTCAAATAAAAACATGTTACGATGTAATAATATATTATGGTTAAAAATAGGAATAACTTATTTAGTTTTTTATAATATTGTGAGAATATTATGTCTTCATTATAATTTTAATAAATAAATTAAACTATACAAATGTTTGAATTCTATGTAAATTTTATTATTAATATAAAATTACATTAAAATAAATAATTATATTAATATAAATATTGTTTTTTTTGGTTGGTGAGGCAGAGATTTTTTTTTTTTTTTTCCAAAATACCTTTATTACAATTTATAATTTGATTTTTATGATGATCAACATTATAATCTACCAAATATAATTGGACGGCACATTTCCATGGATATATTTGGAACATCACAACAAGGTAGATGTGGTGGTGGTTCGGTTTTTTATTTTAATAAATTTATTTTTTCAAATTGAAAATGAGTATAGATAAAGGTTCAAATAATTTGTAAAACTAAAAAAATTATGTTTCTTTGCCATTGAAAAAGATGCCAGAAATTACAGATTTTTGGCTATTAAAAAATTAACACAAATTGGTTCAATTAAGAAAATCCTCTTCTTCTTTGCCATTGAAAAAATAGATTTTCAGTAATATAATACACTCAGCAAAAATTAGCATGTCAAATGCATACACTCAACATATCAAATATACACACTCTTAAATTTGTTGAACTAAAATTATTTCAATAAAAAGTTATTTTAATTATGTTTCATGTCATCACATTTACACGGAAAAAAATAAACTTTCCCCAAAAATTATTTTGGTTATGTTTCATGTCATCGCATTTACACGGAAAAGAATAAACTTTCCCCCTCTTTATCAAAAGAAGAAGCACCGCAACAGGTACTTGGTACTTGGATGATCACAAAATGCAGCATCTGCATAATCTTTTATATGCTTTTTGGACAGTGACATATTTTTTTTGTAATCATAGAAAATGAATTTAACATGATCACTTTTTTGAAATATGCTTTAAAGCATCAACAACATTAATTTTCAATATTTTAATATAATGAAAGTTATTATTTTTCTTTTTCTTTGAAGAAAAAGAAAAAGAAAAAGATATAAGGATTTATTTTAAAATTAATAATTACAAGATCAAAAAAACATTATATCGTTTTCATATCTAGGTAATGTTTGAGGTGACAACATGTAGCAGTGAGTCTGGCTAAATAGTGATATTTGGGTAGAATAAATTCTCTGATAAGGATCGCGGAACATACATGTGAAAAGGAAATGAAGAATATATTCACATGGAGCAGTATAAACGTGGACGATACCCTACAACTGTAGATTCGCCACTCATTTCTCCTCCACACAATCAGATTCTCCACTTACCTCTAGTCATCTATATAAGCAGTAGTCCCATAACATAGAACACCATCGTCTCATCTCTTCCCCTGTCAACCCTTGAGCCCTTTTTGTTTGTTTAATAGTCTTTAGTGTGTGGCATATTGTGAAATTATTAAGCCATGGCATACTACGGGGAGTATAATCCATGCCAGGAGAGGCGCGCGGGCTATGGCTATCAGCAGCAGCCGGCACGTCCCCCTTGCGAGTATGGAGGTCGCCCTGCTTGTAACAAGTTTAATGCAGGAGGAGGCTGCATGATGAGCGGCCAGCAAATTATTCCGCAAGGCCAGATCGTGAGGGTCTGCTCTAAGGCAAATCCTGACTACGCTTTGGCTATCAGAGATGGCCGGGCAGTCATGGCCTTCTACAATCCCAATGATCCCACAATGGTAACACTCTCAATTTCTCAGATGACTGCATAGATTCTGTTACTATATATATATATATATATATATATATATATATATATATATTCTTGATTGATCTTTGTTGATATATATATAATGTGTATATGCATGCATGCAGCAATGGGTGAAGGATGAAAGCTGGAGTAACCAAGTGAGGGACCAAGTGGGTCACCCTGCATTCGCTCTGGTGAACAAAGCCACTGGTCAAGCTCTCCGCCATGCCATTGCTGAATGTCAGGAGGTGCTGCTCACCCAGTACGAGGGCCCCACTTCTTATGATGAGAACATACTGTGGAGTGAGAGTGAGGACATGGGATATGGTTATCGAACAATAAGAATGGCCAACAACATTGGATTGAACTTGGATGCATTCCAGGGCGACCGGAGGAGCGGAGGGATCAGAGATGGCACTCGTACCGTGCTCTGGAAATGGAACAAGCAGGACAACCAGCTCTGGAAGCTCTCCCCTTGCTATTAATTGCTGCATATATGTAATAATCTAGTATTATACTGTGTTACTATTAAGATGGCTGATATCTGATATCTGTAGGAGATGATGCATACCATAGCAGCTACCACATGATAGGATGGCTGATTACTATTTTTATACCATAGATGTCTGTGTGTATGCAGCTTTTCATCATCTCATAAATAAATAATGCCATTTTAGACTATAAACTCTATACAGCTACCCAATTTGCCTGTCTCTGTATCAAAACTACTATTCATGTTAACTTATCATCAATTCAAATTTAGTTAGCTTTAAATCAAAAGTTATGTAAAATAACAGGATGGTCACGCATCAATTTCTCTTCAATAAGATGAAAATTCAAATTAAGTATACATGATTCATCACATTCAAATTGATTGTTCTTTAATCGAGTCACTGACTGATTTAATGTTCCATTATGCCATTAATGGACAAAAGACATACCAAATTGCCAAATTCTGGGACCACTATGCCATTATAAAGTTAATTTTACAGCTAGAGATAAGCGAACTGTATGAACTCTTGCTTATATTGCAGCCCTCTTTGTTTGCCCAATCACTTTTTTGCACAATGTTGAGGGCTTTTTCTGTAATGGTGAAGTTTTTGTGTATCTTCATGGGTCAATGGCTTGCATGTCATTTTTCTTTTATCATTTTTCCTTTATGTAGGGATATCCGTTTTCATTTTGCTGCATAAGCTCCGCTGAAATGTAATGTTTTTTATAGTATATATAACAAGCAACGTTTTTTCTTCTCAGACAAATAGATAACAACAACGCGTATTAGTAGTAACCAATAAAAATGCTCCCCATTAATGCTTACACAGTTCGATGCTTACACAATTCGAGCAATGCTAACAAAATCTTATTAACCAACATATTCCTATATAACCATTTAATACTAAAAAGAACTAACTAATTCTAGATAGAGTGGTTGACTAGGAAGCATTGCATTTTAGCACTCTTTAATTTATAATTCAAATTTTTTTCCCTCATGGTTTGGTAGTCTATAAAATTGAATGAAAATGTCACTATTATTGACAAGTTTACTAATGAAGTGATAGTTAGTCTTAATGTGTTTGTTTTGGGTGAAACACATGGTTCTTGAATAATATAATTGTCTGAACTGTTGTCACGAAAATAGAAGCTGGATCCTTACACATCTTTCAAGAGCATTCTTAGCCATACTTTATGCCATGATGTTTTACCAGTTGTTACATGTTCTGATTTTGCAAAAGATATTGAGACAATGGAACAACTTGTAGAATTCAGTGAGATCAAATTTAAGCAATCAAATTTGTGCTTAAATGAAAAGCATATCCTAAAGTGATTTTATATCATCAATGCTACCAACAAAGTCACCATATGTATTTCATATCTATGTTCTCTTCATGAGTTCTATACCAAAATCCATAATTAGTTGTACCTACAATATACCTTAAATTCTTTTCTTTTTTTCAACTTTGCAATGAGAGTCCTTGGGAGACTCCATAAATCTCGAAATGAAACCAGCTCCATCCATAACATAAAGTGTAGCTGAGTAAGGTACATGAGGCTCCCTACAAGCCTCTTACACAATGTTGAATCAACTGCTTGTCCTTTATCGTGATTTTGTTCCTATTTCATTTGGTGTTTCGATTGGTTTACATTTCCCATAGTTAACCATTGTAAAATATTTGTAGCATACCTTTGTTGACATATGAAAATTCCTTATGAAAATTTCTTGAATTCAATTCCCAAAAAGTATATCTCAACTCTCTTTTCACATGGTGAACTCTATTTTCACAATAGATTTGAAACCATCTAACATCTTCTCCCATTGAACCCATTGTTGAGCAATTACGAGTTAATTCAAATGTAATTGGACCTTACTTCAACCCATACACAGATTTTTTTAGCTTGTATACATTATACCCTTGGCCTTTTACTTCAAGTCTTGGTGGCTAATTTCATACACCTCTTATTATATATTTCCATTAAAAAATGATGACTTTACATCCATCTAGTAAACTAGCCATTTGTTCTAGGCTATTTTGGTTAACTTGCCTCTAACAATATATAACCTTGTTACTGAAGTAAAGGTTTCACCATACTCAATACTGGGATGCTGAGAAAACCCTTTGGCCTTTAGTCTTTGTTGTAACCAAAATTACTCAAGTCATAATAAGTTGTTGCTTTACGAGTCTTTCCCAAGACTCACCAAACATGTGTGTGAACAAAAGTGTAATTAAACCGATCCCTAACACATGCAAACGACAATAGAAATTGTGAAGAAAGGAGGATGGGTCATACCTCTTAACTAAAGAGGCCATCAGTTGGTGCAACCAAATTGAGGGAATATAGCAAAAATATCTTCACTCCTAGCTCCTAAATGTCGAAAACCTACACATAATCAACCAAGAAGACTATCGAACATATTTCCTGAAAGATATGTTAGCATGATAACAATTAAAAACCAATGAATAACATATAATAGTCAAACGAAATCAATATAATGGGAAGGGAGTTGACTATCATTATAGGAGAAAAATGTTACAAATATACCATTCAGATGAGATCTTTCCTCTCCAGCCTACAACCCTGTTTCGATCCTCTAGCATAGGTAGTATCAAGGAAAAAAAATAACAGAGCTCTCATGCTATTTTTGACTCTTACTTTTCCCCTTGACATGCTTAGTTTATATAGGCATTCCCCCCTTTCTAGCAAAATGTTTCTAGACACCTAGGTGCTTGAGAAGTTAGGAATCTTATACAATAATTGACCCATAGCCAACTCATGGAAAAATTAGTTGAGCCTATCTCCTCATAAATGACAAAATATAAAAGGCTCAACAATGTTGCATGTTATAAAAGGAAAAACTATGTCCAACAACTCGAGTTATCACAGGATGGAAGTGTCAAACTAGCAAAACTACTATAAAAGAGGAAAAATAAAGACGAGAAGCTTTGCATCGAGGTCAACAAGACAATGGTTCCTTCAATTGACTCAATGTGGGTAAAATATGTTGTTTCAAATGCCCCTAATGCATAAGGTCAAAAGAGAAAATGATGGTTGAAATGCATTACAAAAACCACAAAGCTCAAAATGGGAGGAAGGAGCCAGGACTACAAAGTTGAATCAAAGTATCTCAAATGTTGAAGTCTCAACCATGCTGATATCATCTTTGAGTTAGGAACACCCATGCTCAGTCATAAAGAAAAATAAACATGGCCACCAACTATAAATTGCAGACACATGACATGAAATGCTAGGACATGGCTATGAAGAATACAAAGTGGATCCATGTGCCAAATCAGAAGATCATAGCCACCAACAAATATAATGTGGATCTATGTCATCGTATATATCAGTAGGACTATGGACAGATATAAGAGAGGTGCCCCAAACTATTCCTCAAAGTACATAAAATTATGCATAAATCCAACATAGCTTGGGAAGGGCACCATATAAGACTAAAATGTCCTTAACCTCGGGTCTTCTACATAACCTCGATGGTACAAATATATAACATGTGAATAGATGTGTTGATTTCAAGCATAGTAGAAACCACATGATTATTACTCATTGAGGTACACTTTTATCATATGCAAGGGAACCCACCAATGATGAAAATGGACCTGAAAGTACCTAGCACAACCCACAAAAAGTGAATAAATGAGTTGATGTCAAATAGTAGCAGAATCAACCAATCACGTGTCAATGAGTTAAACCCATTGTTGATCGTGAGGAAGTCTTCCACTAAGGTCTGCAAGCTCCAGGTACTATTGGTTCCTAGATCAAACTCCTAGATAATGAGATGAATTTGATAGGAGAAGATTCATTGAAGGAGGGCCTCGATGTATCCCCCATCAATAGAAACAGAAAAAAATCAAGAGATGAGGTGAACTAGATGAAGTCATAGAGTACAACTAATACAAGGATTACCAAAAAAAAAAATTCAATAAGGATTGCAGATGGTTTATTGAGGCTGAAACTTTCCTTGAACATATAATGGCACGACACAAAAGTGTGTTGGAAACATTGATTGATGAGCACCATGAAATATAGTGCAATAAAACAAGAGGCATTGAAGCACACTCCATAGTGACTAGAAGAGTAACCAATAAGAGGAGTAGATAAACTCGTATGTATGGTATGGCTCCTAGGCATGCTAAACCTAGTTGTGAGCAAATGATGTAAACGTATGCCATGTTCAAAGAAGACATGACTAATGCCACCATTTTAACTGATAACTAAAGTAATTTTCCTTCCATTTTTATATTTTTAGTATCCTTTATAGTTTAATAAGCACTAAAGAGAAGACAAGTAAGCTCAATAGTTCCTTTTCCATTTAGTTTTAACGAGGTCAAAACAATGATAAATGATACTCAATTGTTTTTAGTGTTTAATAAGCATGAGGACACAAAGGAAGCTCTTCCATGGGAAATGATTAGTATAATGGGTAGAAACTAGTTCAAACCTAACGAAGCCACCCTAAGTATAAAGAGTTAGAGAGGCTAGCAAGTGAGACCTCTCTCTCTTGGACTAAGACATTGGTTGGTCAACATATAAGTCCTTCCAATCCCTCTGCTATTGGACTATGCAAGATGGTTTGCTATGAAGCAATTTTTCCAGCATAACAACGTATCTCTCATTCTTCTTCCAAAGGTTGGCTTATATAGACATTTTTTGAATTCCTCCCTCTTCTCTTGGCCCAAGATGGACAGTGACACAAGAGTTGAGGAGGGATTCCTTTGTGTGTTGCATTTAAGCCTCAAGGTGGCTCCATTTCGGCTATCCTTGGCAGTACTAAGTGGAGAATCTTCTTAACCAAGTGTGCCAAGTGGTCCCAGATGGTGACATTTCGCCATCCTTAGGATCATGTAGCTATCGAAGGAATAGTTGCACTGCCACACAAAAGTCCTTTGTTTCCAGTGCATTGTCTATTAAATTGTTCCTTAACCTTAGGAAAAATTAAATTTTGGTCTGCTCTAATGTATTCCTTCCTTGAAAATATTCATCTGTACCTTCTTCTTGAGATTTTTAATGTCTTTTGCCTATACTATTTTCTAGTGTTAATAGTTGCCGACTAATGTACGATGTCTAGGAATAAATGTATAGCCGAAATACATTACTATTTCTTTTCTGTGTGATCCTTTAGAGAGAGAGAGAGTCACTTAATTTGGAACTGAGTTGGGAGACCCCTTGTCTTAAGTACAAAAGACACCATGATATGTAGGAAACCTATAAGAGATAAAATAATAAATATTTCTACAAGGGAGGCATGCCCCATGCTCGTGATGTTTGGATAGTTAAGATAATATGACATATACTGGTTCTTTCGTGTCACATTTTTTAGTTGGTGACTTGCTGCTAGATGATGGCGATGGTTGCTGACACCTCGGGGGTGGTTTTGGACAAAAAAATTTGAATTTGGTACCCATATGCATGAAACATTTAGAGAAAGTTCTCAATGGATGCATGGGTCTTTGAATGTTGGGGAATTTCCCAATATTATACCACAATATTGACTTTCTTGTTGTCTATTTTGTTTATCTTATTAAAATATTTTACACATCCCAGATTATTCTAAATTGATCAAGAGTATATAATTATTATGGTGGTGTTCTATGTGCACTAAAATTCCCATGAGGTCCATCACAATGTATGGGGTTCATTGCAACCTTGGATATATTCTGTGAGTTGTTGAGATTTTTTTCTTGTGGCTACAACTTAGTTTTGGTTTTCACCTAGTTATCATGATTAATTTTTTTTTATCATCTTAGATCCTTATAGCATCATATATACTATGTGAGCTAATGTTATGTTTTGTTTGTCACAATGATTCAAAAATCAGTTATAATACCATAATATTGACTTTCTTGTTGTCTTTTTTGTTTATGAACTCCTTAAAAAAACTAGAGGAACATTAGATTTTACAGTGTGATCTCCCGAGCATGGGTGGGGGTTTCAAAAATTGGAGAGTAAATTGAGTGGTTATTGTTAAAAATTGTTGTATAAGATGGGAAATTTGGATGGTTTGTAGACAATATGGATGTCATAACATATATATTTTTTGAATTTTTTAGTGTCTCTAGCCACCATGCATCTAATAGGATCTATTTCAACTAAGAACACCAATACATCACTATGTGAATGATAACTTGTAACATCCCTAGCCGTTTTATTTTATTATGGATCAAGTTATAAACTAATAACTTGTGAAATCCCTAGCCATTTTCTTTGATTGTGGATAAGTTATAAACTAAAATATATACTCTCTTTAGAAGACTCTACATTATATATTGGATGGAGGGAAAGGTTATGATAAAAATTGTAAAAAAATCCCCTTTAAGGTTGTCTCAACTTACTCTATTGTTAATCATAGTGTCAATTTTGTAAAACTATAATCTACAATAAGGACTGATTAGGCTTTTTCTTTTGTAAGTTTTGTTTGGAATTGAAAAAAAAATAAAAAATTATAAAATCTAAAATTATGTAGTGGGAAACATTGTTTAAAATTTCAGAATAAAAATTTGAGTAAGTTTGACATCATATAATATGAAAATTGTTTATGATTATAAAGTAAAAGACATGTAAGATTTTTTTAGCTAAAATTAGGTAATTAAAAATATGTATATAGTTTGTTTCAAGATAAATCTTGTCATGTGAAATAATTTAGAAATTTAAAAAGATCACATATTTTAAAAAATTTCATTATTAATTTAATTTTTTCTATATTAAAAAATACTACTCATGAATAATAAAACAATTGTAACATAAATAATATATAACAAAAAAACCATGTATTTTTGGAATAATAAAATAGCTGTAACAAAAATAACATAGAACAAGAAAAACTATGTATATTTGGATGTATGAAAATTTAGACATTTTATTAAGTGAAATTTTAAAAGAATAATGGTCATAAACATTTAAAGATAATTTTATTAAATAATTAGTTTGATCAATGAGGTTTGCATATCAAGACATTTGATCTCTCTTGACTCTTGGTAGATCCAGAGTTAGGCAATCTTAATTCCCCCCTTTAGATAAACCACATTCCACATAAATACCATGAGTCAATACCATTAGTTGTTTTTATAGTTTAGTAAATAATTTTATTAAATAATTAGTTTAGATCTATATTATTGACGAGAGGGATCAATCAGGGTTGCATATCAAGACATTTGATCCCTCTTGGCTCTTGGTAGATCCAGAGTTAGGCCATCTTAATTTCCCCCTTTACATAAACCACATTCCACATGAATACCATGAGCCAATACCATGGGTTGTTTTTATAGTTAGTATTATTTTTATTTTTTATTTGACCGAGTTAAAACGTTCATTACAATATGTAAATCTTTTTATTTAATTTACTTTCATTTTTATTTTTGTGTAATTTGACAAAGTCACCAAAATGTAAATTCAATTACTTATTGAAAAAAAACTAACATTATAAAAAACATATATAATGTTGGAGATCAGATGCACAGCAATATAAAACAAATATACACAGCAAATCAATCATGCACATAAAGACACAGTGATTAACGTGGTTCACCCAACCAATCTGGGCTACGTCCACACAACATAGGCATCGACAATTCTTTATTAATCAAACAGGAGATTACAAACTCTCACACCCTCTCACCAAACAATCCGTATGGATACCTGTTATATAGCAAAGAGAATCTAACTGCCTCATAAATCCTCTCACATCAAATTTAGGATGCATTAACTCTCTCCCAACAACCTGGAGCTTATCTAGCAACAAATTCCTAATTTTTGTCACCTACTGAGATTTTTGCCTATTTTAATGAAAAACAGAAAATCTCAACAATCTCCACCTTGAAAACAATTAGCCTGATGCCTTGTTATTATTATTTTATCTCTTCTGCAAGCCAAGAGAAGCCAAACACCAACGCAGCTTCTCCAACAAAACTGGTTTCGTGAACATGTCTGCATAGTTTTCCTTTGTATGCACCTTTTCAAGAGAGACTCCCCTTTCAGTGATAACCTGTCTTACAAAATGATACTTAATTGGAATATGCTTTGATTTACTATGATAGGCCGGATTCTTAGCCAAATGTATTGCACTTTGACTATCACATAGTAACCTGATGTTGTCCTGTAACCTACCAAACTCACCAAGCAAACCTTTCAACCAAACCGCCTCTTTGCAAGCATGAGAAGCAACAATGTATTCTGCTTCAGTAGTGGATAAAGCAACAATGTTCTGTAGCTTTGACATCCAGCTGATAGCTCCACCTGCAAGAGTAAAGACGTACCCTGAAGTTGACCTTCTTTTATCCAAATCACCTGCAAAATCGGAATCAACATATCCGCAAACAAATTCACTACTCTTATTGTAAGTAATACAATAACTAATTGTGCCTCTCAAGTACCGAAGCACCCATTTCACTGCTGACCAGTGTTCTTTACCCGGATTTGCCATGTACCTGCTGACAACCCCAACTGCATGTGAAATATCCGGTCGAGTACAAACCATCGCATACATCAAACATCCTACTACATTGGCATATGGAATTCGAGACATATAATCCTTTTCTTCATCTGTATTAGGACATAAACTGGAAGAAAGCTTAAAATGGGAAGCAAAAGGGACTGAAACAGGCTTCACATTATTCATACCAAACCTCACAAGTATTTTCTCAATATACTTCTGTTGTGATAGCCACAGCTTACCACTGCTCATGTCTCTGAAAATCTCCATGCCCAAAATCTGTCTTGCTGCTCCTAGATCTTTCATATCAAATGTCCTTGCCATCTGAGTCTTCAACCTGTTGATTTCTTCAATGCTTTTTCTTGCTAAAAGCATATCGTCAACATAAAACACTAAGATAATGAACATGCCATTACTTAACTGCTTAAAGTAAACACAATGATCATATTCACTTCTTATATATTTTTGACTCAACATGAAAGAATCAAATTTCTTGTACCACTGTCGAGGCGACTGCTTCAGACCATACAATGACTTCTTGAGCCTGCAGACAAATTTCTTATTGCGATGTTGAACAGACCCTTCCGGTTGTTCCATATAAATTTCCTCATCTAAATCTCCATGTAGAAATGCAGTCTTAACATCTAATTGCTGCAACTCTAAATCAAGCAAAGCCACTAATGCTAACACAATTCTAATTGAAACAATTTTAACCACTGGTGAAAAAATCTCATGAAATTCAATACCGGCTTTCTGAGAAAACCCTTTTGCAACTAGTCGCGCTTTGTACCTGTCCTCCGTATCATTCACACCCCGTTTCAGCTTGAAAACCCATTTACACCCCACAGTTTTCCTGTCTTTCGGAAGCTCAACCAGATCCCATGTGTCGTTCTTACCTAAGGCCATCATTTCTTCCTTCATAGCTGCTTTCCACTTATCACTTTTTGAACCTTCTACAGCTTCCTGATAGCAAAAAGGTTCATCATCGTTAGCAGTTAAAGCAACTGAAGTAACATAATCATCATACCTTCTCGGTGGCCGTTTGATTCTTGTCGACCTCCTTAAGGATGTTTCTGGTGCTTCCGTAATTGGCTGTCTACCATCTGTAGGAACTTCTTCTCGATCACCATCTGAGACCTGTTCATGACCTACATCTGAACCCTGTTCATAATATGATTCTGAAACCTATTCATGACTAGAATCTGAACTATGGTCATCATGACTATCATTAGAAGTGCTGTCAAACTGAATGTGCTGAAAATCAGATACATCATCCTGTTTCAATTTACTATCTACATCTAACTGTACAAGAGAGGATTCATTAAACTTTACATCTCTGTTGATGATGATTTTGTGGGTAGTAGGATCCCACAATCTATATCCCTTTGTTCCAACACCATACCCAACAAAGACATACCTTTTAGACTTTGGATCTAACTTAGTTCGCTGATGTTTAGGCACTAGAGCATATGCATCACAACCAAACACTCTGAGTTTAGAATAGTCACAAGGGTGTCCTTTCCATACCTCTTGCGGAATCTTGTAGTCTATCGCCGTCGATGGAGATCGGTTTATCACATAGCAAGTTGTTGCCACCGCTTCCGTCCACAACTCCTTTTGCAACCCGGCGTTACTCAGCATACTCCTTTCTCTCTCTAGAAGAGTCCTGTTCATGCGTTCAGCAACTCCATTTTGCTGAGGAGTATAAACCGTGGTCTTATGTCTCTTGATCCCTGCATCCTTGCAATAGCTGTCAAACTCCTTGGAAGTAAACTCACCACCATTGTCAGTTCTTAAACATTTTATAGTTCTACCAGTGATGTTTTCAACCAATGCTCTAAACTGTTTGAAAATTGTAAAAACATCAGACTTCTTTTTCATCATGTAGACCCACACTTTCCTAGAAAAGTCATCAATGAACGACACAAAATACGACGAACCACCATATGAAGTTGTAGGTGCTGGACCCCAAACATCTGAATGAATATAATCAAGTATCCCTTTACTAGTATGTTTGCCTGTTTTAAATTTTTGTTTACTTTGTTTTCCAAACAAGCAATGCTTACAGAAATCTAACTTTCCAGACCTCAGACTTGGAAGTAACTTGCGATCAGCCAAAATTTTCAACCCTCTTTCACTCATATGCCCCAATCTTTGATGCCATAAGTGAATGGAACTACTGTCATGTTCAGACACAGTAGACATAAAATCTGACCCTGTACCTCCTTCTAACTGAAATAGATTTCCTACTTTCTTAGCTTTCATAACTAGTAAAATGCCTTTATAGATTTTCATAACTCCACCTTGAATTACAGTTTTATATCCATTCGAATCAAGTGCTCCTAATGAAATCAAAATTTTCCTTAAATCTGGTACATGCCTCACATAAGTTAATATTCTAGTTGTCCCATCAAACATTTGTAGTTGTATGCTCCCAATCCCCACAATATTACATGTTACATCATTACCCATGTACACAACTCCATCATTAATTGATTTATATTCCTTAAACCATTCTTTATGGATACACATGTGGTTTGATGCACCGAAATCTAACAACCAATGTTGACCATGATTTGACACATTAACTGATAATACTTCGTCGCTCATACCTGAACCAGATGCCGAACCTGTATCTGTCGTGTTAGCTTCCTTCTTTTCTGTTGAAGAGCCTTCTTTAGCAGCCTGCTGTCGCTTCCAGCAATCCTTCTTCAGGTGTCCAGTTTTCCCACAATGCCAGCACTTCACCTTTGTCTTATTTCCTTTAGACTTTGAACGAGAGTTGCTATGCTTACCCCCAGAGTGTCTCTCTCTCGAGCGACCTCTGGCCATCATTACCTCTGATGTAGAGGTGTCTGCATTCGACCTCTTCCTCGTCTCCTCAGACAACAAGGCTCCAACCACATCGTCAAACTCAAGGACGGCTGCAGTACTAAAGCTTATGGAAGTAACAAAGTGATCCCACGATTCGGGCAATGAACACAATAGAGTTATTGCCTTATCCTCTGAATCAAATTTTACATCTAGACTTTGTAATTGTACCAAAAGAGTATTGAAAACATTCAGATGGTCAGTAATCGAGGTACCTTCCTTCATTCGCAAACTGTATAGCTGCCGCTTCAGGAGAATCTGATTTGTCAAGGATTTCGTCATGTAGAGCTTTTCAAGCTTCAACCACAGGCCTGCGGCGGTCTTCTCTGACACAATGTTGAATAGAACGTCATCCACTAGACATAACCGAATGGCGCTCAGAGCTCTGTCATCCAACTCATTCCATTCATCCTCCGTCATGGAAGAAGGCCTTTTGCTTCTCCCCAACAGCGCTTTCGCCACGCCTTGTTGAATCAACATATCGTGCATCTTAAGCTTCCAGATCTCGAAATTGTTCTTGCCATTAAACTTCTCAATTTCAAAATGGGCACTTTGAGTTTTCGCCATCTTGTATCAGCAAAAAACACAATAATCTCCAAAAAACCAACTTTTAAATAAAGAATGCCTTTTTTTAATAAAAAAAATGCCCTTTAAAAAACAAAATACCCTTCACCTTTAAAATGCCTTTCACTTCCTTTTTTTAAAAAAATATAACCTTCTAAACTCCATACCATATGCAATTGGCATTGGTATTTAATAATTACCAAAAAATTCAAATCGATTTTGTTTTTAAAAAACATCACCATACAAATCGACTTTTTTGTGACCACTTCATAAAATACCATGTGCAAATGGCATTATTTAAATGTAAAATCGATTTTCGATTTATTCTAATGGGCGGCCACCCTTAATATAATCGATTTATAGTAAAGTGAGGTAGCGCTCATCCAGGTTTGGCTGTATTTAAGTGTGTTAATGCCGTGTGGAGGAGCTAAACAAATGCAGCCATACTTCTGTAAAATGCTTGTAATGGAAACATTCAAAGGCGATCAAAGCCTCCCAGCAATTGCAAGCAAACACTGTTAATTTGAAATCAAAGGCAGTAAATCGAATAGAATAGGACAAAATAAAAAATAATTGACCCCTTCACAGGACAAACCCACGGTGGCTACTAGCCTTCTACTATCTCTCTCCGTGACTCCAGAATGCTTGGATGCTACGTAATTGTTCGTCAAAGAGGATTTGCAGTCCTCCACGCAGTTTGAACAGCAGCACCATTCAACGCACCAGCGTTTAATACTGCATATCGACTCCACGCACAGAAACGCTCTTTCCGCAGCAACACGCAGATCTGAAAAAATGACCTCCACGCATCCGCAGTTGGTCCACACAGCACCAACATCAGTGAACATACACAGCCCCACAGCCACGCCCAAAAGACAATGGTTTACGCCCAACGCACCAGCAGCAGTGCGCACCAGCAACGCATCAAAAAACTACACTCCACGCAGCTTCTTCAGGCTCACACGACGCCTCCAACATGCTCTGATACCAATTGTTGGAGATCAGATGCACAGCAATATAAAACAAATATACACAGCAAATCAATCATGCACATAAAGACACAGTGATTAACGTGGTTCACCCAACCAATCTGGGCTACGTCCACACAACATAGGCATCGGCAATTCTTTATTAATCAAACAGGAGATTACAAACTCTCACACCCACTCCAAACAATCCGTATGGATACCTGTTATATAGCAAAGAGAATCTAACTGCCTCATAAATCCTCTCACATCAAATTTAGGATGCATTAAATCTCTCCCAACAACCTGGAGCTAATCTAGCAACAAATTCCTATTGTTGTCACACACTGAGATTTTTGCCTATTTTATTAAAACAGAAAATCTCAACAATTTTCTCATTTGATCAGTAACTTTGTTTCAGCCTGAGACAAGGATTGATATTCTATAATAGTTAGTCCATGAAAGAGGGGACACAAAATTTTTTAGATATTATCAGCATGGGAAAAAATGTTGTACAAAAGTGTATGAAGTTAAAGTGTGATTTATTACAATAGTGAAATACCCCATACAAATATACCCATAATCACTTAGCATGAGTAAATTGAAATATAGAAGAAAAAAAAAGTAGTTGCTCCATACGAATTGAAAAGCAAGAGAAGAATATCCTCCACTTGACATGGTATGATAGGCAAAATCAAATCCTCGATGAAACGAAATAACTTTTTCTTTGGCCATGGAAAACTCGATTTATGAAATGGGTTTTCTTTTTGACCCTAAGGTGACATTTTTATTTGTAGTGGGGAATACATGGTGGCATACTAAAGTACACAATCCTTCCTCTTTATTAGTTACTTTTCATTTTGAAAAAGATAAGACAGACCCAAGTGTTGGTATTGATAGCGGGAAAAATTACGGAATATACTAAGGGATAAAAAATAAAACAAAAAGGGATTTGCATGGAATATCACATCGATATTGTGACAAAGCTTAAAAAAGGAAATGCATGAGTTCTTATATTTACACAGGCTAAAAATGAAACATCTTATTTTTCTGAACATTTTCCTAAGCATGTAGAGAAATAAGTAACATGGGGAAGCAAATTCATGGTAGATTCCATACCAACTCATTGGTATTGATTTATCCATATAACAATATTTATATGCATAGACTAGAGTTGAGATTATAGAACTTTCTCTAACCCTTCTTCACTACAATATTATATATATATATATATATATATATATATATATTTTAAATTTAATTTTTCTTTCTAAATTTTTAAATTTCTTTTTTTTTTAATTTAAAATTTAAAATTTTAATTATTTTATTTTATCTTTCTTCTTATATATATATATATATATATATATATATATATATATATATATATATATATATATAACTTAAAAAAAAAACATTTTTTTGGGTTAATTTTTATTTGTTTTACTTTAAATTGTGTGTTTTTTTAATTTTTTCTTTTTATTTATTTATTTTTTGAATTTATTTATTTATTTGTTTAAATTTTTCATTTTCGCAAGGTTTTTTTGTTTTTTTTTAACATCTTTATTGGTTTTTTTATATATCTTTTTATATTTGATTTTTTTTGTCATGTTTTTTAATTTTAATTTTATGTTTTATTACCAAGATTAAATCACTACTCTAAAGAAAAAGGATGGATTGATGTTGCATCAACACTTTTATTTCAAAATTAGCATGAAAATCACTAACATTTTAAAACAAATATTCATACTTGATAAATAAAAAAAATTAAAGTGCAAAAAAAACACCACTTTTCCATGAATATCATGACATTTAAAAAAAAAAAATCAAAGAAAATTTAAAGTTCCAAAAATATGCTCCAAAAAAAAGAAGGTTATTTTACATCACTTTTCAAAATCGACATGAAAATCATGACATTTAAAAAAACAAATAAAAAATCATAAGAAAATTTAAAGTGTGAAAACTATGCTTAAAAAAAATGGTGATTCTGCATCACCACTTTTCAAAATCGGGTGTTTTTTTTTGCTACCTCAAAAAAAACGAATACCAAGTAATTTTCTCATTTGATCAGTAACTTTGTTTCGACTTGAGACAAGGATTGATGTTCTATAATAGTTAGTCCATGAAAGAGGGGACACAATTTTTTTTAGATATTATCAACATGGGAAAAAATGTTAGAGTACAAAATTGTACGAAGTTAAAGTGTGATTTATTACAATAGTGAAATACCCCATACAAATATTCCCATAAGCACTTAGTATGAGTAAATTGAAATATAGAAGAAGAAAAAAGTAGTTGCTCCATACGAATTGAAAAGCAAGAGAAGAATATCCTCCACTTGACATGGTATGATAGGCAAAATCAAATCCTCGATGAAACGAAATAACTTTTTCTTTGGCCATGGAAAACTCGATTTATGAAATGGGTTTTCTTTTTGACCCTAAGGTGATATTTTTATTTGTAGTGGGGAATACATGGTGGCATACTAAAGTACACAATCCTTCCTCTTTATTAGTTACTTTTCATTTTGAAAAAGATAAGACAGACCCAAGTGTTGGTATTGATAGCGGGAAAAAATATGGAATATACTAAGGGATAAAAAATAAAACAAGAAGGGATTTGCATGGAATATCACATCGAGATTATGACAAAGCTTAAAAAAGGAAATGCATGAGTTCTTATATTTACATAGCCTAAAAATGAAACATCTTATTTTTCTGAACATTTTCCTAAGCATGTAGAGAAATAAGTAACATGGGGAAGCAAATTCATGGTAGATTCCATACCAACTCATTGGTATTGATTTATCCATATAACAATATTTATATGCATAGACTAGAGTTGAGATTATAGAACTTTCTCTAACCCTTCTTCACTACCTTCAATGATCTCTTTGTTGAGTCTTTTCTTCAGTGGGGCCATATCTCTTGTTAATCAGGAATGTTGAGGTACTCCAAATTTATAGTACCTCATATATTGAAAATATTCATAATAACAAATAATGTTATGAAAAAAATTCAATTCAGTGTGTTGCACAAATTCTAGCAGGTTAGTGCAAGAGGAGGTCGCAGACTAAAGGTAAGAGGTGTGCTACAGAGAATTGCATTACGATGGTGCTATGAAAGGAAATAGTGTTGAGCAACGAGATGAGATAGATCTTGATGAAGGGACTGTGGCACAATGCAATAGAGAGAAGGCTAAAATGTGCAATAGCAAGTAAGGTTAAGAGCACTATTGTGCTAGGTATGGGGCTAGTCTAATGAGCGCATATGCATTACTACACAAGTGTATTAGTGAGGCTTCCCGCCATAATGTGTGGATGGGTGCATGGGTGCGCCAAAGTACAAGGAGAAGGATACCGACAATTAGAATTTAAGCAGTAGAAAAACTTTTGGATGTCATCATTGCGCACTGAGGAGGGGTAATCCATTAAAGGGAACTGCACCACTACGCAAAGAGAGGAGGGGAGGATTCATGTCATAGCTTAATGCTCAATTAGAATGTGCATCGTAGCACAAGAATATGATAATTCTCACACTAATATGGTGATGGTAGGCAGGGTATCTTTTAAGGAGTTACTATTTTTCCTATATATAGTATTGGAGGAAACTATTCAGGTTTGAAAACTCACATTTATAGAATGTAAGGGAATTTTCAATAAAAAAACATGTAATTTACTATTAAAATTGGTATTTTTTTGGCGAATATCATCCATTTAATCATATATATCTAAAAAAATAGGTGAATTTTTAACGAAATTGGCGAATATTTTTTCAAAAAATCTCCTAAAAAGATCCCATTTGTTAAATTTCGCCCCTAAATTTTTCTTTGATGGTAGGTAGGAAAGATAATAAGGTAAGAAAATATCTAAGCATGGAAGAGAAGAATGGGAAGAGAGGGAGATACGATGAAAGAGAGGGGAAGAAAAAAAGGTGTAAAGTATGAAGAATTAGGTTATATAAAACAAAGAAGTGGGTAGCAGAAGGTCAAGGGTTAGAAGGTGAAGAGTCGTGCAAAAGATGAAGTGACAAAAGACAGAAAATGAGAAGAAAGTGTGTGAGGACTTACTCAAAACCTAATACAAATGTTCAATTCTTGGTAATGGCACAAAAATCAACAACAATGCGTAGACTGCTATGCTCTAGTGCATTGATAAGTTGAGGGATTTGGAAACAAAGAGGTAAGGTGCAAATGAAATGAGGCTCATCCTACATGTAGCTTTATTACATGTGTGAAGGCCTCCGTGTGTATTAAATGCATCCCCGTGATAATACTTGCATAAAGTGGTGAGAGATTGTGCTAGGGAACTTCTTCATGTTTTGATGCATTGAGGAGAAGCATAACACTACACAATGCTAAGAATGAGCACGATGTGCTAAGGATTTTTTAACATTGCAATTTATTTTTCTCATTGACTTAGAGACACAAAATGATGTTTATTTTTTAACACAGGAGATGAGAGAAACTCCAAATTTTAGAAGTATGCCAAAATTTGGAGTTGTTGTAGCAGCCACAATAGTATTTAAAAATAAAAATTTAATTTTTAACTTTTAAATAATTAATTATATAAATTTTATATTAAAAAATGTATATAAATCACACACACCCACACATACACACACACATATATATAGTAAGTCTAAAAATTGTATTTATCAAACAAAAATAAAATTACATCATTTTCCATCATGCCTCATTTTTTGGCACAACTTTCCCTATATTGTTGTTGTCAATGTAGATATGAATGGCAATGGGAATAGGGAAGTAAATGAAAAAAATGACAGAAGACAAAACTAGAGAGGAGAATCACCCAAATTGGGGTTAATCCTCAAGGCGACCTTTTTTTTATTTGTTTTTTGAAACCTTGACCCAACCTTCCGAAGGTGGTTTGATCAAAGCGATCTGCAAATTATCATTGCGCAATCAGGGTGATTCCTTATCAGAGTCTGAAAAAGCCGACTCATGAGTTTGTTTCAGTATACTCAAAGAAGCATTACTATTCAATATATATGTGCTTATCGAAGGAGCATGGTCCACACCAAGAGGTGCACAAGATGTTTGAGGCCTTGATTCTTGAAACTTGAACCCTAAATGAATTTCATCGTGAGCTTCTTCATTGTCATTGTCCAACTTAGAGGAGGCCTTGCCATCCATAGGAGGAGGGTTGTAGGGCTTCCAACTTTTAGATCTAGAATTGCATGTGCTCCGCTTTTGTTGAGAATTAAACACCAAGCAAGAATTTTGTAAATGGTATTTTTATTATAGAAGTGGAAATGAAAGCAGTATTCTCATAGTCTAGAGCTTACATCTAGTGAAAATCACTAATTTTTAACTTGATTTGGTATGGCGACCGTTTATTGATATTGATTTAAATACAAATTCCACGATAGTTTTATACACCAAGTTTCCCACGAGAGGCATCAATAGGAAATTAATGGCCGAGAGAGTCTCCAGTGCCCTAAAATTTCTACAAGTGAGCTAGCGGATCAAGAAGTCTGACCCATATTGGCATATTCATAATGAGAGTTATGGATGGGTCAAAATCTGGGAACCAATGGGTTAAAAGAAATCTAACATTGCCCCAAAACCAGGACCCTTTAGATAAATATTTCTGGTAAACTTTTGATTGTTGAACCCTTAGTTAAACTGAGAGGGGGGGGGTGAATCAGTTTAACACATACATGGACTTTTAAAAATTTTCTCTTAAAACTTATTTACACCTTCACTTCATGATCAACTTAATATGTGAGCAATCTTTATTAGTGAGTAGCAAGTATCAAACAGATTTGTTAATGTAACAACAGTCTTAATATGTGAGTAGCAAGTATTAAGCAGATTAGATAAATCACATCAACACATGCACAGAGACACCAGATATAAGTGGAAACCCATAAAGGGAGAAAACCACATCTTATTATTGTTGTGATGCAAAGGCAAGCTCCAACTCCCTCTCACCCCTGATTTTCTATGGGCACCAACCTACAGGAGGCTCCTACCTCAATTCTGCAAGCTACAACTTGCAATGAAGCTTCAACTCCCATCAATTTTCTGCAAGCACCAACCTACAGGAGGCTCCAACCTCAGTCAGCTACAACTGACATTTTATCAAGCTACAACTTCAAGATGTGGAAGCACCAACTCCCATCTATTTTCTGCAGGCATCAACCTACAGGAGGCTCCAACCTCAATCAGCTACAACTGACATCTATCAAGCTACAACTTGATAGGGAAGCTCCAACTTCCTTACTCTTTCAAAAGAGAAACACTTGTTGATTTACCTTGGATATCAGCTTTGTTTTGTTCCATCTGCTCTGATGTTCATCTATTCTCACATCTGCCCTATATCATCTATGCATCTTTTCAGATTCTCTATCAGCTTCTCCTTCTTCTTTGCTCAGCTCCTCTTTCTTCTCTGCTTCACTGCTTCATTTATGCATTCTCTTCACTCACTCTAAAAAAAAAACCTTGTGCATATCAATGTGATATTATATATAGAGTTCATCACATGACTCTTTACATTCCTCAGGGAATTTGAAGTGAATAGTCCTAACTTTTTGCCTTCTACCTCCTTATTTCTTTTACCATCTCATTAAAAAGATATAACAATATGTGTTGATTTAAATATTACAGTGGGATTATGTTTTCCTCTGGAGACTTGCCAATGCATCACAAACAATAAGAAATTAATTACAACATTTTCATTCACATTTTCAGTTACACATTTCAATTTCACTCAGCTCCTTTTCTGGATTTTGGCTTTACTGGATTTGTCTTTTCTGCTGCTGTTAAGTAACTGATCTGCATACTTTTGTTCATCATGCCTACAAAATTCCTTGTGACTTTTTCAGTTCCTACATTCTTTGTTTACCTCTGTTAGGCCCACATTTTCATCCCTGTGTTTATTCACCTGTTTACTGTACTTTTGTGCACCTGCTGCATATATAACTGTTTTTCCAAGTTTATCCTCAAATCAATATAAATCTAGGCAATGTCTGTTCATTATTAATCTCTGTGCTCGGGCTACCTGCTTACACACTCTTTGTCCATATAATATATTTTCAAATCAACCCCCTTCAAATATTTTTTTTTTTTTTTTTTTTTATCACTGTACATTTTTCTGCAGCCGTTTCTCTCTTTTTTTTTGCAGTTGTGTAAATATT